>OY856410.1:656890905-657253405 GCA_963693085.1 Alisma plantago-aquatica
AATGTCATCTTTCTTTACTTGGCGTTGGAATTCACTATACGTCGTCAGAATGCCACTTATTTACTTGTTGTCATTTCTTATAATTATTGTCTTTGTAATGATAAATGATATGTTGTAATGAGAATAGAGAATATGTAATGTAAAGGAGAAATTTGTAACTAAAGATGACGTTACGTAATATAATCTGGAAGTATCATTTTATTTCCCATGTGTTTTGTCACGACCGACAATCAAATCGTCATTAATTAAACGGAATGAAACATAAACAATGAATTAATATAAATCACTAAAATTTAAAGCCCTTTTTGCAAGGAGATCCTTGTATGGAAAACTTTTATTGAAAGAATCAAAACTTATACATATCATGATTGACACTATACAACATTGTTTCTTTTTATCTTCGAGAACAACATATAACAATTGCTCTATCAAAAACACATACTGGAGCAACATAAAACCTCGAGGCATTCAAGCCCAAATCTCATATTTTTCATAAAACCAGTACGAACCAATTCCAAGGACCTGAGAGTACAGAGATGACACATAGGACTACTATCTACAAGACACGACAGGCAGTACACTCAACCTGAGCTGTCACTGCTATCCCTGCTACTGATGATGTACCTCTGTGAAAAGATCTTCACCTCCTCGTGCACGTCCACCTAAAAATTTGGATCCCACGGGGGTGAGACAATTGTAATTGTCCCAGCGGGAGATATAACTCCACGCCGACCATATTATTAACTCAGATCAAGAAGTAATAAACTGAGCAGTGGTTCTTTCTATATTTACATGCAGGATAGATCATTGGATGAATAAAATAAAGTAATCTTCTTTCTTAAGGAGAACATTGCATCACCCATGGTAGAGTTATCAATCACCTATCTACTTTGCAAGGAATTTAAAGAAACATAAATAACATCTATCCACTAAGATGTATAACTGAATTGTGCATCAATCAATGTTCCTCGTATTTGATCCTTAAGAAGATATACTACGCGGTTGAATATATTTTAACAATCACACTTATGCCCTGATCATATGCAGTGTACTCTACATATGAGATTCGCAGTGCACTACGACCACACCGTACAAGACTTAGCGACACACCCGGGAAATGCTAAGTCTGACTGTCCGTCCTGATCTGCACAGGACTCTCGGGCGCTCAAGGGCCCCAGGCACTCAAGGGCCTGTCTGCACTCTCAGGCTCTCAAGGGCCTCACTGCAGTTCCTAGGCACTCAAGGGCCTCACTGCACAAACTTAGAGTGCTGTAGACTCCTCCTCCAACCTGAGCACACAGGCGCAGGGAGTCAACACTGGGTTACCACCAGAATTACTCAACTGGTTGGTGTTGGATAACCCTATCAACCCTCATGCCACCAGAATTACTCAACCGGTTGATGTTGGACACGAGTTTCACCCCTAAGGCGCAGACCTCCCAAAGGGGTTCTACGGTGTTCAGGGCACCTAAGTCTAACATTAACACTATAGATACATTTTAAACAGAAATCATAACTCATTTAACATTTCTCACAAGGCTCACACGGCCTGCCATATCATAACAATTGGCATGACACACTTCATACACTAAATCATGCAATTGAACTGTTAAGCATCACCATATCTCACACTGAGAATCTTGATATCACAATTACTTAATTCATCACATGGATCACAAGGCCATTACACATCTTGTCACCTCTCACTAGGCAACAACTTATTCAAACACATGGCTCACAAGGCCATTACACATCTTGTCACCTCTCACTAGGCAACAACTTATTCAAACACATGGCTCACAAGGCCATTACACATCTTGTCACCTCTCACTAGGCAACAACTTATTCAAACACATGGCTCACAAGGCCATTACACATCTTGTCACCTCTCACTAGGCAACAACTTATTCAAACACATTTGAATTGTCCAACCATTATCAATTAATATGGACCCATCTCTGGTTGAAGCATTATTGATGTAGGATTAACCATTACCAACCACTTTAGGTGTTTCACCTATCAATGTATTAGCCACACCATTATTTGGTGTTACACTCATTACTCTTAAGAGTGTCTTACCCTCACCTTTACAAGGCATATCAGTTTAGAAATATACATATGTTCACCATGTCAGGTTGTATGTATATGAACACTCCCCATGTCGGGCTAGAAGTATATACACACCATTCATATCGGGCTAGAGGTATATATATATATATATATATATATATATATATATATATATATATATATATATATATATATATATTACCCATGTCATGCATTAGGTATTAATCCATCACCATGTTGGGCTATATATCATCTAGGGTTTTGTTTCGGGCTTCCATATCGTGCATTAGCATTAGCCTAAATTAGGGTTTCATGTCAACTTACAAGTATTCATTCAATCTTGCATCATGTATGGAGTCTATACTTGACTCCCTATCGTGCAAGGGGTGTATACTACACCCACATATCGTGCAACAAGGTATACAATCATATCCATTTCATTTTAGTGAAGCAGGTGCATCATCATATCGGGTTAGGGTTGCTTGCTTATGTGCTTGCACCCGATATTACTTTTATAAAGCGATACCATCATATTCAAACTATAGACCTTGATTATAACTGTTATGGTTCATGAAAACAAGTCTAAGCAACTACTAGAACTCATAATTTCATCAACTATTTCAGGAAACTTTGGAATTAAAAGTACTTCACTAATTATAGCAATTTAGGTGAAGAATAATAACATGGTTGAGTTCAAGTTATATAACCCGCCTTAAGAACCACTTCAAAGCTCCAAGCTCCAAAGCTCCATGTTCCTAAGGTTGAATATGACTTATGATGGTCCAAGGCTCGTTCATAACCCCTTCATAAACAAGGAATCACCATGGATAAGAAATTGGTGAAGAAGAAAAGAAAGGAAGATCAAAACCCTAAATTCATGCTTCAGTCCAAGGTTGAAGATGATCTTTTCCTCACCTTAGGGTCAAGTTTTGAGTTCCTTAGCTCCTTGGCCGACACCCTACCACTCTTGGGCGATATGGACTTCTCCTTGGCCGACACAACTTTGCTTGTGGCCGATACCCTCTCACTTGTGGCCCAAACTGCTTCAATTGGCCGATATCAACTTGCTATGGGCAATATCAACATAGTATGGCCGATATGCTTGCTATGGCCGATACCCAAGGCCTATGCACGATACCCTTATGCTCTTGCACGATATGCCACCCATCTTGCACGATATGACACTCACTTGGATGATATGGTACTCACTTGGGATCAAAACACTTCACTCTATGGCCGATATCACCCAATATGACCAAGATCACCTACTTGGGCGATATGATCATGCCATGGGCGATATCCCATGACCCATGCACGATACCATAGCCTCCCTTCACGATATGGGAGCTATGTGCACGATAATACAAGGTAGGAGGGTGGTAAGGGTCGTAAAATTCCATTAAGGGGTCAAACTAGGGGTATATATACTTGCTGATCATGAAGGAGAACAAAAATGAGGTGTCAACATTTTGAGCTAGTAGGTGCCACGTGTCATGCATGGGTGACACGTGTCCAAGCATGCATCAACATTTATCTTGACGTGCAAAAAGGTTGAGGATCATCTAGAGATGCAAATTCGTCCATCACTTACCCATTTGGATAAAATATATCATTTAAATCATCATTTTAAGTGAAGCCGATACACTTTTCCTAAGGAAACTTGTTGGCCGTCACACCTCACCTCCTTGGGGTGCTTTGCACGATATGAACCTTTCCAAGAGTTCACAAAACGATATGGGACACCTCCTTGGGTTCCATGGCCGATAGGCACTCATATATAAGCTTTTCAAGTTGATACAACTCAAGTTAAGCCTTCAAATTCAACCCTCTTTCTTGGTCATTTCATCACCAACATTACCATCACTCATAAGTGATTCAAACATGGTGTCTCATTCATTCTATCTCCTATAAATAATACATATAGGAATTAGGAACACTCTAGAGGTGGTAATTTGCATATCAACCCCACATTTTGGGTAAATTACAATTTGTACCACAATTGGTGCACAATGCTCCAGCATTGTTCAAACAAGTTCAAACTTGGAAGTTAGGCTTTCCACAAGCCACCATTTAGCATCATTCTCTCTCTTATGATGCTAAAACATACTAGGAACATTCAACATGTGACATTTTGCATTAAAGTCCCTCAATTTGGGTAAATTGCACTTTGGTCCAAAATAAAGGAAAATTGCTCAAACAACATTCAATCGGGACCAAACTTGAAACATAAGTGTGTCACATGATAACAAATCACATTATAGGATTCCATTAAAGTTCTAAGCAACTTTATTAGCCAAAACAAATAGGGTTACCTCATAACCCAGATTAGGGTTGTTACAAATTATAAACCCCTAACAAAGATTTCGTCCCCGAAATCCCAGGTAAAAAGGGGAACAGATATTATTCATTCATCATATCATCAAATCTCCATATAACATCTTAATGTCATGGAGAAGCCATATATCTTTGATCAACACAAAGTTCTTTCATACATTCTCACCGATTAGTCACCTTTCTTAACTTATAACTTTATGTGACAAGATTCTTGATTTTGGGAAGTTTCCCATATATCTCATTCAGTTTAGCATTTCATTTTCAAGGAAAGACCAGAGTTACATTTTTGTAACCCGTTTGTGACTACAAGTCTTATCATATATCAACTGTGCCATCCAGTCTGTTGACACTACACTAAACTTCCTTACTACTTGTACCAACTGTCTCATTAATTGTACATTCTCTTTTACAGATCTAGGTAGGGGTATTCTAAGAAATTATTTTTAGCTTGGTAAGCATTTCCCACAATGATTTTACAATTGTTCCTTCAATTAATACATATTTATTGATGTTTTGTTTATGCAAGGAATAAACCCCTGACAAAATATGTCCATACTAAACTGATTTCACAGTTTAGCCATTTCAACATAAATCATCTGATTAGGAGTTATGCTTTTACTTTCTCACAACATCTGACACTTCTTGGATACCAAAATTCCTTGCCTTGGTAACCGCCACATGTGTCAAAAACACATCACACCCTCATATTTCTTTCATCTTGAAACATTACTTGTTACGCGTATCTTTATCTTGGAACCAAAGTCCAAGACGAACTGACACTTTTTCTAAGTATTCATTAATTGAGCATTTTTATCTCATGCACATCAAGCGTCATAAGACTCACTTGATTGCCATGTGCTTGAAACAAAAGGACACAAAGAAACATATTTCTTTCATCATCCCATTACTACCCAAGGTTGTTTATTAAGAGAAAAAATATTATCATCTCCTCTATTTGTAACATGAACTTTCAACTATTCATGAGTCATTTACTCTTGTCTTATCCTAAGTTCCTTGCCATCGTCTTAGGAATTATAAGGATGATTATATGTCATTACTCCTTTCTTCATTATTATCTAACATGTTCATGAACATTTGTGATTTCATCACATTTCCCATTTCCACATTATGGGAAAAGATCTTTATTATTCTCACAGGCTTTATCAGACAGAGATCATTTCCCATGATCTCATTCTCATCTTATAAGGATTATACTCTTTACTTCCTCATACACGCATACTGATCTGAGATCATCTTAGATTCCTCTTTCTTGTATTTAAGATGTGATACAATTATCCATACCATATTTTCAGTTTCATTATACTTACTAGATTGTCTCAAAATGACTACTTGATCAGAGTAATAAAAAAGATAACAATCTAAGAGTTCCACACTCACCTTATCTCCAATAATTATATACCTGGCCAGGGTATACAAGTATTGAGATTAGATAGTATGCACTTTATGTAATTTCTTATTCCTTACTTTTCATATCATCACAAGCATAGGATTTAGCATCCCTAGATTTTCTCCAGGCGTTACATCTACACTTCATCCTCTTTCACACGGATAAGAGTAGTTATAAAGCATTTAAAAGAATACTGAACAAAATATAGATTCTAGTTCTCATCATTTCTTCCCTATATCCCCATAGGGCAAACAATAGGGAAAGTCCATAACATCAATCCTTTTTATGATTATCAAATAGCATCAAGATAAGGCATATCAAAATGAAAAAGCTCTATCTAACTTTTACCCCTCATCTTCCGCTTCAGGTTGACTCAACACATAGAGTCGAGCTGTTTCACATGATTACTTATTGCTTTTACTTAGTGGCTACTCCCCTAGTACACTAGGCACTTATTGCACTGGTGGCACCAAAAACTTTGTCCTTTTAGGACAACTAGGCACATATCTCTAGAATTGTAGAAACCTTTCCTTAAATTCTCAGCTTATTGCTCCTCCTTGGGCACTTCCATCATAGATATACTATCTGTCTAAACTTATGGTAGAGTCTACTTTCTTACCATATGTTAATCTTTCCCACATTTTCCACTGTTTCAACATGACTCTGTCATTTGGGAACCCGTTCAAAGTCCAAAGTTTCCGTATCAAGGACTAATAAACTAGGTTATAATGCTAATATCCATTCTACTATATGCATAAGTGTTGTCTTAACCTTTCCAATAAGAGAATAACCATATGATTTTCTATCCTAGTCGGGTCATGATGGGAATTCTCAGGCACTCATCCTTTCCTTACCTGATCCCTTGCACCTTCTCCTGGTGCCATAACGTTGTTCTCAGCAATGTGTTCCTCGTGTTCTCCAGTCATTTATAAACTTCACCCATTCTTCTGCCCAAGCAGAAGTCACTATAGGGTATACTGGAGGACACTAACACAGACTCAACACCTTAGTCCTATGTCTCTGTAGACTCAGCGAACCTTAAGCTCTGATACCAAAACTGTCGCGACCGACAATCAAATCGTCATTAATTAAACGGAATGAAACATAAACAATGAATTAATATAAATCACTAAAATTTAAAACCCTTTTTGCAAGGAGATCCTTGTATGGAAAAATTTTATTGAAAGAATCAAAACTTATACATATCATGATTGACACTATACAACATTGTTTCTTTTTATCTTCGAGAACAACATATAACAATTGCTCTATCAAAAACACATACTGGAGCAACATAAAACCTCGAGGCATTCAAGCCCAAATCTCATATTTTTCATAAAACCAGTACGAACCAATTCCAAGGACCTGAGAGTACAGAGACGACACATAGGACTACTATCTACAAGACACGACAGGCAGTACACTCAACCTGAGCTGTCACTGCTATCCCTGCTACTGATGATGTACCTATGTGAAAAGATCTTCACCTCCTCGTGCACGTCCACCTAAAAATTTGGATCCCACGGGGGTGAGACAATTGTAATTGTCCCAGCGGGAGATATAACTCCACGCCGACCATATTATTAACTCAGATCAAGAAGTAATAAACTGAGCAGTGGTTCTTTCTATATTTACATGCAGGATAAATCATTGGATGAATAAAATAAAGTAATCTCCTTTCTTAAGGAGAACATTGCATCACCCATGGTAGAGTTATCAATCACCTATCTACTTTGCAAGGAATTTAAAGAAACATAAATAACATCTATCCACTAAGATGTATAACTGAATTGTGCATCAATCAATGTTCCTCGTATTCGATCCTTAAGAAGATATACTACGCGGCTGAATATATTTTAACAATCACACTTATGCCCTGATCATATGTAGTGTACTCTACATATGAGATTCGCAGTGCACTACGACCACACCGTACAAGACTTAGCGACACACCCGGGAAATGCTAAGTCTGACTGTTCGTCCTGATCTGCACAGGACTCTCGGGCGCTCAAGGGCCCCAGGCACTCAAGGGCCTGTCTGCACTCTCAGGCTCTCAAGGGCCTCACTGCAGTTCCTAGGCACTCAAGGGCCTCACTGCACAAACTCAGAGTGCTGTAGACTCCTCCTCTAACCTGAGCACACAGGCGCAGGGAGTCAACACTGGGTTACCACCAGAATTACTCAATTGGTTGGTGTTGGATAACCCTATCAACCCTCGTGCCACTAGAATTACTCAACCGATTGATGTTGGACACAAGTTTCACCCCTAAGGCGCAGACCTCCCAAAGGGGTTCTACGGTGTTCAGGGCACCTAAGTCTAACATTAACACTATAGATACATTTTAAATAGAAATCATAACTCATTTAACATTTCTCACAAGGCTCACACGGCCTGCCATATCATAACAATTGGAATGACACACTTCATACACTAAATCATGCAATTGAACTGTTAAGCATCACCATATCTCACACTGAGAATCTTGATATCACAATTACTTAATTCATCACATGGATCACAAGGCCATTACACATCTTGTCACCTCTCACTAGGCAACAACTTATTCAAACACATGGCTCACAAGGCCATTACACATCTTGTCACCTCTCACTAGGCAACAACTTATTCAAACACATGGCTCACAAGGCCATTACACATATTGTCACCTCTCACTAGGCAACAACTTATTCAAACACATTTGAATTGTCCAACCATTATCAATTAATATGGACCCATCTCTGGTTGAAGCATTATTGATGTAGGATTAACCATTACCAACCACTTTAGGTGTTTCACCTATCAATGTATTAGCCACACCATTATTTGGTGTTACACTCATTACTCTTAAGAGTGTCTTACCCTCACCTTTACAAGGCATCTCAGTTTAGAAATATACATATGTTCACCATGTCAGGTTGTATGTATATGAACACTCCCCATGTCGGGCTAGAAGTATATACACACAATTCATATCGGGCTAGAGGTATATATCTATATATATATATATATTACCCATGTCATGCATTAGGTATTAAGCCATCACCATGTCGGGCTATACATTATCTAAGGTTTTGTATCGGGCTTCCATATCGTGCATTAGCATTAGCCTAAATTAGGGTTTCATGCCAACTTACAAGTATTCATTCAATCTTGCATCATGTATGGAGTCTATACTTGACTCCCTATCGTGCAAGGGGTGTATACTACACCCACATATCGTGCAACAAGGTATACAATCATATCCATTTCATTTTAGTGAAGCAGGTGCATCATCATATCGGGTTAGGGTTGCTTGCTTATGTGCTTGCACCCGATATTACTTTTATAAAGCGATACCATCATATTCAAACTATAGACCTTGATTATAACTGTTATGGTTCATGAAAACAAGTCTAAGCAACTACTAGAACTCATAATTTCATCAACTATTTCAGGAAACTTTGGAATTAAAAGTACTTCATTAATTATAGCAATTTAGGTGAAGAATAATAACATGGTTGAGTTCAAGTTATATAACCCGCCTTAAGAACCACTTCAAAGCTCCAAGCTCCAAAGATCCATGTTCCTAAGGTTGAATATGACTTATGATGGTCCAAGGCTCGTTCATAACCCCTTCATAAACAAGGAATCACCATGGATAAGAAATTGGTGAAGAAGAAAAGAAAGGAAGATCAAAACCCTAAATTCATGCTTCAATCCAAGGTTGAAGATGATCTTTTCCTCACCTTAGGGTCAAGTTTTGAGTTCCTTAGCTCCTTGGCCGACACCCTACCACTCTTGGGCGATATGGACTTCTCCTTGTCCGACACAACTTTTCTTGTGGCCGATACCCTCTCACTTGTGGCCCAAACTGCTTCAATTGGCCGATATCAACTTGCTATGGGCAATATCAACATAGTATGGCCGATATGCTTGCTATGGCCGATACCCAAGGCCTATGCACGATACCCTTATGCTCTTGCACGATATGCCACCCCTCTTGCACGATATGACACTCACTTGGACGATATGGTACTCACTTGGGATCAAAACACTTCACTCTATGGCCGATATCACCCAATATGACCAAGATCACCTACTTGGGCGATATGATCATGCCATGGGCGATATCCCATGACCCATGCACGATACCATAGCCTCCCTTCACGATACGGGAGCTATGTGCACGATACCACAAGGTAGGAGGGTGGTAAGGGTCGTAAAATTCCATTAAGGGGTCAAACTAGGGGTATATATACTTGTTGATCATGAAGGAGAACAAAAATGAGGTGTCAACATTTTGAGCTAGTAGGTGCCACGTGTCATGCATGGGTGACACGTGTCCAAGCATGCATCAACATTTATCTTGACGTGCAAAAAGGTTGAGGATCATCTAGAGATGCAAATTCGTCCATCACTTACCCATTTGGATAAAATATATCATTTAAATCATCATTTTAAGTCAAGCTGATACACTTTTCCTAAGGAAACTTGTTGGCCGTCACACCTCACCTCCTTGGGGTTCTTTGCACGATATGAACCTTTCCAAGAGTTCACAAAACGATATGGGACACCTCCTTGGGTTCCATGGCCGATAGGCACTCATATATAAGCTTTTCAAGTTGATACAACTCAAGTTAAGCCTTCAAATTCAACCCTCTTTCTTGGTCATTTCATCACCAACATTACCATCACTCATAAGTGATTCAAACATGGTGTCTCATTCATTCTCTCTCCTCTAAATAATACATATAGGAAGTAGGAACACTCTAGAGGTGGTAATTTGCATATCAACCCCACATTTTGGGTAAATTACAATTTGTACCACAATTGGTGCACAATGCTCCAGCATTGTTCAAACAAGTTCAAACTTGGAATTTAGGCTTTCCACAAGCCACAATTTAGCATCATTATCTCTCTTATGATGCTAAAACATACTAGGCACATTTAACATGTGACATTTTGCATTAAAGTCCCTCAATTTGGGTAAATTGCACTTTGGTCCAAAATAAAGGAAAATTGCTCAAACAACATTCAATCGGGACCAAACTTGAAACATAAGTGTGTCAAATGATAACAAATCACATTATAGGATTCCATTAAAGTTCTAAGCAACTTTATTAGCCAAAACAAATAGGGTTACCTCATAACCCAGATTAGGGTTGTTACATGTACTATAATAGTTTTAGACTCGTTAAATTAGGCATGAGTATACTTCAAGATTGGTACGTGATGAGCTAGAAAATAATTATTGTGTTCATACATTTTTCTCTATGGGGATCAGATTCAACGTGATATATGCATATTTCTTCTTATTACTTTGTTTTAGATTATCTATTCTAGAATATATCTTCTTATTATAAATTATTTATTTTTCAGGTATATTCTTTTAGTAGGCATCTATATTTATGCAAACATAATTGAAAGTACAACTACCGTGTGAAACTTTTCTGTATACAATAATATTTTATAGAATTTGAAAATTGTGTAAGGATAATTGTTATATTGTAATGACAACATAGATTTTGTAATGGAAAGGAGAAATGTGTAACTAAGGATGACGTTCCGTAATAAAATTTGGAAGTATTATTTTATTTCCCATGTGTTTATTTATCTCCAGAAAGGACACCACTACAATGGTTTTAGACTCGTTATGTTGGGCATGAGTATACTTTAAGTTTGGTATGTGTCCAACATCAATGTGATTGACACCTACTATTTCTACTTTAAGATCATATTTGCAACGTTACATGCACGTATAACTATTTATAGCATAATTACTAATACTGCCACCGCTACTTCATTCACGTACAAACATCTACACATAATTACTAATACTTCCACCGCTACTTCATGCACGTACAACAACTACACATAATTACAATTGGTGCCACCGCTACTTCAGATCAATGCAAGGCAGCGTCAAATGAGGAACCGGGTAACTTTGCTAATCTACCCGTGCGGGCAGCGAGTGAATAGCCATATATATATATATATATATATATATATATATATATATGAGTCCGTTTTCATTGCCCGCGTGGGTACTGTAGCGGGGCTACCCGTTTAAGAAAATGCGGTGGCAGTATTGTAAATAATCCAAAAAAAATCAAGGGCGCGCGACTTACAGAAGAAGCACATTCGCGACTGATTCTCCGCCAGAGATTCCCAAAATCCGCCGTCTTCCCGCTCCAGAACTCCCAAATTCATCCGCATTCCCAAAATCTCCAACCCCAACAGCCGAATTCTTCGGCCTCTGGTCTGTACTTACGCTGCTGTGTGTGGCGTTCTTCTCCGCTGCAGCATTCACCGCAGTTTCCGCCGCAACTGCATTTATCAGTCTCTGCCGCTGAGATCAAAATGGGGAAAACAAAGGTAAAAGCAAAGAAGGCGATAGGAAAGGGAAGTACAAAAATAACGGAAAGTGAAGATTTGTTGAGCAAGCACTATGAAGATGTGGACAAAATGGTAGAAGAAGTAGCTACAACCATACTGCAAGGAGATGAAACGGGGAAGAGTATTGAAGAGCACAACGAACATGCTATGCTGATAAAAGAAAAGAAAGTTAAGAAGAAGAAATACAACGTTGAGACAACTGACACTCTCCATAAGACTGCTGAATATGACAACACATCAGGGGAGAAACCAGCCGATGAGGTTACTGCGAAACAATTGGATGTAGTGCATGAAGAGACTGAAGAGCCAGAAACTGACAACACATCAGGGGAGAAACCAGCCGATGAGGTTACTGAGAAACAATTGGATGTAGTGCATGAAGAGATTGAAGAGCCAGAAACTGAAAACAAATCTAGGGAGAAACAAGTCGATGACGTTACTGACAAACAATTGGCTGTAGTGCATGAAGAGACTGAAGAGCAAGACACAGAAGATGCTGAAGAAG
This sequence comes from Alisma plantago-aquatica, assembly GCA_963693085.1. Lineage (NCBI taxonomy): Eukaryota > Viridiplantae > Streptophyta > Magnoliopsida > Alismatales > Alismataceae > Alisma > Alisma plantago-aquatica. The sequence goes on from OY856410.1 coordinate 656,903,599, forward strand.
TTGAACAGGATGAAGCAGAAGATCGCAAAAGAAACCAGAATAAGACTTTGGAACAAAAAACCAAGCAAAAAGGAAAAGCAAAAATTGCAGAAGAAGGTAATATTGATTATTTTTACACTTATATACGAATGTAATTATCCTAAAATGGTGCTGACAATAGAGTAACTTTGATCACAGTAATTATCCTGGAAAGTAACCTTGATCCGATAAAAGTAACTAGATGAACAAACAAGTAACTATATCGACATGAAAGTAACTCTGTGGATCAAAAAGTAACTGTTATACATCAAACAATAACTTTGATCCAAGGAACGTAACTAAAGTAACTGGAAAGTAACCTTGATCCGATAAAAGTAACTAGATGAATAAACGAGTAACTATATCGACATGAAAGTAACTCTGTGGATAAAAAAGTAACTGTTATACATCAAATAGTAACTTTGATCCAAGAAACGTAACTAAAGTAATTGGAAAGTAACCTTGATCCGATAAAAGTAACTAGATGAACCAACAAGTAACTATATCGACATGAAAGTAACTCTGTGGATCAAAAAGTAATTGTTATACATCAAACAATAACTTTGATCCGATAAAAGTAACTTTGATCAAGGTTACTGTTATACATCAAACAGTAACTTTGATCCAATGAACGTAACTAAAGTAACTGGAAAGTAACCTTGATCCGATAAAAGTAACTAGATGAACAAACAAGTAAATATATCGACATGAAAGTAACTCTGTGGATCAAAAAGTAACTGTTATACATCAAACAATAACCTTGATCCAAGAAACGTAACTAAAGTAACTGGAAAGTAACCTTGATCTGATAAAAGTAACTAGATGAAACAACAAGTAACTATATCGACATGAAAGTAACTATGTGGTTCAAAGAGTAACTGCTACAGATCAAACAATAACTTTGATCCAAGAAAGCTAAACCGCATTTGCAAATGTGATACTGTACTATGTAACTCTGAAAAATGAATAGTAACCCTGAAAGTTAAAAAGTAACTACCTGAAAACAAGAGTAGATGTGACGGATAGAAAATAACATGTTGAACTGAAAAAGTAACACTAAAATCTAAAAAGTAACTAGACAAATTAACACAAACTTTTTCATATATATGCAGGTACAGGAAAGCTTTTCCATAGATGCTACATAAAAGGTTACAACAACATACAAAACAACATGTTGTATAGCACTGATCAAATGAGGATGATGAAGTCAACCGCATTTGCAAATGTGATAGCCATGCCTCATCTTACTGTAGATGTAACTCTTTTAGAAGATCTGATAGAGAGATATGTTGAAGATGACAAGTTCATGTTAGCACCAAGTTTTGAGGTGAGGATGACTGTAGACGATGTAGGAGTGATACTAGGTTTGCCTAGTAAAGGTATGGATATAGTTCCACGAAAGCAATCACAGATTGTAAGAAAAATATGGGAGGATTTTTCTAATGCAACAAGAGGAAAAGATACAGTTGGTGAAAGTAGTAAGAAAATAAAAGAGAAGGATGTGTTACACAAGGAGAACTTGAGTAAACTCTGGCAGGAATTTGCAAATAATGACTCTGAAGAAAACTACCAAAATATGTGTCGTGCATGGATGTTGCACTTGTTAGCAACATTCCTTTTACCGGACACTAGCTATTGTGCCCCTATTTACCTTCTACATTATTTGGATGATGTAACTGCTACATGGCAGTTAAACTGGACAAAGTTAGTTCACGGGAGCATATTCAAGAAAATGAAAGTTTTAAGTGAGAATATAAGGATGAGGAGAAGAGGGAAAACAAGCAAAAGAACACTCTACACAACTGGATGTGTAATGTGCTTGTGTGTAAGTGACACATTTCATAGTTACTTTGGTTACATTAAACAACCATATATGAACATTTAAAACACTGATTTATACTTTTCTTATCAACACAGGTCTGGGCTTATGAGTTAACAGGGATAACAGAGCCTACATTCTTTGAAGCAAAACCATGAATAAAAAGATGGGCAACTCCTGTTAAGATGGTGAAAGATTTTAAAAGTTTGGATAATGATAATGTAAGAATCAATGTGGGTAAAGTGAAAATAAATATGCCAAATAATATAAAAACTTTATAATAAATTGATAACTTTTGTGCACAGGTTTCTGCAGTGTTGAAGAAGGTTGACAATGATGATTGGGAAGCTGCAAAGGCAGTGAAAGATTTGCCTTATTATCTCGCAACAAATAAAGCCAAGAGCAAGGTAGTTAGTAAGAAGATACTTACATCATATAACACAAGTAGAGAAGTCTCAGGAAGCTTGGAGAATAGAATATTGATCCTTGAGGACGAGCTGAGACTACAAAAGGAAACATGCAACAAAATTGCACTAGAAGCTTTTACTGCTCTAAGAGTAGAAAACGAGCAGTTGAAGAGAAGACTAGAGGAAGTTGAATCTGAAAATAGATTGCTAAGGATCCAAGCTGACAATTACAAGCGTTCACAATCTGCAGCTACACCAACTCCCAATTTCATTGAGAATGAAAGTTGGCATTCAGGTGATCTGAAGAAAAAGTTGTTGGAAATGGACCAACATGGACCTACACAAGAAAGACCAAGATTGAGAAAACTTAAACTAAGGAGAAAGTTAGTGGAGAAAATGACAGAAAATGTACCACAAGATTCAAAGAAAGTAGAAGAAGTTCCATATGAAGAAACCAAAGAACCAGCACAAGATGAAATGAAAAAAGATCCATCTAAAGAAGATCCAACTGAAGAAAAAAACACAGAAGAAAAAGAACAACTAGCAGATAAAACAGAGCTCACAGAAGATGGAATGGAAAGCATAATGATGGATATAGACAATGAAGTTGGAGTGAATGAGAAGGATGTAAATTTTGGTGAAGTTGAGATGAAAACAACTAAAATGTTGAGAAAGAGGAAGGGGAAGATGCAGACGGTCATTGGGAGCATAGAGGAAAATATCAAGATAAGGAGGCATGCACATGTAAAATTTGTTTAGTAATGGTGCTCGTTCCATCAATGAAGCAACAGTCTGAACTGAAAAGTAAAATATGTCATCCATAAAGTAACTATGTTAATATAAAAAGTAACTGTGATAATGATAGAGTAATATTATGGAATGTAAAACAATTTTATGGACTAAACAGTAGAGTAACTGCAATAAAATATGTCTTTTACATAGACTACTAACCAAAATTTGTACTTCAAAAATAGAAAAAGAATTCGACATTCATATGATTCGAGCACTTTAGAACAAAGGAAATGCAAGAGGATGTGAAAGAATTTATTGACAACATTGATGAAGTGTAAGTAGATACTTTTTAAAGTTCTATCAGTCACATGTTTATTATGAATTACTTGATCAATCCATAAATTTCTGTCTCACATCTTCAGTATGAATTCTTTTGAAAATAAAAATAAAAATGCACAGGTCAAGAAGAGAATGGATTTTTGGAAAGGACGCATGGTGCACGGGAAAGGACTTATCAGCGCTGTTGTTTAAGGATAAGATGATGAAGTCACCTGTAAGTAATGGAATATTAAACATTTATTACGAAATTATAGATTGCTAATTGATGCTTGTGCATTTTTAGATAATGGATTGCTTTGTACAAATGTTGAAAGAGACAACAAGCAGAAAGAGGAAGAAGGGACTGCTTTCATGGCATTTCTTAAGCACTTATGTCCCGGTAAGACAAATAGGCTATCACACTAGATTACATTTATCACAACAAGGCCACTAGAGCTTGCAGAAAAGTAATTCACAATATTGTTTTTATAGCAAAAGCTAAACATGATGGTGGATGAGATAACAATCAAAGAGATTGATATGCTGTCACCACTCTTCAATGTACCTGACAAGGAATTCATGACAATGGACTCCGTGTTTACAATACTTAACAATGACAATCACTGGCATTTGCTAGAAGCAAGTTTTAGGGATGAGGTGCACAGGTCTTATAACTCAATGTCAAGAAGTTTAAAATCTGAGAGAGAAGTGAATAGATGGGTAAGGAACAAAAAACAAAAACTATTAGAAAACAGTTGAATGAACTAGTGTAGGTTACATTATACTTATGAATGTTATGTTGTGCATGCAGATGGGGTTTGTTCATGAATTCTTCAGGGGGGTGCCTGAGCGTGGAAGTCAACTGTCTCAATGGCCAATAGAGTACCCTGATTGCCCCCAGCAAGAAGATGATGATGTTGACTGTGGAGTCTATGTTATAAAGTATCTGGAATGCTTAGTGAATGGAAAGGAAATGAACTTCACAAGCAAAGACATCCCTACAATAAGGGCAAAGATCTTCCAAACAATGATGAAGAAGGGGAGACTGCATCCAGTTGAAGAACATACTAGAGATCAACAAGATATCAAAGAAGGAGCAGGTGACAAGCATAACAAAGAAAAAGAAGAAGATGTTGTGCCAAGTCTGAATGCTTGGCTCAAGTCAGATTAAAAAGAACTCTTAGACATATGTAAATGGTTATGGTTATGGTTATGTTTTGTAAATGGTTAACTGAAGTAAACTCTGCAACCAGTACTATATGTAAATGGTTATGGTTATGTTTTGTTACTTTTTGTTTGACATTTGAACCTACGGGTTCATCAGTTATATGTGTATATGGTTATGGAATGCAAGGCTTATGTTACAGAATCTGAAGTAAACTCTGTAAAGTTGTTTTAATGATAATTACTGTGATCAGCAGGTTCTCATTCCATGAGTGTAGTAACTCTCTTCCGAACATAAAAGTAAATATGTATCCTAAAAAGTAACTTTGATCCAAGAAAAGTAACTAGATGAACTAACAAGTAACTATATCGACATGAAAGTAACTCTCTGGATCAAAAAGTAACTCGTTAAACAAAAAAGTAATTTCTGTGATGTATAACGTAACCTCTGGATCAAAAAGTAACTCATTAGACAAAAAAGTAATTTCTGTGATGTATAACGTAACCTCTGTATCAAAAAGTAACTCGTTAAACAAAAAAGTAATTTCTGTGATGTATAACGTAACTCTCTGGATCAAAAAGTAACTCGTTTGACAAAAAAGTAATTTCTGTGATGTATAACGTAACTCTCTGGATGAAAAAGTAACTCGTTTGACAAAGAAGTAACATGTGTGATGTATAACGTAACTCTCTGGATGAAAAAGTAACTCATTTGACAAAGAAGTAACCTGTCTGATGTATAACGTAACTTATTGAATCGGGAAAGTAACTCGTCCAGCAAAAAAGTAACTGAAAAGTAAATATGTAAATCAAAAAGTAACTCCCTGAAAAAGAAACTAACTCGATGAACTAACAACTAACTATATCGACATGAAAGTAACTCTCTGGATGAAAAAGTAACTCTATTGACAAAGAAGTAACCTGTGTGATGTATAACGTAACTTATTAAATCGGGAAAGTAACTCATCCAAAAATAAAGTAACTTGTGCGATATATAACCTAACTTATTGAATCGGGAAAGTAACTCAACAAACGAAAAAGTAACTATGTAAACACCAACAAAAGTAACCTTCGAAAATCTGTAACTTATCAAAAATAGTAGAAAATCTGCAAACTCTACTGTGCATCTTTGCAAGACCAAGAAAAGTAACTTCGAAAATCTGTAACTTATCAAAAACAATAGAAAATCAGCATAACTTATCAAAAACAGTAGAATCTCTGCAGACTCTAGTGTGCACCTTTGCAAAGATAAGTCCTTACAAAACGGAACACAGATCACTGCTACCCTCATTTCGCCCTTTCACCAAGAGCTCTCATTTCGCCCTTTCATCCAGTGCTCTCATTTCTTTGCAGCACCAACACGAACAACCTACCTTCTTCAAAGCCAAATTCTTCACAAACTACCTTCTTCACAGCCTACCATGGAGCCGTTCATCCAGCCCATCAACTACACCATTGACGACAAGACAATAGAATCCATTCAACTTCCTATAGAATGGAACCATCTCCATTTTCACATCAATACAGGCAAGACCACCTTCCTAATCGGAAACCAGTCTTTCCAATACCCTTATGCAGAATAAAATCGGGTCACTTTCAACTGCTAAGGGCTGGAAAAGGATGATCGCACAGCTCAGTCTTCGCAAAGGTTGGATCATCTACCTCAAGCCAACTGATCACCAGACCATCACAACATGGATCACAGATAAGTACTTAGAAACACCAACTGAGCTTATTCCACTCTTCAAAATGCCTGGCGACGAAGTATACTCTGGATCGGAGGACTATGCAGATCAGCTCTTCGTTAGTGACATATACCAAGCAGCACCGAGATCAGCTATGAATCCCATTCAGGTTGACTCATCCACTACATCAGACAACTCAACATCTGCAGGAGACATTGCTTCTTCTTCTGTCCAGCATTCCGTTCACAAATAGAAGTCTGAATGCATGAAAGAATAGTAACTTTGATGTTAAAAAAAGTAACCTTCGCAGAAGGCAGATCAGCTGTTTATGATTATGGTTTGTTACTTTTTGTTTGACATTAGAACATATGGGTTCATCAGTTCTGTGGGTATATAATTATGTTTTGTTGCTTTGAGTTTGGCATTTGGACACTATCAATTTGATATTAGTTGAATGTTCGTATAACTTTAGCTGGCTGTTGTTGTTATGTTGTATTTGGCATTTGGACACTCAGTTATAGTACATCAGTAACTCTGTGTTACAAAAAGTAACTGCTACACATCAAACAGTAATTTTGATTCAAGAAAAGTAACTAGATGAACTAACAAATAACTATATCGACATGAAAGTAACTCTGTGGTTCAAAGAATAAATGTTGTAGATCAAACAGTAACTTTGATCCAAGAAGAGTAACTAGATGCACTAACAAGTAACTATATCGACATGAAAGTAACTCTGTGGTTCAAAGAATAACTGCTACAGATCAAACAGTAACTTTGATCCAAGAAGAGTAACTAGATGAACTAACAAGTAACTATATCGACATGAAAGTAACTCTGTGGTTCAAAGAGTAACTGCTACAGATCAAATCTCCCAGATATGCCCGTTCTCCAGTACGGTCGTGGTATTATCAAGGATGAAGATAATAAAGATTCATATTTCTATTTATAAAATAATTCAATTACATCAGAATCATGGAAGTAACTGGTGCACACAAAAAGTAACTGGTACACACAAAACGTAACTGGTGCACACAAAAAGTAACTAGTACACACAAAACGTAACTGGTGCACACAAAACATAACTGGTGCACACAAAAAGTAACTGGTGCACACAAAACGTAACTGGTGCACACAAAATGTTTGATTTAGATAAAAATAGTAACTCTGAGCTGCAAAAAGTAACCTTCCAAAATACAAGTAAGTTATTGATTTAGTAATAACATATCACACAACAAACAAATTTTGGATGATCTTTATAAAAGATTTAAATTGGATACAATTGAAGCTACACAGTACATCTTGGCCATTGCAATTACATCGGAATTTGACATGTCTCACCCATTAAACAATTGGATACCATTATATTCAAATATCAATTACAACTGTCACACAGTACATCTTGGCCATTACAATTACATCAGAATTTGACATGACTCACACACTAAACAATTGGATACCATTATAGTAAAACTAGTGAATAAATCAACTTCAATAACAACATTGTCAACAGTAGCAGAAAATTTGCAGCTTCATGAAGCACAACAGGAAGACCACAGCAACAGTAGCATCTTCAGTAAGCCATACGACCCACAGCAGACCACAGAAGCTGAATTCAAACACACACCTATTTCTTTAATGGGCAGTTTCTGCTGTCATGGTTAACACCATATTGTAAACAATTCTTGCACAATCTCATTTTAGATTGAGAAATTTCAACTCCAGATTTAATCCGCACATCAGTAGATTTAGGTCTACCTTTAGTTTTACAAACACTGGGAATATGGACCTTGACAGGAGAAGAAGAAGCTGTATTCGAACCAGTTACACCAACATCATTAGCATCTAATTCCAACAACTCCTTTCACAAAGCAATGAGTTTTTCAAGACACATATCTATAGCGTTGTTCCTACACACTATATTAACAATTGAATTGCAAGCAGATACCAACTGCAGTCTCTTCCCAGTGGATAGCTACATGATAGATGATTTGCTGAAAATCAAAGGATGATCTCTATATCCTTTAGTCCACCTCTTCAGTATATATGGCCCATGAAGATTGCAAAAATCACGACTCTTTAGATAAGCAAGTATGTGTGTACATGGAATTCCTTTGAATTCTAACATGAAACAATTGCATGATACCATACCAGTGGATGAGTCTTTCTTCAAAAGATGAGGAGAACAAGAACCACCAAGATGATATACCTCAAACTCAACATCATCAGAAGTTTCTTTTACATTATATACCATACTTTGATGAACTTCAACTTGAAAGATATTAAAAATTGCCTTGGTGTATATACCTCTCATTTGCTCCTCCAAAGGCCATACTGATGAAAAAGGAAGATTGCTGTAATCATCATCAAAATCTTTGAAATTTTCAATCTCCCGCACATGAGAGTAGGCAGTCTCTAAGCAACATACAAGTTCAAAAAACATTTTCCTACTATTGACATGACTTCGAATGAAAGCATTCAAGCTCTCACTTCTTTGTGTTGTCCTCATACCAGCAAAGAAAGAATCCTGCATAAAACATGGGACCCAATCCCACCGCATAGCATACATATCAGAAAGCCAACTAATATGTAATAGGTCATTCTCTTCAACTACATAATTCCACCTCTCTTCAAATGTGTCTGTATTCCATACACAATCATTCAAAGAGCTAATAATCCGATCCTTGTTTGGAACACCGCCAAGCTTAGATGGAAGCTTTTGTAGGATGTGCCAGCTGCAGAAATGATGCTTACAGTTTGGAAAAACAGTAATGATAGCAGCATTCATAGCCGGGTCTTGGTCAGTTATAATGGAAACCGGCTCTTTGCCAAAACAAAGTAAATATTGCTTGAAAACCCAAAGAAAAGAGTCATACTTCTCATTAACCAACAGAGCTGAAGCAAACAACACCGTCTTGTGATGGTGATCCACACCACCAAACATTCCAAAAACCATGGAATACTTGTTGGTACAGTAAGTGGTGTCAAATACAATAGCATCTCCAAATAATGCACAATCATCAATAGAAACTGGATCAGACCAAAACAAATGTGTCAAGCAACCATTAGAATCATTTTGATAAGAGTAAAAGAATTTAGAATCTAAAACCTTCAAGCTTGCAAAACGATCCAAAACCATGTCCACATCATATAAAGATGACTCCTTCCTCTTGCTACTGAGATGTCCATGAGCTTGTCTACTTGTAAATGTCAAGTTTTCATAACCACCAGACTCTGTTTCTATCAATGCAAGTTGTCTGGAGATAGGTATATTTGCTTGACTCATAGAAGAAAGCATCTCTTTTTGAGTTTGGTCAAGAGATGAATTACACTTCAAGTACCGTAAGTGAGAATCATCGACAAGATCATGATTGTGTTAATCAACAAAAGCAGTAACAAACCATACAGATAAAGACTTATCTAGTGTAAATCGGATCATTGCTTTACAACCACACCTTTTCACAGAACGCTTGTGCTTCTTAGATAAATTCTCATGCAACTCACCAATATTGTCACAAACAGGACTAAGAAGACCTTTGAATCTCTTAGAACAACTACTCTGACCTTGCTTATGACATACCAAATCTTTAGCAAGTAAGATCTTAGTACCTCGTTCATAACGATTATCATCTTTCCTAACATTAAACCCAATCAAACCAGCATACCTATAGTAAAACGATATGGCATCATCTAAACTTCCAAATTGTAATCCAACTCTAGGGACATCAACTGAGGACACAGTATCAGCAGCAACAGATGAAGAAGAATGAACATTATCATCGTCAATGTCAATAATAGCATTAGCAGCATCAGTATCAAGACTAGCATCCATTGCAGAGATCGAAAAGTAACTCTGTAAACAAAACAGTAACTATATAAATATAAAAGTGACTAATACAACACGAAAAATAACTAAGACAAACAGATCATAGAAGGGATTACACTTAGCAGATAATCAACTGCTCAACACAGAATTTGGTATTCAGTTTGTAAATAATAATTCAAAAACACACCTACTTCTTCAATGTGGGTTGCGTTGCTGGTCAGCTGCTGGCGGAGCAAGGCAGTTTCCGGCTTCGAATACTTTTACCCCTATCCTGCCAATAATGCATTTCATGATGGAGCCGACTAGTCGATTGCCGGATACATCCACAAACTCGAGCACCTTGTCACACCAGACCACAACCACACTACCGGATGTTCAATGAATGCGATTACCTCCAAGGATAGTCATAGATTGGAACGACGTGGAAGATGGATTTGTGATGAAGACCGTAAGTGACCTGTTGGGGTTTAGAACCCTTCTTATTATAGAGATTATCGAGTCAGAGATAGGTGGAGGTCGGAGATAGACGGAGCCAGGACTGCAGATTCCAAAGACAGATTCGGGAGGTACGCTGGTATTATTGAACTCAACCGATGTCTACCAGCTCTTCCGGTGCTGCGTTGCTCAGAGATGGCCAGTTAAGACGCGCATACAGAGTGTTGATGGAGGATGCTGCAATGGCGGGGTCGACGGCTGATGCTCGACGAGGAGGATGCCGCAACGGCGGGTTCGGCGGCTGATGCTCGACGAGGAGGATGCCGCAACGGTGGGGTCGGCGGCTGATGCGTATCAGAAATCGGACGTATTTACGTAAAATGCCACCACGTCAAAGAGACGGGTAGCCCCGCTACAGTACCCGCGCAGGCAATAAAAAAACAGCCTATATATATATATATATATATATATATATAGTCAGGCTAGAATACACTCGAGTGTACGGATCGCACGGATACACTCAAGTGTGTTTGCATATCAAGACTACTTTTTGCAAAATGTAAACCGTTGATCTTCACCGTCATACTATAACTAGGCTACATACAAATTTTGAACCCATTTGGATGAGTGTAAGTCACTCATCCAAGGGAAACAAAATCGACTCACGAAACTAATTTGAAATGCATAATTTTTGCGGTCTTCATAACATGAGCTATACATATCCAAATGTGCTCAAATTTTGCGTATGAGTTGTTCACGAGATGTTTAATAAGATCAACGGATTAGATTTTCAAAACAAATATTGCATCATGAAAAACTACTTGAGTGTATTCCGCTCCGGATACACTCGAGTGTATTCTAGCCTGACTCTCTCTCTCTCTCTCTCTCTCTCTATATATATATATATATATATATATATATATATATATGCTGACAAGAAGTGGCTCAAGTGGTCAAGCACGATGTCTCCACATGAAGGGACCCAGGTTCAAATCCCAGTTTCCACCTTGAATTACCACCCTCCTGGGTGTTCGGCCTCCGCCACATGCATGGGAGAGGGGGGAAAATCTTTTTCTCTTAATCCCACACACACACACATATATATATATATATATATATATATATATATATATATATATATATATAGAGAGAGAGAGAGAGAGAGAGAGAGAGAGAGAGAGTTAAGCTAGAGTACACTCGAGTGTACCGGAGGTGCTATACACCTCAATAGTTTTCCATCATTCAACAACCCTTTTGAAAATCTAAATCGTTGAACTTCTTTAAGATATCAAGAACATACTATACGATAAATTTGAGCTCATTTGGATACTTATAGGTCATGCATCTAAATAAGTAAAAAATTATGCATTTTAATTTAGTTTTGTGTGTTGATTTTGTTGTCCTTGGATGAGTGACTTACACTGATCCAAATGGGCTCAAATTTTATATGTAGCCTATTATTATTATAACAATAAAGATCAATTGATTCGGTTTTTCAAAGATATGGTGTAGATAGGTAAACACTATTGGGGTGTGCGGTGTGATCTGTAGTCAACACACACGTGCACATGCACGTGTCACATTGTGGAAGTAAAATTTATGGTGTGAAATTATATAAATTTAAAAATAAAATATTTTTTTTACATTTAAAACATTAGTAATACTGAATGCTTCATATTATGATATAAATTTATACAATGAACACACATGCTCACATGCAAATATATATAATAGATCATATATTTCTTACTAATTTAATATGTTTCTTGTGTCAAGTTAAATTAAGATGAGGAGGCCAGGTATATTTTCAAAACATTAATTTTCAATTAAAGGTCAAATATTCGTATTTTTCCCAATATTTATATTTTTGTAGTGAGTGAGGTTGTGTAGCATAAAGTAATCCTTGTGTGTAACTAAGGGGTTTAAAATTTATAGAATTTATTAAAGTTATAAACTCCAATACCTAGACTAATTTTCTTTGTTAAAAGACAATTGAACATTAAACTTTAATTTACACTTAATGCAACACAAAAAAAAGCATATTTGAGTAAGACTAAAAGATAAAAAAATCACTAAGACTATGTGTAAGTATATCCATTACTATGTAAGAAAGTGGTGCAGTGAAAATACTTAGTGCTAACATAGTCACAAATGGAGAACGCTTCCATTAATATGCTATTTTTTGCGTTTAATTCCCATACATTCTTCCATATAGACATTATGTTATGCAAATTTGTGATTGTTTACCAAAAAAGTGTATTCAACTTTCAAAATATCACAATTGTCTTCTCCATGATCGTTGTACCATACATTACATAAATTACACTACAAACTCTTGTATCTTTAGGGATATAATATCATTTCAGATACAACAAAAGCATTCAAACAAGCATTTATTTGTGAAAAATGTTAAATAAAAAAATTAAATGATACACAATTTCTAATGTAGTTTCTCTACAAGCATAGGAGTATCATGTTGATCCGTGTTGACTGTAATTCTGTAATCCTGTGGAATCCAAATAAACAGGCAAGACAAAGTTATAGTCAAGAAACAATGATGAAAAGCATTTTGAATTTCATATTGGAAAATACATTAACTAATAGGAGTGTTCTAGAGAAAATAAAACATGCTACTACAATTTGATGCACTGTTCTAACACTATAAATCTCTATAATGAAAAGAATCTAAACAAATATAATCGTAAGATATATTTTATGGTAATGAAATTGTCTTTGAAGTTTCATAATTATTATTGTTGAATCAACGTCAACATCCAAACTATGTTATTATAATTTTCAAATGTAAAAAAATTACTGTACAGATTCTTATTAGTACAATGAAGCATGAAATGGTACATAATTAAAGAATAGTGAAATAACAACATACTAGTACATGTTTTAAGCCAAATATATGATACAAAACAAAATTTAAATGATTGTCTGACAACAGTGTCATCTCTAAATGCTACCACTTGTTAGCACTGACAAAGACATATAAATGAAATGATAAAGGTAAATATAAATTGCAAAATGATTCTAGTTGTGTAAATATACCAATTTTTGCTTGTAGCTCAATAATGATAAATAAAAAATAAAATCTGATATGACAAAAAAAATAAAGATGCCAACATTAAAACTAACAATCTATCTAAGAAGAAATTCATACTAAGCATGCAATTGGTAAATTATTTTTATGGATGTTGGAATTCAGAAGTTAATAAAAATTGAAGTATGGAAATATAGGTGGCTTTTTAATCAGATTTTAGAGAATACAAATTATGTATTGAAGCAACATTTAAGGTCTTTATTCGAGTCCTTCAAATCATAATAGATAAACATTTTCATATGAAACAATTGTAGAAATGTTCTCTTTCTATGTCAAATTAAAAGAGAACATCATGGAAAATGAAATAGCTTAATTAATAAAAAAAGTATGGATATGTGGTAAGTAATAAAAGTGAATGATAGAAAAATGCAAAACAATTGAAATAATTTGGGGGAAATAGTAGTTATTATTAAATGATAACACCAAATGCTAATCAACTATATGCTTATAATAAATAAAAATCTTACCCTAAGAATCAATCAACACAATTTTCACTTTTACAGGATTGGTCATTTAGTTCTAAAGATAAAGGCACGAAAGCAATAAGAACATAATTGCCTTACCTTTGTCTGAGAAGCATGCTTTCATGTGTATCATCAGTTATGGAAAAGGAACTAACTAATTGGGGATGATTGATAAAGAGCGGAACAATTATCCTCCAAACCCACATTTAGAGAAAATTAATGATATTCATCTAGTGTATTTGGTATTAGTGTCTTACTGTGCATTTACAAAAATGATTGTCTCAGAATACGGACTGAAAGAATGGTGCACGCTAACATTCACTTTTGTTGTAATGTCTGCTTCTAAATACAGAAACATTTCGACCAATAAAGACTAAGAAAGTGACCAAGGAAACGAGGAAGATGGCATCCTTGAAGAAGCGAGATTGGTAGGAGTGAGCATGGTATATAGCATTAGTTGGAGTCTATAATCAGCTCTTCAGAAATATCTATAATCAGCTCTTCAGACTCCCAACACATGTCACGATACCAATTCCAATACTGATAAACCTGAAGCAAATAAAATTACAATGTTGCTTAAGAGTGAACTTTATATCACTAATTGTATACTAACCACGAATGGAGATGGTGTAAATAAATGATCGGTTCTTACAAAGTTTGGGTGAGGCGGAGTATCACGGAAAAATGTTGACCAATAATGACAAAGAGATTGACCATGGAAAGGAGGTAGATGACATCCTTCATGAAGTGACATTGGCAAGAGTGAGCACGGTGTTTAGCAGTTGTTGGAGTCTACAATCAACACCTGAGACTCCAACACATGTAATGACACCAATTCCAACACTGACAAACCTGAAGCAAATGAAATTATAATGTTGCTTAAGCGTGAACCTTGTATCAATGATTGCAAGGATTATCTTTTAGTAAACAAACCAGGAACCAAGACAACAGAGTGAAAAAACGATTGATTGCTTACCGAATTTAGGTGAGGCCGTTGTGCAACAACAAATAGTAAGAAAGCATTAATGGGCATCTAACAATACACAATCGAGCGAGATGGCCCGTCGTCAATACTTGAGAATGGATGTAAAATGGGAACATTTTTAAGAAGAGCGCAGTGTGAGAAATATCAGTTGCGAGGGAGGTGGATCTGCTGTTCACAACATATACGTCAGTTGGCCTTTCAGAGAATCGTGGAAGAAAGGAGGGAGTGGGGATAGTTGGTTGGGCTTTAGTCGTGGGATAACTAATCAGGAAAGTGTGGGTGGGTGGTTATAATGTGAGGAACTAAGGCGAGTTGATTGGGTTTACTTGGAAAATATCGATACAGAGATAGTGGGCTTAGATTGAATTATATAATTGGTAGAAAGAGGGGGTTTTATGGCTAAAGAAAACGTTATTTGCTTTGAATGGCTAAAAGTATGGGAAGTGGAAGTGGCCAAGAGAGAAGATACGGTTTTGAAGGAATCCCAACTTTATTTTGAAAAGGAAATGGGTGTGATAAGCGTGTGAGTAAGAGATGATGCGAGAGAGAAAATAGGAGGTTCATGCATTAAGGAATTAGTTTGTTGACTGGATAGTTAAAATTAAATATGGAATCATCAGAGGTGTATATATCAAAGAATAAGTTTGTGCGCTATATTTAATGAGCAATAATGGTAAAAGAATATGTGAACCGTTATGGTAATGGGGAGTGACGAAAAGGGGACTGAAGAGTGAAACACGAAAGTGGGATTGAAGAGGGAATTAGGAAAACTAATTATAGTTTTTCCCGTGACAGAGGATGGGGAACGTGGTTTCAAGATGGTATCGGCCAAGAGAGAAAGAAACAATCACGATTAGTTTTGAAAAACGAATGATTGTGATAAAGGGGACGGAGAAAAAACGTGTGAGTATGAGATGATGGGAGAGAAAATATAGGTGGTACGTGCAATTATCTTTGAGTGTGAAATGACTAAAAAAGAAGAAGATCGGAGGTGTGTCTGTGTGTCCAACAATATGTTTGTGCGTTAGATATAGTGAGCAGTTATGGTCAAGAAAATTTTGTGAACAGATATGATAATGAGGAGTGACAAAAAGGAGATTGAAGAGGGAAACAAAAAAATGGGATTGAGGTGGGAGACAACTAATCACGATTTTAGGTTACGTGGTAGTTTTTCCCGTGAGAGAATATGGGCAAACGTGGTTTCAACATGGTTGTGAAAAAAAGAAGAAAAAGGAGAGAAGAGCGTGAATTAAAGAGAGAGCATCTTTTTGAAAATGGAGCGATTTGATTGGATAGTGGTATTTTTGTAATTAAAAGAAAACATTCACTCTTTTTATAGTAGTAGTATATATATATACATGGCTAAAAGAATTCCGTACCTGAATACTCATATCTTATATGTACCCATCTTCATTCATGATGATTCCACAATCGTACAGAATAATCTAACCTTATAGATGTGTTATATACCCCTTAGATAATATATATATGAAAATCACCTCCATATGATATACATAGATCATTCAAGTAAAGACAATATATATATATTTTCATTAATGGAAAGTTGCAAAAATTACAGGAACCGTTGGATGATATATTTTTATATCTTATGCTATACATGAGATGTATTTGTGATATTTTAAACACGTCTAATCTAAACAAGGTTGATTCAATCTATATGGTTGGATTTAATTGTCAGATTCTACATGTGTTATTTTAATGACGGATACACATAAGTAACATGTATCGGCCGCTACACACTTACTAACCCCTACACACACACACACACACACACACACACACACACACACACACATATATATATATATATATATATATATATATATATATATATATATACCAGAATTAGGTAAGTATATTCCGACGCCCCCCCTAAAAATATAAGAGGTCAAGATTACATGTAGGCCTAATGCCATACACCCAAAGCAAAGCTACAACTCACTCAGTTAGCTACTACGTAATCTACGACTAACATATTTACATATTTTTACAACAATGCTTGTGACATTTGTGGACTTTCCTTGGTGTCTTCTAGCATTTATCTCTTCCCAAATATGGTATTATTGACCAGCAAATAAAAGATTTTTCTTCTCATCACCTCCGCAACTAGTAAGCATTCTTCTCAGGTCAGCAAGAAGTTGAATCTGTAACCTGAATTCTCTATATAGATACTCTCAAATCTCCTTTGTGAAGTTACATTTGCCCACAAGATGGTTGTGGCTTTCTTCCTTTTCTCCGCATAGCAAGCATACAATAAGGATATCATAATTCCATCTCTTTACTCTATCCAGTGTAGCAAGAACATTGTGTAGAAATTTATAAACACATGTGCTCTATTTCGGCACATACCTGCCAGTCCAAAGCTGGTCGCCCACTGGGTCCTTTGCGCCTTTTGTCCTGGTCACCTACCATATGCATATCTTCTTATCTTTAAGTTGCCATCCTCCAGAATCATTTGTGACAAACAAGTGTTTGACTTGCGGTCATGTTTCCCTCATGACGTTGATGGTCCTTAAATATCCTTCCCTTGTCTTTGGCATAAAATCCATCCCTTTTGGATATCTGTCTCTCATCCACTTTCCCCAAGTAGACGTGCCTTCCTGAAAAGCAACAAGCCTTCTCATGAAACTCCATCTAGCGATGTCTCTACAAGTCTTCAAGTTCACTCTTCCTTCATCTGTTGGAAAATATAATCTGGAATACTTCATAGGATGATGTTCACTTCCCCACAGAAAATTAGCCATCTTCATTTCAATTCTATCCAGAACAGATCTAGAAATTTCACCTTGCTGTACCTAGAAAATGAGAAGTCCCTCTATGGCAACTTTAATCAAAGTCCTGTGTCCCACCATAGATGTCTTTTGCGTAGACCACCTGTTGATCATTTCCTCCACCTTATCAATGCACTCGGTAAAATATTTGACGTGAAGGTTGCCATCAACAAGGGGAAATCCCAGATATTTTGTTGGGAAATCACCCCTCTCCACTCCCATAGCCTGAATAAGTTTGTCCTCCATCTTATATAAGTTCTTAGACAAGACGATATGAATTTTGTTTGCATTAACACATAATCCCATTTTCTTTCTGAACTTTCCCAAAAAGATTTTAAGATTTTCCAGATATTGCTGCTTGGCTCTTACAAAAACTAGAATATCATCCGTAAAAATCAATTGTGTCATTACTTTTGTACTGTGGACTGTATAAGGCTTAATTTCCTTTCGTTCTTCATCTTGCTGCATCTTCCTTGAGAAATACTCCATGACAATCACAAACAGAAGAGGAGACAAGGGGTCTCCTTGGCGCAGCCCGTTACTCCCCCCTAAAGAGGCCTGCAGACGTGCCATTAACCAGGATGGAGTAGCTAGTAGTCCCAACACATTGTTTCATCCAACCAATTCATTGCTCATTGAAACCCATCTACTGCATGATCCACCATAATTTCTCCCATCTAATACTGTCATAAGCTTTGGAAACGTCAAGCTTTAGGCATGCCTTTTTACTTCTTCTCATGACATTATAATCCAGAAGAAATTCTCCATCCAGAAGAGCACAATCACTGATGCTTCTACCAGTTACAAAGGCTCATTGATTTGCATAAATTAGATAAGGGAGGACCATCTTCAACCGGGCAACCAGAATTTTTGCAATAATTTTATATTGTACCGAGCAGCAGGCTATAAGATGAAAATTAGCAAGAGAGGACTTAACTTTCTTTTTTGGAATAAGAACAAGAAATGAATGATTGACCTGTCTCACCAAGTTTCCGCCTTCTTGAAACCGATCCACATAAGCAAACAAATCATTTTTAATAATATCCCAAGTCTTCTTATAAAAGAAAGCATTGAAACCATCTGACCCAGCCTCCTTGACCTCATGTTCATTGATTCTTCTAGTGAGAATATTATTGTGTGTGTTGGTGAGTCTGAACTTCCATTCAACTTCCTCCTCTTCATCAATGTCATCAAAGATTTTTTTATTGTACAAGGATGTAAAGAAATTTATATCTTGTTATTCTAGATCCTCCTGTTTGTTGACTACCATTCCTTCAACATTAATAAGCTCAGAAATAATATTACCTACTTCTCTTAGTATGATAGAGCTTTGTGTTTTGGTCTCCATCCTCCATCCACTTTTCCTTGCTTCTTTGCCAGTATAATTTTTCCTCTACTTTTTTAGGTCCTCAAACATCATTTTTAATTTCCTATCTTTTTCAACCAGATCTGTATTAAGTGGATCACCCAACAATTTTTCCCTGATGTCCTTGCACTCCCTTTTTGTATCCTTCAACAGCTTTGGGATATTCACCTCTTCCTTTGCCTACGTTTTGAGAGCCATCTTGGTATTCTTCATCTTTTTAGCAAACACATACATGGGATTTCCTGTCACCTGAGTACTCCAGCTCTGATTTATGGCATCATCAAACCCTTTCCAGTCCGCGCAGTAGTTTAGAAATTTGAAAGGTCTCCTTTTCTGCTTTTTCTCTGTAATCTGAACTGAGATAGGTGCGTGGTCACTAATATCAGTACCTTCGGCCTTTACCTGTACATTAGGAAAAATGTTCAGCCATTCATTATTCACTAAAGCTCTATCTAATTTGCTTGCTATCCTATTATCAGGCCCCCTTTCATTATTCCAGGTGAAGATATCCCCACCGACCATTAGTAGTTCAAACAGACTTACTTTGTCAATGGCCCAGTTGAATGCATCCACTTCATCATTCATAGCTAATCTTCTGCCTCTTTTTTCAGCCTGCAAACGTACTGTATTAAAATCACCAATAACCATCCATGGTAGTTGAACCTGCTTTGATATAGAGACCATATTGTCCCATAGATCCAGTCTCGCCTTGCCATCATTATGCCTATAAACAACTGTCATCCACATATGCAAGCCTCCATTGTTAACACAGTCCACACAGTGACCTGTTAATCTGACATCTGAACCACAGAAAGCTACCATGCATTTGGCTTCCATGCCACACATACCCTAGCAACCTCAGCATAATCTATATTGGATACATGCTCCCAACCTTGCGGAAATAAGTATTTAATACTATTTTTATTGTGTACATTTATATTTGTTTCCACCAAAGCAACCAAAGAATGACCACTAACAACTATCCATTCTCTAATTTCTTTCTTCTTGTTCCTATCACACCCACCCTTGATATTCCATAGGAGCATAGAAATATCAAAGGTTTTTATTGGACCTGGTACAACTAGCAGGCTCCTTCCTGGCATTCTTGCCTTTCCCCATCTGTTCTTGTTGTTTAGTTGCATTCTCCTCCTCATTATCTGATTCAGATAATGCCTCAAAACTATTTGTTGTATCGAGGATGGAGCTCACACCTTGGTTACTAGGAATACCTGGCTTCTTTACCCCTTTCCTTTGTAAGCTTGACACAAACTCACCCTCTTCACGACTTGTTTCTTTAGACGGAGGGTCAGCCTATTTCTCCTTATCTTCCTTCTCTTTGCTGCTGCCCGGTCTTTTCCCTTTAGGAGTGTGCTGCGGTTCCCCCTTTTGGCCTTCAATCTCACCAATGACATCCTCGAGTTCTAGGACAGGCGCAACATTCTGTTCTTTTTCCATATCATTCTCAGTAGCCTTCTCCCGCCATTCCTGTCGTGGTACCTTTTCTTTCTTCTCTTCTTACCGGCTTTCACAATTGTTATCGGAGTGCCCAAAAGCTCTGCAGACGCTACACTTTGGAGGGATATAGTCGTGCTCCACCTGCACGGGAATAGGAACTTGTCCCCGCACATTAAGCCAGACCGTATCAACTAGTTCATCGTCGGCGTCCACCTCCACCAGGGCCCTTGCAGCACGTTGCTGACACCAGTGGCAATAGTCCCCGCGACCCTCCTCGTCCAGCTCTGACCAAAGGACTTCAGTGTAACCCATGATGGAATGGAGGCAAAGGCGTCCTTCCTCAACTCGTCGTTGTGGTGGTAGTCCTTGGCGACCACCAGCTGAGCATCGAACCACCGGGGGCCTAGGTTCAACACTATCTTCTTGTCATCGGCGTTGGAGAATCGAACCAAGAATATACCTTTGTCTCTCGTCAGCAGATCAAACGATCCCTTCGGCCACCACATCCTCCTAATCCAGGTGTTCAGATGAGGATAGTAGGGTTGCTTGCCCAGAACGTACACCATGACAGTGTGCTCCCATAGGTTCTTCATCCTATCAAACTCATCCGCGTCTAGGTCAACTTGGACTCGCCCGTCCACGCATCGCCGCATTGGGTAAGTTTCTTTGATGGGTCCCGACGGTGGCTCTTTTAATTCCTGCTTCCACACCCTTCTCAGCGATCTGCTCGTGGTGTTCCTCACCACGTCAGAGCCTGTGGTATCATCTCCTCCAGTCCACACGCCGCTTCCTTCTCCAGTTTGCACCGGCCTGGGAATGGGGTTTTGGGCCTCCTGCCCCTCACGACTTCGTTCCCCATTGCCAGGGATTGCATGTGACGACTAGTTGGTGTGGATGGTGTGGGTGGGGTGGGGGTGGATGCCTATGGCCGGAGAAGCCACCGACGTTGGCACCATGCCGGAAGGGCCGAGATCGACTAGGATCACCCGAACATAACCTTAGCGGGAGGCACATTGTATGTATGTATGTATATGACCATTCATTCACTGCCCGTACGGTTAACTAAGGTTAATTACCCATGAATATGTTTTGTAATAGAAAGACACATATTTATAATATTTGTAATAAGACAACCAACGTTATAATGAGATCACAAAAAAATAATAGAAACTCTCGTATTGTAATACTACGTAAATTGCTGTCATAAATATCATTTTTAATGTATTCATAGGGATACTAAATTTTTCACACTGTATTTACAAAACGAGTCTTTGTATTATAATTTTAATTGTCTCATTACAATTAGGGACCTTTTTATTATAAAATAGATCCACGAGTAACAAAAATTAGTTACCCATGTGGGCAGTAAATATATGCCCTATATACCCCCCCTCTCTCTCTCTATATATATATATATATACATATATATATATGTATATATATGTGTGTGTGTAACTTTTATAATACATGTGTATAATTAAAGTTAAGCTACCCATACATCTTGAAAAATAACTATTTGATAAGAAAAGTAAGTATCTGGATAATAAGTTGACTATTTTTTCAATAAAGTAACTATTCTACTGAAAAGGTAAAAAGTATAATTTTTACATTTAAAGTAAAAATAAAATGCATCTATACATTTGTAACAACTGTAACTATTATGCATGTAATGTAACTATTTAGAAGGTAAAATGTCTTTGTACATATATATCTATGGAGCCGTTAGCTACCCACGTGGGTATTATAAACACCCCCATATATATGTTGATAATAAAGATTTATTCAATGAACACGTGAGTATCTTTCTTAAACTACCCGTGAACACGGTATCACCATACATCAACTAGTAGCATTCTCAAAAACTGGCTCATTGGCCTGATGATTACCTCCCAACTGCACCTGGGGAGCGACGCCAACACGACGTCACTAAACTCGCATGATGTGAAGTTGTTGTTCGCCACTAATGTCGATTGGTTTTGCCCCCTAAAGGTTGACCCCGCACTGGTTGAGTCTTTGGTGTAGCTTGGGAAGTCCAACGACATGGCGTCAAATGCTTTATATACTCTGACAAGCGATTGGCCCCTGACATTGGTTTCGTTGAAGTAGCCAGTGAAGTCCTGACTGACTAAGTCCTTCCACCACCCATGCCGACGTCATAATTCATGAATTTTAGGTTCGGCATTATGGCCTGGACATGATCTTGTTCCTAACGTGCTCCCTATCCTAGCGTAGGAACATGACAACACTGGTTCATGCTTTTCGTGTCGAATTTTGCTTCATTTTTCCGCCATTGGGTAGGAAGATTGAGACTTGGGAGCACCCCCTAATCCGTTGTAGTACCGCCTGACCCTCTGGCAACACCTGGATCAACCTCCAATAGGTTCATGCCAATCTTTGTCACTGTGTTCAATGCAACAGGCGGCTGTGTGGTTACGGTGGCACCCTTATGGCTGACATTGGCAGTTATCTTCCACACTATGCACGTATGCCGGCATCAGGGAGTCTATCTGATTACTGCATTGAACTATGAATGGTGATGCTGTTGAATTTCCTTGTTTTGAAAATCAGTTTTATGGCTATTACTTTCATCCCTTTTTTTACGGAATAAAATTTATTTATTTATTTTGTTTTTTGAAAAGATTTTTGGTTTCTATTTTGCCGTTGCTTGGAGCCCGTTGACAACATTTAAGACAGAAATAATTACTCTTTCTTTGGCTATCATTAAAGTTGTGTATTAACTACAAATATCGCACGTTGGGAAGACCAACAGTTACAAAGTAAGATAACAACAATTACTCTCTTTTTGAATACCATTGAAGATGCCAATTAATCACAATGATTAAGACACACATTGAGAAGACCAACAGTTGCAAAGTTGACAACATGCGCATGTTGTTCCCGTGGGGAGCGACCGAGACACTCTCCTTATTAGGAGATATTCTCTCTCCATTGGATACACATCAAGATATAGAGCAACAATGTTGCATATACAGAGAAAAAAAAAAGAAATTTTTTATATTCCAGTTTCTCTTGACCGGAAAGCTCTAGTTTTCTTCCACCACACAATAGCCTTCGTTCATCTCTAAACCTTCTTACTTGTTGTTGTTCTTGCACCAACGATGCTTTATAACATCTTCTTTCTCATTTCTTCTTTGTGACAAAAGGGCTAAAGGAATGAGTTCCACACAGTCCACTCGCTTGCAGCGAGCGCTTGTACCAAAGATACAGTTGTTGAATCTCAGAGATAAACTGCCGAAAAAGCTCATGCTAGGAGCGATAGAATCTATCTTGAAGATAATGTTTCATACATCTTCAATTCAGGCTTTGGAGATTACATCTTCTAACTAATTCTTAATTTCTCTAAAACTCCAACATATTTGGTAGTTAATTGTGTGCCTTAGGTTGCGTTTGTTACATGGTGAATCATGGTGATAGGGAATGGTGGTGAAATAAAAATGTTGTTTGTTTGTCATGGTGATAGGGAATCATGGTGAATCCGTGGTGAATTTTGATCTATTTTTATCCCTATGAAAAAGCATGGTAAATCACGGTGGAAGAAGTTTTTTTCAAGACTCCACTACTTATTTAGACAAATGTGCAAAAAAAAAGTTCTAATAAATATGATTCTTACTTGTGTGGGGTGTTTTTTTATAAAAAATTCCCATCCTCATCACTATAACTATGTAACAAACAACATTTTTTAAGTTTTTCACCATCACCATCCCTATCACCATGCACATGTTACCAAACAATACACTTTAATAATTTCCCTATCACCATCACTGTCACTATCACCGTCACCGTCCCTATCACCATCACCATCAATTTTACACAACCTTAATGTAGTTAACTTATGTCTATATGTCCAAAATTTTTAAGACAGATCTTATGCTCCATCAAATCTATTCAAAAAATTTATGACAAACTCTTAAACATTTGTTAATTAGATCTATTTGCTAAATGTTTGACTATTTGATATGGATTCAAAAACCATGCTTTTGCTTGACGATGTTGCTTTTCTTAACCCAAAATCATTTTTTGGTTTGCACTTTCATCGTAATTACAGAAAATGTGATCAGGCTTACCTCTTTGGGTCTTGTTTCTGCCATCATAATCCAAGACGAGTTTGCTCCTATTGTGCTTGAACCACAACCCATGAACTTCCATGAAGGAGAAGAACAATCTGAACCTGTTGTACCTACACTGACTATCCCCACTCTTGTCTGAAAGGAAATTGACTATTTGTGTCACGACAAGATTCTTCCATTCTTATCTAATGAACTCTATGATATCTACCATAAGATCTCAACTTCTCTTGAACTATGGACGAATTTAGATTCAAAGTTTGATTTAGAAGATACTGGTCTTGAGCGTTATGCCTTTGTTGAATGGATAACTTATAATATGGTTGGTGATAAACCTATTTTGGGTAAAGTTCTAGAATACCAAAACTTAGTTTCTAAATCCATGACCAAGGACTATAACC
The DNA here is from genome assembly GCA_963693085.1 of Alisma plantago-aquatica. Lineage (NCBI taxonomy): Eukaryota > Viridiplantae > Streptophyta > Magnoliopsida > Alismatales > Alismataceae > Alisma > Alisma plantago-aquatica. Next base: position 656,928,657 of record OY856410.1, read on the forward strand.
TTGATGAAAAGGTTCAAGTAACATCCTTCATAGAGAAAACCCCACCTTCTTGGAAGGATTTCACCAAGACCCTTAGACATAAACAAGAGTATATGTCTATGACATCCTTAATTAAATCCCTACAAACTGAGCATAGACATAGGAAACAAGACAAGAAGTCTAACTCTATTGTCAATATGGTTATAGGTAATAAAACCAAGAAGAAGGCTAACCCTTCCCATCTCAATAAGAAATTCAAACCTTCTTTTAATTGTCACAAGAACCACTAAAATTAGAGTAATAATAATAATGATCAAGGAAAAAAGGTCTACTTTATGTGTGATAAACATGATCACTTAGAAAATGTGTGCAGATTTCACAAAGGTCATAAAAACCAGCACGCCCAGGCTTCGAATAATCCTAAAGTAAATATGCTCACTGTGGGGTCAATCCCTTCCTCTTCTATAGAAAGGTTAGAAAATTTGACTATTCTTTTTGCTGAATTATCTTTCGATTGTTACATGAACTCCAGTGCCACCTACCATGTTTAGTTTGACTAGTCCCTCTTTACTTCCTACATGACCAAATCTGGTAGAGAGATCAAGTGGGGAGATCATTCATCATATTGTAGGCTATGGACATGTTGACATAAAGCTTACATATGGAAACACTCTTAGATTGTATGGTGCCCACATGTTCCTTCTTGCCATCTTAAGGCAATCATATTGTAATTTCTAAGAATGGTTCTTATGTTGGTCTTGGTTATACCTATGGTGGTCTTATTAAACGATCTTCTATTTCATGTAATGCATCTTCTTTTAATTATATATCCTCTACTATTTTAGTTTCTGAAACTAGTGATGTTTGACATGCACGTCTTTATCACGTGAATAAAAATATGATGAAACATATGATTTATTCTAATCTAATTCCCAAGACTCATATTGCTATTTTTGATAGATGCCATATTTCTGTGTAAGATAAACTTCCTAAGAAGCCATTTAAATCAGTAGATCACAATACATCTTTGCTTGAATTAATCCATACTGATGTTTGTGATTTGAATAACGTTCTTACTTGTGAGGTACGAGAAACTTTGTGACGTATATATATGACTTTTCTATATATTGCTCTATTTTCTTGATAAAAACTAAGGATGAACAATTAGAAAAATTTAGAATCTACAAAACCCAAGTGGAGAAACAATTAAATAAGAGCACTGAGAGAGTGAGGTCTGATAAAGGTGGTGAGTATACTTCGAATGAACTTAACAAGTTCTATGAGGACCATGGACTTATACATGAAATCGCTGCCCCATATAATCCTCAATCTAGTGGATAAGTTGAGATAAAAAATAGAACATTGATTGGTGTGGTCAATTCGATGCTAGCTAGGTCTGAACTTAGTCACAGAGGGGAGAAGCCCTTCATACAACCAACTACATTCTAAACCATATACCTTTTAGACATCTTGACAAAACATCCTTTGAACTTTGCCTTAACAACAAATCCTATTTAAAATACCTCAAAGTATGGGGGTGTTTAGCCAAGATTAAAATCCCTAATAATAAAAGGAGAAAACTAGGACCTAAAGCTGTTGATACTATCTTTATTAGATATGATGAAAACAGTAATACTAATATATTCCTAGTAATAAAATGTGATATTTCAGATATTACAGTCAACTCTATACTTGATTTTAGACCTATAGACGGTGTCTATTATGAAACCATATTTCTTATTTGACATATTTTACTTTATCATAATTATGAGAATGAATCTTAAAAGTTTTGGCCCTGCGGTTTCCACACGTGAAGAAAAAAAACCTAAGACAGGTCGCTCAAATTAGTGGCCCGGTACTGAATGTTGTTTTTTCTCCGGGGTAGATGCCTAATATTTGTAATGCTTTGATAGTTAAAGGTTGAGATACTTCCAGTCAGCAAATTAATGTGACTTGTGAAGTACATCAATTATTAGGAAATAATCGAATTAGGGCTGTAGCTATGAGTGCTACAGATGGTATGATAAGAGGAATGGAAGTGATTGATACGGAAGCTCCTTTAAGTGTTCTAGTTGGTGGGGCTACTCTCAGATGAATTTTCAACGTTCTTGGTGAACCCGTTGATAATTTGGGTAAAGTTCCTAGACAGGTTAGTCCTTCTTTCTAGGGGTGTCAAAAAATCAGTTTTGGGTCAATTCTGAGTCAAACAACAACTAGGTTGATACAAAAAAGCTCAACCCGGAACCGACCCAGAACTAATTTTTTTATAGGGTGGTATGTCCGGAATCGAACCTGGTTTCATAATGTGTAACCCAGAACCAGATTTATATCATATATTTTTGTTAATTACACATGATATGTGGTAACTTGTACATGACAAGAACTTGTTTTTATCTAAATTTTTCAACCCAAATTCAATCCGGATTTATTAATCACCACCCAGACCTACCCAGTTTCAATTCATACACCAATATCAAAACCCAAAACCAACCCAAATTCATAATATCCAAAATCAAAACTGAATATTTTTGGGTTGGACGAGATCAGGTTTATGGGTTTGGATAGATTTTGACAACCCTGTATCTTTCCCTTCTCCTCGAGAACCTCTTCATATTCCACCTTCATATGAAGTAGAACATGAACTCCTTATAGATGAACCTCCTAGTGACCTAGGTAGGGGTAGAAGGACTACAGTTGATAAAAATTATGGTCCTGACTTCTACACCTTCTTAGTAGAAGAAGACATGCTTACCTATGAGAATGCCATGAAATCCATAGACTTTGGATTTTGGAAGGAAGTTGTCGATAATGAAATAGAATCAATTATGAGAAATCATACTTGGATCCTTACTAAGCTTCCACTACACTACAAGATTGTTGGATGTTAGGAAAACGATGACACAGATGGTTCTGTTGATAAGTTTAAGGCCAAACTAGTAGACAAACTCTTTAGTCAAAATGAAAGACTTGATTACTTTGATAGATATGCTCCTATAACGAAATCTCCTACATTCGTGTCCTTGGTTCTTTGATTGCAATTCATAAGCTTGAAATCCATTAAATGGATGTCAAGACAGCTTTCTTGAATGGAGATCTCAAAGAAGAGATTTATATGGATTATTGATTCATCCCTATTTTAGGGCTTCATCTTGCGTCATAGTGCATTTCAATCACATCTATACCTGTTAGATTACATTTTATTTCCCTCAATATACATATTTGTGTAAAATGCACTTATAGACATTATTTGTATGTTTTCCAGGCATTTGGACCACACTTGATGGAAGAGAGAGAGAAGGAGTGATCCTAGGGTTTCTCTACCCTTGGAGAGACCCAAAGTGAATTTTGATGCTCCCTCAACCTACCCCTAGTGGCCAAAGATCCATTGAAGCAAAGATGTCTAGGAAAATCCAAAGAATCAAGTCAAAGTGTTGATCCAGAGACCAGCACAGCCGTGGTACCTACAGAGAGAACGGTTGTGAAGCTGAGAACGAGCAGCTGAATTTGAGTCAGAACGACCATGGTACCTGCCATGGTCATGCTACTCTATCCCCACGATGGTCGTGGCCATCAACACAGCTGTGGCCAACTGAAGACATCACGGTCGTGGCCTCCCTCCACGGCCGTGGGAATTAATTGCTCAGGTTGGCTGAGACCTTAGTAACTTCAACCACTTTACACTTGAATCACCATGCCTGTGCCCATACACCACGACCATGTTCCCCTACAACCACCACGACCGTGGTGACTCACCACCCCTGTGGTGGGCATCAACGCTAGCCTATTTTTGTACTACTTTACTTATATTGCCCCTACTTAACCCTAGACCCCTATATAAACCATGGGGGTGGTTGGAGCTCAAGAATGACCACCCTATCTACCTTCTACCCCCTCTTAGCTCTCCATTTTCATCCCTTAGCCATTCCACTCCATTTCCACCTCAATTTCACCATTTCCACCATCAAAACCCTAATTTTCACCCATTTCCACCATCATTCACTGCCCCTTACACCTTGGAGGAGAGAGGAGGACACCATGTAATAGCTAAAGTGGAGTATTTCTTCATCTACACTGAGTTCCATGGCTTCTTCTATCTCCTCCCTAATTTTTGTGTTTTGCATTGTTATGAGTAGCTAGGCCCCTTGGGTGGGCTGTTTGGGGTGTAAAATGTTACTTTGATACCATGTTGGGGGAAAATGATATGTAAACTTTGTGATTCCATTTGCTAATGATTATGCTCTATTTCTATCTCATTATCCATAAATTGCTTGTTGGTTTGTGCTTGAAATCAATTGGGAATTTAGGGAAATTGCTTAACTGTGTGAATTTTGGGATTTGCTCCTAGGTCTAATCCTTGGATCCCTAGCTAACTACCCATCTTCCTCCATCATAATTAGTTCTTCTAAGCCTAGTTGAGAGACCTAAGTAGCTAGTTTAGATGAAATTGGTGTGTTTAGCATGGAGCTTTCTCAAGACTAGAATGTGAGTGATGGGAGGCCTAAAACCTCACTTCCACTCCCATTACTAATCTCAGCCCCTAATCATTCTAAGATCATCTAACCTAGAAACCTAGGCTCGTTTAGACTCTAATTGAATTACGCCCAAGCCCTAACCCAATTGAGCCTCTCAAGGGTAGTAGGGAGTGTTAGGGATTAGTTCCCCTATACACAACCTAGCATATCCATGGCCAGTTAGTAGCTTAGGATAATTCATTAGACTCTAACTTGTTGTTTGGTTTGGATAATCTAAATGGAATCATAATGTTCATATGTCACCCCCAACTTAATGGATAAGTGCATCAAATAAACAACCCACATCTTCCTTAATTGCTTTAAAACTCTAGTTTCGATCTTGCTTAGCTAGTGTTTGAGATGACCTGACATCAAAACAAGCCGTCACCAGTAATAATTGTGGAATAACCATAAGCGGTGGATTAATAAAATCACTAAAAATTAAAACCATTTTGCAAAAAGATCCATTTCTAGGAAACCCTTAAGGAAAGAATCAAAACTTTATATACATCATGGTTCACATTGTACATACATTGTACCATCTCATCTCGAGGATAACACATCCCTGTTGCCTTGCCAACGGCAATCAAGCCAAAATATCAGATCATTCATAAAACCCCTACGTACTATATCCCAAGGACCTGAGAATACAGAGATGAAACATATGACTTATATCTACAAGACATGACAAACAATACACTCAACCTGAGTTGTTACTATTGTCCTTGTTGCCATTCTCCTTCCTATGCAGTACATTATCTACCTCCCCGTGCACGTAGACCTAAAAATTGTGGAACCCACGGGGTGAGACAATTGTCCCAACGAGAGATATAACTCTCCGCCAACAATATTATTATCACAGGTAAACAATATAAAACTAAATAGAGGATACTTTATGTAAATAAGCATGTTTATTTCTAGTACAAAGCAATATCATTGATAAGATAGTTCAACTATCCATAACAGAGCTATAAATCATCTATTTGCTTTATAGGAATATGAAGAACATGTATAACATCTATCAACTAAGAAGTATAAAAGTATTGAAGCTTCAACCAATGTTTCCGTATTCAATCCTTAAGTAAATATGCTACACGACTGATTACATATTTACAATCACACTTATGCCCAGAGGAGATGAGGTATACCACTCATGCTCCAACCGACCATGACTACGTAAAGCATCGGTACCATACAAGGTCAATGGAAGAGTTGAATTCCAAGACCTCACCCATCTCCGTCAGTACGAGACTACTGGTAGGACATCTGGTGTCAACTGCAATTAGCTTACTAGGGTATACTGGTATCTTCACTATAGAGTTACGACCGTAGAATGCACTCTCTTTGGGATGATCACAAAGCTTTTTCGATTTACTTTTCGTCATGATGGTCATAAAGCTTTCTCAATTTATTTGGGGAGTTCATTGAGAATCCCCTATATAAAGAAGATTACATATTCAATAATATGTATATCGAGTTAAACTCATTTTACCATTCAACAAATCCTAACACCAAATGGATCTATGGCCTGGGCAACTACATGATAATATTCCACTTGATTAATTAGGTGTATTACACTATCTTTTAGCATCAATCAAGTTACAAACAAGAATTATAACATATACTACAAAGAAAGGTGTAACACATTTATCAAGTACATTCATGATCTTTGGAATACATATAACACTCATGATCTCAATCCCTTATCACATTACTGGGAATTCTCATCCCTTAGCATTATCATCCTCATGATTGCTAGATCTAGGCATTCAAACCCTTAGTTCATTACTGAATACTATTACCACTTATCAGGCAAGTATTACCTCTAGGTCCCCAGACCAGGTATACATTATACTTGTTGCACAAGCATTTCACATAGCTCCCAAAGCCCATTCAAATATGTATTATATGAAACATCATTGCTCTTACCTGGCTATGCTTATCATCTGATGATACCTACATGGTTAGTATTTCATCATAACAACAATATCAAATACATATCATCACCATGAAATACAAGACAAATACAACCTTCCCATTATTAGGGTTAGGGTTTCCCTTCCTTATCGATTAGGGTTTCAAGTGCATACCATCACCCATTATTAGGGTTAGGTTTTTCCCAATTTAACCAATTAGAGTTTCAAATCATATCATCACCCTTTATTAGGGTTAGGGTTTCCCCTATTTAACCGATTAGGGTTTCAATTCATATTATCAAGAATCAAACCCTAATTCATACTCCACTCATATTAGGAGTATCAACATATGCTCATTACATGATTATCACACAAGTATAAGTTTCACTTTCTTCCTCACTAGGATGTTGATTGCATCATACTCTATTTAATTGGCTCAATCCTTCTCTCAAGATACATTGGCCTATAATTATTAAAATGCATTGAACTCTATACATCTTGATGTATTGTTTGACATAACACACTTCATGTATTACTCAATCAAGTACATTGAATTGAGGTGCTTCCACTATATCAGGCATATAGATGTGTACTTGACACCATATCATGCTTCCCTATTGTGCTTGAGGTGTATCCTCATCATCATATCATGCTACCATATCGGGTTGCTTCATCATTAGGGTTTGCATATCGGGTTAGACCCTTATGCTCATATCCATCAAACCTTCATGGCATCATCCTACCCTTCATCATGTGATAAGTGATAGGCTAGATATCAAGTTAGTCTAAACCAAACCAGATGTACAAACCAATAGGGCTTTGAAGTTCCAATGTATATTACTATGTTGGGTTTCAACACCATATCGGGTTAGAGTATATACTTGACTCCATGTCGTGCATAGGTTCCATATTACTATGTTGGGTTTCAACACCATATCGGGTTAGAGTATATACTTGACTCCATGTCGTGCATAGGGTATGTACTTGACCCCATATTGTGCACATGGTGTATGCTTGACACCATATCGTGCACAAGGTGTGCACTTCATCAATCATATCGTGTACAAGTTATATGCTTCATCATTGTATTGTGCTGTTGGTATGTTCACCTCACCATATCGAGTTAGAGGTACTTCAACCCTATATTGGGTTGGACAATGATGATGTCATCATCATCAGCCTCTAGAATCTTGTTCTTACTATCCTAGTTCATGGAAAAAAACCCTAAACAACTTTTATAACTCATAGGATCATCAATTATTCAAGAGAGTTTAGAATTGAAAGTAGATCAAAAAGTATAATAGAATTGAAGGTGAATAATAAAATAATTGGGTTCAAGTTATATAACCCACCTCAAGAATAACTTCAAAGCTCCAAAGCTTCACGTTCCCAAGGTTGAATATGAGCTTCACAACTCCTCTATATGTAAAGAATCAACATGGATAAGTATTTGGTGAAGAATAAAACAAAGGAAGATCACAACCTAGATCCATGCTTTAATCCAAGGTTGAAGGTGATCATGGCTTCACCTTATGGTTAAGACTTGATATCATTCTTACTCCTTAGAACCATGCACGATACCTCACCACTTGTTGCTGATATCCCTCACTTGTAGCTGATATCCCTTCACTTGTGGCCGATATCACTTCACTATGGCCAATATCACCTTGCAATGGCTGATATCACCTTGCTATGGCTGATATCACCTTGCTATGGCCGTCATCACCTTTCTATGGCCGATATCACTTTGCTATGGCCGATACCAAGGCTGTATGCACGATTCCCCTTCACCTATTCATGATACCAAGACACTATGCATGATATCTAAGAGGAAGAGTGTGGGCTCCGATCTCCAAAACACGGAATAAACATACAGGAAGCGATTCGATTAGCAGCAGAATTATGAAAAATCACTAGAAATTAAAACTTTTTGAGAAGAGATCTTTAAACTATAAAACTTCTTTATAAGTAACAAGATAAACAGTTTACATCATGTTTTAGCATTACATCTCTGTGGAATCACCTCTCAAGTGATTACATACATCCATTGCCCTGTTATCTATACAAGGCAAGATACAACGAAATCTCAAGGCTTAAAGCCAAAAACCTCAAACCTACTGACTCCTAGGACCTGAGAGTACATAGATGACATAAGACATGCTATCTACAAGACTAGACCGTCAATATCTCCACCTGAGATTCACTGCTGCCACTGGTGCTGTTGTTGCTCATTCTTAAATGGATTCCTTTGTCCTCGACGTCTACCTAAAAAGTAGAATTCCACAGAAGTGAGACAATTTAAAAAAAATTGTCCCAGCGAGAGTTATAACTCTTCGCCAGAGGCTTTGTTATAGCATATAAGGAATAATAGAAGCAAAGTAACTTAGATCATCAACAATAGGTTTGGTAATAAGTAAAACAACATTTACTTAAGCAATCACTTCATTAAAGCATATGTAGAACATGTATACTAGATATTTGAATAGACTATTAAAGTAAACAATGTAACATCAATCATTGTTTCTCGTAGATCAACATAAGCAGTTATGCTATACGGCTGATTATATTTTTCAAACATTATTATGTCTTGCGGAGATGAGGTATACCGCTCATACTCCAACCGACCATTTATAAAAATCTCGTCAGTACCATACATAGGTCATCAAAAGAGCCAGATTCTTATGACCTCATCTTCCTCAGTCAGTAAGAGGATTTACTTGCAGGACATCTTGTGTCTCTGCTGGAGTAGCTGTCCAGGGTATTCTGGAAACTTCGCTATAAAGTTACAGTGGAGTTCTGTACTCTCTTCATCATCTAAAGATTTCTTGTTTATCTCTCATCGACGCAGTAATAGTAATTTCTTCGGGAGATTTGTGGTACATCACCCGATATAAACATATAGTGAAGAGTTGAAAGATTAAAGTACATCTACATCAATTCCTACACTAGGACGTAAGGATAGTTGCGTCCATATACCCCCATATACTCAAAAGTATATGTTCCAGGAGTTCCCTTAGGAAAACCTATTTCACCATCATTTGGTCTCTGACAATTATGGATATATGGTCAGGGCCCTACATGGTATGATTATACTTGATTAGTTAGGTACATTTCAGTATTCTTTTATCATCAAGCATGTTTCCAAGCATTAATCATTAGAACAACAACTATGAAAGTAGAATACTAAATGTATCAAGTTCAACTCACATCAGTGATCAAATGGATATAATTTCTTAATCATTTCATTACTATGAATTAAGAATAGGGTTCTCAACCCTTAAATCATCATAAGTCATCTAATCAGCATGACCTTGATGTTTACTCATGGCTCTTACAGCCCATTAACCTCATATATTGTCACTTAATTGAGGCAACATAGCATATATCACTTTTCATAAAGCTTATAACACGCCTTCAATGAATATGACATCATAACCCTTACCTGGTTATGATTATTACTTTATAAAAACCTGCATGGTGAATATATTTGATAATGAGCAATTTATCTCTATATCAGCATGGTAAAAAACAAAGATAACCTTTCAATTCAAGAATTGTACCATTAAACTCTTGGTTAATTTAACTAGGGTTATTCCACCCTTTCTTACCTATAAGAAGGTATAGTGATTCTTTACTACATATTTCATGCATAGATTTCCATGTTTAAGAACATAACCCAAACTTAGGGTTAATGTATCCCATCCTTCAGTAATGAGGATTTCCTATTTACATTATCTGTTCAACCTTAACATACTACTCCACCACCCTTATTAGCATACAAAGGTATCAAATGTGTTTAATTTCAATTACTAACCATCATATACCATTAATGTTCATCAATTCTATGTATTAACCCATTTCTCATTCATATCCTTGGATGGATTTACTCCCCTCTCAAGATGTATAATCTGTACTTATTGAGTACATTGAGTTCATTATGTCTCTATCATAGGTAAATACCTATTGTATACTCTTTGTGTCCCTTGCTTAAGTATAAGGGTTTAGAGGCTCATTCATGTATAATACCCTGGACTGTCAAATGTGATATCTATCATAATTTGATGTATCACATTCTTCTCATTACTATCTTACTTGAAATAATTGGTTAATTCAATATTAAGATATTTCTCTTTTGATACTTCAACCACTAACTTGTTTCTTTCCTCATATGACTTATGTATCATGTCTCAGAATTATCCAATTATCTTTAATGATATAGGTTTAACCATTGTTGATGTAGGATAATCCATCATCAACTATTCTAGGTATCATTATATTCAAGATGTTATCTACCTCATGTTTTCATATACATCATGTCTACCTTTTGATATGAACCTGCAAGGTTAATTCAATTGATAACAGTAAACAATTCATTTCCAGATCAACAATTTATAAAGAAGAATAAATCTTTCATTTCAAGGTTTGTACCTTCATGCCTTTACTAAGGCTAGGTTCCCTTATTTACATCAATTAAGGTTATTCAATCCCTTTCATTATGATTAGGAATAATGATTCCTCATCTCATACTTAATCATGAAGATTCATGCTTAAAAGCATAACCTGGAATTAGGGTTTATTGTACAATTCAATACATCATCCTCAATTAGGGTTTACTATTCACATTACATGTTATTACCCTAGAATTAGTGTATACTGTTCACTTCATAGTGAATAGAGCTTATAGAATCATCATGTATGAAATCATCATCAACGATGTCCTCAATTTAGGTTAATATTCATTAATCATCATAATTAGGGTTTCCATGATCTCACCTTGGTGGATCATACCCTAATCATGTACATTCTTACATGTTGAAGGTATGTTACTTGATTCTCAATCATATTAGGAGCCTTCTCTATCCTCTCACTACTAGATGGTGTTTACATCACTCTAGAATAGGTTAGGTCAAGTCAATTGTGATTAACATAGGTTAAGCCATCACCATTATGTTCATTAGGGTTTGCTTGATCAAGGGGTGTTGTCTACTTGAACCCTTCAAGGGCACATTGGTAAAATACACCATTGATCACAATCATGGGTCAATCTATTAATCACTTAACCTCTTAATGTCTTTGGGTATGATTACGGTTTTAGTTTAACCATCATTGACCCATTTAAACCTTCAAAGCACTAAGTAATCACAACCCTAAAGTCTCCAAACGATTACACACTTTCAACCTCCAAACGGTCCTGAGACCGTTTGGATGGGTTGACCGTTTGATATAGTTGACTTCAAGACCGCATGACACTCAAGACCATTTGCCCTTAAACGGTCTTGAGACCGTTTGAGTGCGTTGACCATTTGAGAGTGTTGACTTTGAAACTGATTGGATGAAACGACCTTGAAACCGCATGAATTGAAACGACCTTGAGATCGATTGGACCAAATGACCTTGAGATCGTTTGAGCCCAAACGGTCTTGGGACCGTTTGGTCCCAAACAGTCTTGAGACCGTTTGTATTCAAATGGTCTTGAGACCGTTTGGTCCAAATGGGCTCAAAACCGCATGGACCTCAAAGGTGCATCAAAGGTTATAATCGATTAGGGTTATCTATGTTGAAGCCCTCAATTGGTCACATTCTTGTTAATCACTTATCAATTGGGCTAATTAGGGTTATCTTTAACCAATTGGACACTCAATGGATCCTCAATTGATAGCCAATTAGGGTTGAAACCGATTTACTTAGGGTTTGCAATCGGTTAACCATCAACATTGATAATCATGAGTATAATTGAACTTGAACCAATCAATTGACACTCAATTGGGCCCCAACTTGGTCCAAATGGTCTTGAGACCATTTATACACCCTCCAAACGGTCTTGAGACCGTTTTCCCAAAGTCACACCAAAATCTAAGTCGATTTGATAAGGGTTGAACCCTAATTAGGTCTAAAATCAGCACTCTTAATCAATTCATCAACCTATTGTGATTGGACCCTCAATTGACCAAATTACCTTAACCCTAGACCTCCAAACGGTCTTGGGTTGTCACCAAACAGTCTTGAGACCGTTTGAGTGAACCCCAAATGGTCTGGAGACCGTTTGGGCCCCTCAACCCAAAGTTCACCAAAATTGGTCATTGAAATCAGCAATTCAACCCGATTAGGGTTTAGGGGGTTGAAGTGCCTTCAACTTGTGATTGGTTTGCAATTAGGTTACAATTCTTTGTAGATGATTAATTCAACATGTGTACAGAAGACATCTAAATGGTCTTCCCTGGGTCAAACCTACCAAACGGTCTTGAGACCGTTTGATTCTAAACGGTCTTGCAAGACCGCATGAAATCAAACGGTCCTGAGATCGTTTGATTTCAAACGGTTTGCAAACCGTTTAGACCAAATGGTCCAAGGTCGTTTGGTAAAGTAACCTAGGAAATCACGCCCATCATCTTCAACCTTGGAACAGGTCGGTTTCTTCGTGGATTTGCTTGCAAAAGTGCAAGGAAGAGTGGGGAAGAAGAAGAACTATTTACTACTTGCAAGAATAACGATATGCATAAGAAAGCAAGAGGTTCAGAGTTATAAAACCCGCCTTATGGTTGTTACTAGAGCTCCAAGATTCCAAGATTCAAGCCTTTAATGGCTTCTTGAGCTCCACAGATCGGCCAAAGGTGTTTCTCCAAGAAAAGGTTGGGAAAAGTCGACTAGAACAAGAAACCTAAGTGAGATAACCATAAAACCAACCTTATAATCCACTTTCCTCCATGAATTCGAGCAAGAAGATGGTCCAAGCTTACCTAGCTTCTTCTTAGCCGTTCTCCTATGTTCCTAAGCTCTGCCTTAGTCAGTCCAAGCAATATGATAAGTGAGGATGGTGAAAGAAACGATCGTTTGTTTGTAAATGAATGTTGTATATATATCTTTGGGTGAAACTTCAACATAAGGACATCTAATTCTCCATTTCTCATATAGGTCCCTCCTTTCTTCTTTGAACGTCCCTTATTCTTATTTCTAAGGCAAAACTCCTTCTAAGACCAAGAACTAAGGGCAAAGAAGGTCAACTTACTACCTAGTAGCACATATAAGAGGGTCCCATTACTCATAACTTGGTGATTCCATTACAAAGGTGTTCCTTATAATATGATTATTCAAATGAAGCTCCCCCTTCATAATTATTACTCTAAATGATGTGAAGAGTCATAAAAGATATTATAGAAGGTGTATTTTACAAGTTGCACCCCACATTTTGGGTAAATTGCATTTTTCACCAAAGCTAGGGTGTTAAGCACAAGGATTGCTCCACAAGCTGCATCTTGATGCCCAAGCTTGGGAAATCCACCATACTTAATCATATTCATTCTTATGATGTATCAACACCAAAGTAACATATTAACATGTGCAATTTTCAAGTTAACCCCTCTAATTGGGTAAATTGCACATAGGTCCCTGTATTACAAAACAATACTACAACATTGTTTAAAAGGGACAAAAATGGAAACATATGTTCCTCAGGAGCTTTAGTTACATACCAAAATATAATCACAAATATCTTATAACATAATTAGGCAAACCACCTAGAGTTAGCTCATAACCCAGGTCAGGGATGTTACAAATTATAAACCCCTAACAAGGATTTCGTCCCCGAAATCCCAGAAAGAAAAGGGGAAAGCAGATATTATTCAAGCATCATATTATTACATCCTTAGGTAACATTCCATTATTAGGGAGACGTTATAGAATTTTGATTCACATTTTCTTAAGATCACACTCATACTCTGTTATTTATTTGAGACCATATAAGTGCTTTTGCACCTTGAGTGTGTCATCACATCTGATAATCACCATACTAACTTTCTTTATTATTTGCACTAACTATCTCATTAGTTGTACATTCTTTTATCATAGGGAAAAGTTACTTGTCAAACAAGGACTTATTTGACAGACATCCTGGAGAAGGATATGTTTATGAAAAACATAAACCCCTAACATGTGATGTTCATATCATTTTATATGTCTAATTTAATTTCATAGCTGACCAATCCAAGTAATTAATATAATCATTTGATATATTATTGCATTCTTATTTTGGTACTGATCACATGTGTTATCAATACATTACATCTCTTTCTTCCTTTTATCATGGGGCATTACTTATTACATATATTCTCACCTTTATAATCAATGTTTAGGTTAAATTGATACCTTTATAAGTATTCATCACACAAATATCTTTATTATTATTCTTTCAACCTTTACCGATCAGGGTCGACTTTCCTTATTCTCATATTTCTTATTTCATGATACTCATTTGGTTGTTTCAGAATGACTGCTTGATCAGAGCAATCAAAAAGATAACAATCTATGAATTTTCCATATTTACTTTATCATCAGTAATTGTATACCTAGACAGGGTATATAAATACTGAGATAAGATAATATGCACTTGTATTTTACCATATTTCTTCTCTTTTCTTATCATCACAAGCATAAGTATTAATTTTATTGAATTTTTATATCCAGATCAATTCTTTAATACCTTATCTTCTTATGAAGGTAAGTATGTAACATGAAACATCTATCTTATACAACATAATAAGTCTTTATAGGACTAACCAAGGATAGTTCAATCAATTTCTTTTTCAATTTTAACCAAAAGATTATAAAAAGACATATAAGAAATACCATTTATTTTGTCTAACCTGTTATCACCCGAGGATTATTCGTTATCTTAGGCTGATTCTGCCTCAGAGGTTGATTTGTCATAACATTTCTGGTTGGGCAATTTCTCATCAGATGCCCTACATGTCCACATTGATAGCAGGTTCTGAGTTCCTGGTGTGGTCTAAAGGGTTCCTTACCCTTTCTGGATAACCACTGCCTTGATGTACTAGGTCCTGGTTGTGTTGGTGACACCAGAAACTTTTTCCTTTTGGTACTACTAGGTTTCTGTTCCTGGGTTTGGGTAGGCCTTTTCTCAATTCTTCCCTTATATTTATTTTCTGGACAATTACAACTGATGTGTCCAGGCTTCCTACACCTATAGCAAGTCCTGGTTTCTGGTTGTATTCTAACCCCTATATTACTGTGTACTGATTCATCATATTGAGGTTGATAATAGGCTTGCTCTAAGTTCAAAACTTCATCATTTACTATTGCTTCAACTTGCTGTTGTGGTTCACATATTCTGTTGATATCCAAAACATCATCATTAGGAGCTGGTAATCTGGGTTGCATTGCTAGTGCTTGATCCACTAGATACATCATGGTTGCCCTAAATTCCCCAACAGTGATTCCTAAGGAAGAATTCCTTATCATGTTTGGGTTAGCTAGGGGAATCTTAGGTAATTGTCCCTCTATTGCTTGCTCCTCTGCACCTCTTCTTGGTGTAGCACTGTTGCTTTCTGCAGCAAACTCCTCATCTGATCCAGTCATCTTCAAGTTATTCTCCTCCTATGTGAGCAGAAGATCGTATCATATACACTGGATGACACTTAAAACAAACTCTACTACCTAAGTCCTATGTCTATGTAGACTCAGTGAACCTAAAGCTCTGATACCACTAAATTGTGGGCTCCGATCTCCAAAACACGGAAAAAACATAGCGGAAGTGATTCGATTAGCAGCAGAATTATGAAAAATCACTAGAAATTAAAACTTTTTGAGAAGAGATCTTTAAACTATAAAACTTCTTTATAAGTAACAGGATAAACAATTTACATCATGTTTTAGCATTACATCTCTGTGGAATCACCTCTCGAGTGATTACATACATCCATTGCCCTGTTATCTATACAAGGCAAGATACAACAAAATCTCGAGGCTTAAAGCCAAAAACCTCAGACCTACTGACTCCTAGGACTTGAGAGTACAGATACGACCTAAGACATGCTATCTACAAGACTAGACAGTCAATATGTCCACCTGAGATTCACTGCTGCCCCTGGTGCTGTTGTTGCTGTTGTTGCTCATTCTTAAATGGATTCCTTCGTCCTCGACGTCTACCTAAAAAGTAGAATTCCACGGAAGTGAGACAATTTAAAAAAAATTTCTAGCAAGAGTTATAACTCTTTGCCAAAGGCTTTGTTATAGCATATAAGGAATAATAGAAGCAAAGTAACTTGGAACATCAACAATAGGTTTGGTAATAAGTAAAACAACATTTACTTAAGAAATCACTTCATTAAAGCATATGTAGAACATGTATACTAGATATTTGAATAGACTATTAAAGTAAACAATGTAACATCAATCATTGTTTCTCATAGATCAACCTAAGCAGTTATGCTATACGGCTGATTATATTTTTCAAACATTATTATGCCCTGCGGAGATGAGGTATACCGCTCATACTCCAACTGACCATTTATAAAAATCATATCAGTACCATACATAGGTCATCAAAAGAGCCGGATTCTTATGACCTCATTTTCCTCAATCAGTAAGAGGATTTACTTGAAGGACATCTTGTGTCTCTACTGGAGTAGCTATCTAGGGTATTCTAGAAACTTCGCTATAGAGTTATAATGGAGTTTTGTACTCTCTTCGTCATCGAAAGATTTCTTGTTTATCTCTCATCGACGCGGTATTAGTAATTTCTTCGGGAGATTTGTGGTACATCACCCGGTATAAGCATATAGTGAAGGGTTGAAATATTAAAGTACATCTACATCAATTCCTACACTAGGACGTAAGGATATTTGCGTCCATATACCCCCATATACTCAAAAGTATATGTTCCAGGAGTTCCCTTAGGAAAACCTATTTCACCATCATTTGGTCTCTGACAATGATGGATCTATGGTCAAGGCCCTACATGGTATGATTATACTTGATTAGTTAGGTACATTTCAATATTCTTTTATCATCAAGCATGTTTCCAAGCATTAATCACTAGAACACCAACTATGAAAGTAGAATACTAAATGTATCAAGTTCAACTCACATCATTGATCAAATGGATATAAATTTTTAATATTTCATTACTATGAATTAAGAATAGGGTGCTCAACCCTTAAATCATCATAAGTCATCTAATCAGCATGACCTTGATGTTTACTCATGGCTCTTACAACCCATTAACTTCATATATTGTCACTTAATTGAGGCAACATAGCATATATCACTTTTCATAAAGCTTATAACATGCCTTCAATGAATATGACATCACAACCCTTACCTGGTTATGATCATTACTTTATAAAAACCTGCATGGTGAATATATTTGATAATGAGCAATTTATCTCTATATCAGCATGGTATAAAACAAAGATAACCTTTCAATTCAAGAATTGTACCATTAAACTCTTGGTTAATTTAACTAGAGTTATTCCACCCTTTCTTACCTATAAGAAGGTATAGTGATTCTTTATTACATATTTCATGCATAGATTTCCATGTTTAAGAACATAACCCAAAATTAGGGTTAATGTATCCCATCCTTCAGTAATGAGGATTTCCTGTTTACATTATCAGTTCAACCTTAACATACTACTCCACCACCCTTATTAGCATACAAAGGTATCAAATGTGTTTACTTTCAATTACTATAACCATCATATACCATTAATGTTCATCAATTCTAAGTATTAACCCATTTCTCATTCATATCCTTGGATGGATTTACTCCCCTCTCAAGATGTATAATATGTACTTATTGAGTACATTGAGTTCATTATGTCTCTATCATAGGTAACTACCTATTGTATACTCTTTGTGTCCCTTGCTTAAGTATAAGGGTTTAGAGGCTCATTCATGTATAATACCCTGGACTGTCAAATGTGATATCTATCATAATTTGATGTATCACATTCTTCTCATTACTATCTTACTTGAAATAATTGGTTAATTCAATATTAAGATATTTCTCTTTTGATACTTCAACCACTAACTTGTTTCTTTCCTCATATGACTTATGTATCATGTCTCAGAATTATCCAATTATCTTTAATGATATAGGTTTAAACATTGTTGATATAGGATAATCCATCATCAACTATTCTAGGTATCATTATATTCAAGATGTTATCTACCTCATGTTTTCATATACATCATGTCTACCTTTTGATATGAACCTGCAAGGTTAATTCAATTGATAACAGTAAACAATTCATTTCCAGATCAGCAATTTATAAAGCAGAATTAATCTTTCATTTCAAGGTTTGTACCTTCATGCCTTTACTAAGGCTAGGTTCCCTTATTTACATCAATTAAGGTTATTCAATCCCTTTCATTATGATTAGGAATAATGATTCCTCATCTCATACTTAATCATGAAGATTCATGCTTAAAAGCATAACCTGGAATTAGGGTTTATTGTACAATTCAATACATCATCCTCAATTAGGGTTTACTATTCACATTACATGTTATTACCCTAGAATTAGTGTATACTGTTCACTTCATAGTGAATAGAGCTTATAGCATCATCATGTATGAAATCATCATCAATGATGTCCTCAATTTAGGTTAAGATTCATTAATCATCATAATTAGGGTTTCCATGATCTCACCTTGGTGGATCATACCCTAATCATGTAGATTCTTACATGTTGAAGGTATGTTACTTGATTCTCAATCATATTAGGAGACTTCTCTCTCCTCTCACTACTAGATGTTGTTTACATCACTCTAGAATAGGTTAGGTCAAGTCAATTGTGATTAACATAGGTTAAGTCATCACCATTATGTTCATTAGGGTTTTCTTGATCAAGGGGTGCTGTCTACTTGAACACTTCAAGGGCACATTGGTAAAATACACCATTGATCACAATCATGGGTCAATCTATTAATCACTTAACCTCTTAATGTCTTTGGGTATGATTAGGGTTTAAGTTGAACCATCATTGACCCATTTAAACCTTCAAAGCACTAAGTAATCACAACCATAAAGTCTCCAAACAATTACACACTTTCAACCTCCAAACGGTCCTGAGACCGTTTAGATGGGTTGACCATTTGATATAGTTGACTTCAAGACCGCATGACACTCAAGACCGTTTGCTCTTAAACGGTCTTGAGACCGTTTGAGTGCGTTGACCGTTTGAGAGTGTTGACTTTGAAACCTATTGGATGAAACGACCTTGAAACCGCATGAATTGAAACGACCTTGAGATCGACTGGACCAAACGACCTTGAGATCGTTTGAGCCCAAATGGTCTTGAGACCGTTTGGTCCAAATGGGCTCAAAACCGTATGGACCTCAAAGGTGCATCAAAGGTTATAATCGATTAGGGTTATCTATGTTGAAGCCCTCAATTGGTCACATTCTTGTTAATCACTTATCAATTGGGCTAATTAGGGTTATCTTTAACAAATTGGACACTCAATTGATAGCCAATTAGGGTTGAAACCGATTTAATTAGGGTTTGCAATCGGTTAACCATTAACATTGGTAATCATGAGTCTAATTGAAGTTGAACCAATCAATTGACACTCAATTAGGCCCCAACTTGGTCCAAATGGTCTTGAGACCATTTAGACACCCTCCAAATGGTCTTGAGACCGTTTTCCCAAAGTCACACCAAAATCTAAGTCTATTTGATAAGGGTTGAACCCTAATTAGGTCTAAAATCAGCACTCTTATTCAATTCATCAACCTATTGTGATTGGACCCTCAATTGACCAAATTACCTTAACCCTAGACCTCCAAACGGTCTTGGGCTGTCACCAAACGGTCTTGAGACTGTTTGAGTGAACCCCCAAATGGTCTTGAGACCGTTTGGGCCCTTCAACCCAAAGTTCACCAAAATTGGTCATTGAAATCAGCAATTCAACCCGATTAGGGTTTAGGGGGTTGAAGTGCCTTCAACTTGTGATTGGTTTGCAATTAGGTTACAATTCTTTTTAGATGATTAATTCAACATGTGTACAGCAGACATCTAAATGGTCTTCCCTTGGTCAAACCTACCAAATGGTCTTGAGACCGTTTGATTCTAAACGGTCTTGCAAGACCACATGAAATCAAATGGTCCTGAGATCATTTGATTTCAAACGGTTTGCAAACCGTTTAGACCAAATTGTCCAAGGTCGTTTGGTAAAGCAATCTAGGAAATCACACCCATCATATTCAACCTTGGAACAGGTCAGTTTCTTCGTGGATTTTCTTGCAAAAGTGCAAGGAAGAGTGGGGGAAGAAGAAGAACTATTTACTACTTGCAAGAATAACGATATGCATAAGAAAGCAAGAGGTTCAGAGTTATAAAACCTGCCTTATGGTTGTTCCTAGAGCTCCAAGCTTCCAAGATTCAAGCCTTTAATGGTGTCTTGATCTCCACAGATCGACCAAAGGTGTTTCTCCAAGAAAAGGTTGGGAAAAGTCGGCTAGAACAAGAAACCTAAGTGAGATAACCATAAAACCAACCTTATAATCCACTTTCCTCCATGAATTCGAGCAAGAAGATGGTCCAAGCTTACCTAGATTCTCCTTATCCTTTCTCCTCTGTTCCTAATCTCTGCCTTAGTCGGTCCAAGCAAGATGATAAGTGAGGATGGTGAAAGAAATGATCGTTTGTTTGTAAAGGAATGTTGTATATATATCTTTGGGTGAAACTTCAACATAAGGACATCTAATTCTCCATTTCTCATCTAGGTCCCTCCTTTCTTATTTGCACGTCCCTTCTTATTATTTCTAAGGAAAAAATCCTTCTAAGACCAAGAACTAAGGGCAAAGAAGGTCAACTTACTACCTAGTTGCACATATAAGAGGGTCCCATTACTCATAACTTGGTGATTCCATTACAAAGGTGTTCCTTATAATATGATTATTCAAATGAAGCTCCCCCTTCATAATTATTACTCTAAATGATGTGAAGAGTCATAAAAGATATTCTAGAATGTGTATTTTACAAGTTGCACCCCACATTTTGGGTAAATTGCATTTTTCACCAAAGCTAGGGTGTTAAGCACAAGGATTGCTCCACAAGCTGCATCTTGATGCCCAAGCTTGGGAAATCCACCATACTTCATCATATTCATTCTTATGATGTCTCAACACCAAAGTAACATATTAACATGTGAAATTTTCAAGTTAAACCCTCTAATTGGGTAAACTGCACATAGGTCCCTGTATTCAAAACAATACTACAACATTGTTTAAAAGGGACAAAAAGGGAAACATATGTTCCTCAGGAGCTTTAATTACATACCAAAAGATGATCACAAATATCTTATTACATAATTACGCAAAACACCTAGAGTTAGCTCATAACCCAGGTCAGGGATGTTACAAAGAGGGTGGTAAGATTCGAAAAATTTACTAGTAGGTGAAAGGAATGGTATATATATTTGTGGTTCATGAAAAAGAGTAGATATGAGGTGTCATCGTTTTACACTACTAGGTGCCACATGTCCATGCATGGTTGACATGTGTCCCTGCATGCATATTTATCTTGACATGAAAAACACTTGAGGATAATCTAGGGTTAAGATTTTGACCCTTAGTTATCTTGTTGAGCAAGATATTTCAACTCAACATCACTTTGTTCACAAACTGATACACTTTTTCTAAGGAAAGTTGCAAACCGTTACACATCACCTGCTTGTGGTGCTTATCCCATTATGGACAAGGAAAAGAGTTAAAAAACCGATATGAGACTCTCTCTATGGCTTTTTGGCTGATAGGCACTCTCATAACAAGTCTACAACTCGATACAACTCATATAAGGGCTTCACATTCACCCCTTTCTTGGTCTTTTCATCACCAAGAGTACCATCACTCAAAGATGATTCAAACATGGTGTCTCCTTCTTTATCTCTTCTCTATATGATACTAGGATGGAGTAGGGACACTCTAAAAGTGGTAGTTTGCATATCAACCCTACATTTTGGGTAAATTGAAATTTATACCAAAATTGGTGCACAAGGCACAAGCATTATTCAAACAAGTTTCAATTTGAACTTTAGGCTTTTGACAAGCTGCCCCTTAGCATCATTCTCTCTCTTATGATTCTAAAACACATGTGGTAAATAAAAAATGTGACATTTTGCAATATAACCCCTCATCTTTGGGTAAATTGCACTTTACACCTAAACTATCATATACTGCACAAACAATTTGCAAATAAGCTCAAACTTGAAAATTAAACTCTAGGAGAGTCTTAATTACTTTTCAAAAGACTAAAAAACAAGTTTATAAACAATTTTCTTAAGTAAACTTCTAGGTTTAAGCCATAACCCAGGTCAAGGATGTTACAATTATCAACCCCTAAAAGGGATTTCGTCCCCAAAATCTCAAGAGAAAAGAGAAGGGTACTTCCTCCTCATTTCTTCCTCTAGCTCCCATGTGGCTTCTTCAATGCCATGGTGATGCCAGAGAACTTTCACAAGAATTATGTCTTTCTTTTTCAACTTCTTGATTCTTCTGTCAAGAATCATCATTAGACCTTCCACATAGGATATATCTTCATTTAATTCTACCTCTATAGGTTGCAACACCAACTCTGTATTAGGATGACACTTTCTCAGCATAGATATATGAAACACTGGATGTAGTCTATGTAGCTCAGCTGGAAACTCCAACCTATAGGCTACCTTTCCAATCTGTGTTGTCAATGGGTAAGGTCCCATAAATCTAGGAGCTAACTTACCCTTCTTCCCAAATTTGAGAACACCTTTCCAAGGAGAGACCTTGAGATACACCTTGTCTCCAACTTGGAATTCTAAAGGTCTGCAACCTTTATCGGCATATGACTTCTATCTATCCTGTGAAACCTTCAATTGTTGTTGTATTACTTTAATCTTTTTAGTTGTCTGTTGCACTAAATGAGGACCCAGAAGTTGGTATTCTCCTATCTCATACCAGCATAACGGAGATATACAATGTCTACCATATAATGCTTCACCAATACTAGTCTGATAACTATTGTTGTAGGCAAACTCTATTAAGCTCAAGTGTAAGTCCTAACTTCTTACAAAATGAAGAACACATGCCCTAAGAAAGTCCTCCAAAGTTTTTATAGTCCTTTCAGATTGTCCATCTGTCTGAGGGTGAAAAGTTGTGCTAAACTTTAATTGTATACCCAAGGCTTTATGTAGTCATTCCCAAAAATGACTTGTAAATTGGAGACCTCTATCAGCCACAAATGTGGCTGGAACTCTCTGTAACCACACTATCTCATCTGTGTAGATCTGTGCAAGTTTTTCAGTAGTATAGGTTGTTTTAATAGGAAGAACATGTGTTGATTTAGTCAACCTATCAACTATCACCCAAATGGAATCATGACTTTTGGCTGTTATGGGTAGACCAACCACAAAGTCCATTGCCACGTGACTGCAGTATGGGTAAGGATTGCAATGTTCCTGTAAGCTTCTGGTGTTTTGCTTTAATTTGCTGACACACTGGCCACCGCATAACAAACTTAGCTACATCCTTTTTCAAACCAGGCCACCAATACATATCTTTTAAGTTATGATACATTTTAGTACTCCCTGGATGCATTGCATACATGGATTAATGAGCTTCCTCCATAACTATCTTTCTTAAGTCATTGGCATCACGTACTACTATCCTACCATGGTAACAGACTACCTCATCCTCTGACTCATGGAAACCGTCCCATTTCTCACTACCATACTCTAACCTGATCTGCTGAATCACACAGTATCGGCCTGTTGTGTCTCTTTAATCTGTTGTCTTAGAGTAGGTTTCACATGCATCTCAGCCAACAGTCCGACTAACAAAGATCCTTCTAGTTGTACATTCATTTGTCTCAAAGAGACAAACATGTCCCGTTTAAAGCATATTATAGAGTTCAACTGTGCTTTATCTGTGGGTGGAGATGAAGATTTTCTACTTAGTGCATCTACCACTACATTAGCTTTTCTTGGATGATAATCAATTATACAATCATAGTCCTTGATTAACTCCATCCAGTGGTGTTGTCTCATATTCGTCTCATGATGTGAGAAGATGTACTTTAAGTTTTTATTATCTGTGAAAATTTGACATGTTTCTCCATACAAATAATGTATCTAAATCTTCAACGTGTGGAACTCTGTAGCTAATTCTAGATCATGCATCAGATAATTCTCCTCGTGTTTCTTAAGTTGTTGAGAAGTAAAAGAAACTACATGATCACTCTGCATCAGCACACATCCTAGACTATTCTTAGAGGCATCACAGAAAACAATATATCCCTTTCCCTATTCTGGTAAAACCAACACATGTGTACTGGTCAACCTTTCTTTCAACAACTGGAAAGAACGCTGACACTTGTCATCCCAGACGAAAGGAACCTCCTTCCTGGTCAACCTAGTTAGGGGTAATGCTATAGAAATGAAATCTTTAATAAACCTTTTGTAGTAACCTGCCAAACCTAGGAAACTATGAATCTCAATTAGTGTCTTGGGTTGTTCCCACTCTACAATAGATTCCACTTTCTTAGGATCAACACAAAGCAGATATAACATGTCCTAGAAAAGACACTTCTGACAAAGATACTTAGTGCATCTACCACTACATTAGCTTTTCTTGGATGATAATCAATTATACAATCATAGTCCTTGATTAACTCCATCCAGTGGTGTTGTCTCATATTCATCTCATGATGTGAGAAGATGTACTTTAAGTTTTTATTATCTGTGAAAATTTGACATGTTTCTCCATACAAATAATGTATCTAAATCTTCAACGTGTGGAACTCTGTAGCTAATTCTAGATCATGCGTCAGATAATTCTCCTTGTGTTTCTTAAGTTGTTGAGAAGCAAAAGAAACTACATGATCACTCTGCATCAGCACACATCCTAGACTATTCTTAGAGGCATCATAGAAAACAATATATCCCTTTCCCTATTCTGGTAAAACCAACACATGTGCACTCTGCATCAGCACACATCCTAGACTAACAAAGATACTTCTAGCTGTACATTCATTTGTCTCAAAGAGATAAACATGTCCCGTTTAAAGCATATTATAGAGTTAAACTGTGCTTTATCTGTGGGTGGAGATGAAGATTTTCTACTTAGTGCATCTACCACTACATTAGCTTTTCTTGGATGATAATCAATTATACAATCATAGTCCTTGATTAACTCCATCCAGTGGTGTTGTCTCATATTCATCTCATGATGTGAGAAGATTTACTTTAAGTTTTTATTATCTGTGAAAATTTGACATGTTTCTCCATACAAATAATGTATCTAAATCTTCAACATGTGGAACTCTATAGCTAATTATAGATCATGCGTCAGATAATTCTCCTCATGTTTCTTAAGTTGTTGAGAAGCAAAAGAAACTACATGATCACTCTGCATCAACACACATCCTAGACTATTCTTAGAGGCATCACAGAAAACAATATATCCCTTTCCCTATTCTGGTAAAACCAACACATGTACACTGGTCAACCTTTCTTTCAACAACTGGAAAGAACACTGACACTTGTCATCCCATACGAAAGGAACCTCCTTCCTGGTCAACCTAGTTAGGGGTAATGCTACAGAAATGAAATCTTTAATAAACCTTTTGTAGTAACCTGCCAAACCTAGGAAACTATGAATCTCAACTGGTGTCTTGGGTTGTTCCCACTCTACAATAGATTCCACTTTCTTAGGATCAACACAAAGCAGATATAACATGTCCTAGAAAAGACACTTCTGACAACCAGAATTTGCACTTGCTAAACTTAGCATATAGCTTGTGCTATCTCAATAAAGTCAAAGCTTGACAAAGGTGTTGTTCATTTTGTTGACCATCTCTACTGTATACCAAGATGTCGTCTATGAAGATCACTACGAACTGATCAAGGAACGGTTGGAAGATCCTATTCATCAGCTCCATGAATGCAGTTGGTGCATTAGTTAGTCCAAACAACATAACTAAAAACTCATAATGACCATACCTTGTCCTAAAGGTTGACTTAGGCATGTCACTCTCCTTGATACGTAACTGATGATATCCTAATCTTAGATCTATCTTAGAGAACACTATTGCACCACGTAACTGGTCAAACAGATCATCTATCCTTGGCAGAGGATATTTGTTCTTTATAGTCACCTTGTTAAATTGTCTATAGTCTATGCATAATCTCATAGATCCATCTTTCTTTTTAACAAAAAGAACTAAAAAACCCCATGGTGAAGTACTCGGTCAAATGAAACCCTTCTCAAGAAACTCCTGTAATTGTTTCTTGAGTTCTGCCATCTCAGCAAGCACCATCCTATAAGGTGTTTGTGCTATTGGTTGCATACCCAGAATTAGATTAATTTCAAAATCAATCTCTCGAGGTGGAGGAATATCTAAAAATTCTTCTGGAAACACATCCTTGAATTCTCTAACAATTAGAACTTCAGAAAGACTAGGACTCTCTGCTTTGGTGTCTACCACATGTGCCAAGAATGTTTTGCATTCTTGTCGCATCAGTCTCTCAGCTACCATTGGTGACATTAGACAGGTTGGAAGAATCATCTGTCACCCTGAAAGACCCCTGTCTTATCACTGTCTGTGAACATAGCTTTCTTGGAACCACAATTCAAGACAACCTTATACTTTCCTAGGGTATACATCCCAATAATTACATCAAACCCGTGCATCTCAAGTGGTATAAGATCCACCTAAATGTTGTGTTCTGAAAAAGAAAGAATACAGGGAGAACATACCTCCCGTAACACTAAATATCCGACTAACGGAGTTTCTAATAACAGATTATCTGATCTACGACAGACAGTCATATTGCAGTCATGAATCACTTCTCGAGTTATAAAGGAATGTGTAGCACCCATATCAATCAAAACATATACGAAACATGATGAAGACATATCAAAATGAAACAATTCCATAAGACCTGTCATGACTTATGGATTGACTATTGCCTCCGACTAATTCATAGCATAGAATCTAATCGTTGCCTATTTCTGACTCCGTGCTTTGTTGTTTGGTGCAGATGAACCTGCTTGGGATACCTGTCCATGTCCTCATGTGCCACTACTAAATTGTTGCCTCTGAGAGCCTTGTTGACTCTTCCTCATTGATTGGGTTACCTCCATGTTCCTAATTGGACAATCCTTCATCATATGCCCTATCTGCCTATACTTGTAGTAGTCTCTGTCCTGCTATGGTCTTGATGGTCCTATTACTGACATCGATGCTATGCTATGGGCTCCACATGGTAGAAAACTATGACCTCTACCCATGCTTGATGTCCATTGCGTCTGTGCACTGAATCTTTGTGGTGTTACCGGTGCAGGAAACCTTGGTTTCTTAAAATTTGCAGACCTTTCCCTGGAACTAGGAAGGTATTTTCATACTATTCGCCTCACGTTTCTCAATCACGGACCTCTATATCCACCTAACTGACTCCACAAAGTGACAAACCTCTCTCTATTCTCTAGAGCAGATATAGGTGTGGTTAACTCAGCATTCAGACCCTTCTCAAAATGCTAAATCCTCTCCTCATCTGTAGTAGCCATGCATGGACAAAACCGCAGAAGCTCCATAAACTTAGCTTCATACCCACTAATATTCATTGTTCCTTGTCTAATCTGCTCAAACTATGAGATTTTCTCATCCAGATAAGTCTTGGGAAGTATCTACTGACAAACTCACGTCAGAATTCCTACCATACGACCTCAACACCAGGTCTTTTCTCTCCTTCAATGGCCCGCCAATGGCCAGTGCTTCCTTTTAAAAGGTTCACAACATGCCTAACCTTACCAGTCTTTGGAATATTAAGGATTCTGAAGGCTTTTTTCTGGCTCAATGAGCCATGAATCTGCGTTTGTTGGGTCAATTGTACTGGCATATTCAGTGGCTCCTACCCAGCGTAACCGCTCAAAGGTCTCACCAGATCCATGTCCCTCATTGGGAATTGGTGCCCTAGGTGCTGGTGCTGGCATCCGATCTACCATATGCATCATTGTGGTCATGAACTTCCCAAAAAGAGCATGAAAAGATGGGTTTTCTAACATAGCTAGATCAAGCTGGGGATTCTCAGGCATGGATTCCTCTCTAGTCTGCTCCCTTACACCTTCTTCGGGTGCAGCAACACTGCTCTCTACAACATGTTCTTCATGTGCTCCAGCCATCATTTAGCTTTACTTCTTCTCCTATATGAGTAGAAGTCACTATAAGATAAAATGGAGGACACTAGAACAGACTCAACAACCTCAATCCTATGTCTATGTAGACTCAGCATGCCTCAGGCTCTGATACCAAAATTTTGAGATGACCCGACATCAAATCAAGCCATCACCAGTAATATTTACAGAATAACCATAAGTAGAGGATTAACAAAATCACTAAAAATTAAAACCATTTTGCAAAAAGATCCATTTCCAAGAAACCCTTAAGGAAAGAACCAAAACTTTATATACATCATGGTTCACATTGTATATACATTGTACCATCTCATCTCGAGGATAACATATACTCGTTGCTTTTCCCAAACATATACATAAGCAACATAAAACCTTGAGGCAATCAAGATGAAATCTCAGATCGCTCAAAAAACCCCTACATTCTATCTCCCAAGGACCTGAGATTACAGAGACAACCCATATGACTTCTATCTATAAGACATGACAGACAATACACTCAATCTGAGTTGTTACTATTGTCCTTGTTGCTTTTCTCCTTCCTCTGTAGTACGGTCTCTACCTCCTTGTGCACATCTACCTAAAAATTATGGAACCCATGGGGTGAGACAATTGTCCCAGTGAGAGATATAACTCTCTGCCAATAATACTATTATCATAGGTAAATAGTATAAAACTAAGCAGAGGATACTTTATGTAAATAAGCATGTTTATTTGCAGTGCAAAGCAATAACATTGATAAGATAGTTCAACTATCCATAGCAGAGCTATAAATCATCTATTTGCTTTATAGGAATATGAAGAACATGTATAACATCTATCAACTAAGAAGTATAAAAGTAATGAAGCATTAACCAATGTTTTCGTATTCAATCCTTAAGAAGATACGCTACACGACTGATTACATATTTACAATCACACCTATGCCTAGAGGAGATGAGGTATACCTCTCATGCTCCAACCGACCACAGCTACATAAAGCATTGATACCATACAAGGTTAATGGAAGAGCTAGATTCCAAGACCTCACCCATCTCAGTCAGTACGAGACTACTGGAAGGACATCTAGTGTCAACTGCAATTAGCTTACTAGGGTATAATGGTATCTTTGCTATAGAGTCACGGCCCTAGCATGCACACTCTTCGAGATGATCACAAAGCTTTCTCAGTTTAATTTTCATCAAGATGGTCACAAAGCTTTCCTGATTTATTTGGGGAGTTCACTGAGCAACCCCATGTATAAAGAAGATTACATATTCAAAAATATGTATACCAAATTAAACATGTTTCACTGTTCAAAAAATCTTGACACCGAATGGATCTATGGCCTGGAAACTACATGATAAGATTTCACTTGATTAATTAGGTGTATTACAGTATCTTTTAGCATCAATCAAGTTACAAACAAGAATTATAACAGATGCTACAAAGAAAGGTATAAAACATTTATCAAGTACTTTCATGATCTTTAGAACACATATTACACCAAGATCTCAATCCCTTATCACATTACTAGGAATTCTCATCCCTTAGCATTATCATCCTAATGATTGCTAGATCTGGGTATTCAAACCCTTAGTTCATTACTGAATACTGTTACCACTTATCAGGTAAGTCTTACCTCTAGGTCCTCAGACCAGGTATACATTATACTTGTTGCACAAGTATTTCACAAAGCTCACAAAGCCCATTCAAATATGTATTATATGAAACATCATTGCTCACACCTGGCTATGCTCATCATCTAATGATACCTGCATGGTTAGTATTTTATGATAACAACAATATCAAATACATATCATCACCATGCAATATAGGAGAAATACAACCTTCCCATTATTAGGGTTAGGGTTTCCCTTCCTTACTGATTAGGGTTTCAAGTGCATACCATCATCCATTATTAGGGTTAGGTTTTCCCCAATTTAACCGATTAGAGTTTCAAATCATACCATCACCCTTTATTAGGGTTAGGGTTTCCCCTATTTAACGAATTAGGGTTTCAATTCATATTATCAAGAATCAAACCCTAATTCATACTCCACTCATATTAGGAGTATCAACATATGCTCATAACATGATTATCACACAAGTATAAGTTTCTCTTTCATTCTCACTAGGATGTTGATTGCAACATACTCTATTAAATTGTCTCAATCCTTCTCTCAAGGAACATTGGCCTATAATTATCAAAATGCATTGAACTCTATACATCTTGATGTATTATTTGACATAACACACTTCATGTGTTACTAAAAAAGTACATTGAATTGAGGTGCTTCTACCATATCGGGCATAGAGGTGTGTACTTGACACCATATCATGCTTCCCTATCATGCTTGAAGTGTATCCTCATTACCATATCGACTACCATATTGGGTTGCTTCATCATTAGGGTTTGCATATCGTGTTAGAGCCTTATGCTCATATCCCATCAAACCTTCATGGTATCGTCCTACCCTTCATCATGTGACAAGTGATAGGCTAGATATCAGGTTAGTCTAAACCAAACTAGATGTAAAAACCAATAAGGGTTTGAAGTTCCAATGTATATCGGGTTCCATATTACTATGTTGGGTTCCAACACCATATCGAGTTAGAGTATATACTTGACTCCATGTCATGCATAGGGTATGTGCTTGACCCCATATCGTGCACATGGTGTATGCTTGACACCATATCATCCACAAGGTGTGCACTTCATCATCATATCATGCACAAGTTATATGCTTCAACATTATATTGTGCTATTGGTATGTTCACCTTACCATATTGGGTTAGAGGTACTTCAACCCTATATTAGGTTGGACCATGATGATGTCATCATCATCAACCTCTAGACTCTTGTTCTTATTGTGCTAGTTCATGGACAAGAATCCTAAACGACTTTTATAACTCATAGGATCACCAATTATTCAAGAGAGTTTGAAATTGAAAGTAGATCAACAAGTATAACAGAATTGAAGGTGAATAATAGGGTTCAAGTTATATAACCCGCCTCAAGAACAACTTCAAAGCTACAAGCTCCAAATCTTTACGTTCCCAAGGTTTAAGATGATATTCACAAATCCTCTATATGTAAAGAATCACCATGGATAAGTATTTGGTAAAGAAGAAAAGAAAGGAAGATCACAACCTAGATCCATGCTTTAATCCAAGGTTGAAGGTGATCATGGCTTCACCTTAGGGTTAAGACTTGAGCTCCTTCTTTCTCCTTAGAACCATGCATGATACCTCACCACTTGTGACTGATATCCCTCACTTGTGACCGATATCCCTTCACTTGTGGCTGATATCACTTCACTATGGACGATATCACCTTGCTATGGCCGATATCACCTTGTTATGGCCGATATCACTTCACTATGGCCCATATCACCTTTCTATGGCCGATATCACTTTGCTATGGCCGATACCAAGGCTGTATGAATGATTCACTTTCACCTATGATTGATACCAAGACACTATGCATGATATATAAGAGGAAGAGTGTAACACCCCTGACCTGGGTTATGACTTAACCCTGGAAGTTTTGCTTAAATATGTAATTATATACTTGTGAACACTCCCTGGCATGTAATTAAGTCCCTCAGGGACATTTACTTTCATATTTTGCTCCTTTTTGTATAAAGTTGTAGCATTGTGTTGTATGCAGGGACCTAGGTGCAAATTACCCAGTTTAAGGGTTGTTATTGCAAAATTCACAAGATAAGATGTTCCTTTGATGTTGAAACATCATGTGAATGGTTATGGTAAAGTTTGAGGGATTTCCCAAGCTTGAGCACCAATGTGCAGCTGTGGAAGCAATTCCCATGCTTAGAAACCCTAATTTGGGGTAAAGTGCAATTTACCCAAATTGAGGGGTCCAACTTGTAATTTTCACCATCTAGAACATCTTTTATGACTCTTGTCATCATTTAGAATAAAAATGATGAAAGGGATACATCATTTAATAATTAAATGAGAAAAATGATCTTTGTGATAGAAATCACCTAAAATGGGTACAAAACCCTTTCCTGTATGTACCCTAGTTGAAGGTTGGATTCCTTTACCCTTAGATCTTGAGTTTTCTTAAGAATTGCTTAAGAATTTGATGAGCTTGGGCGTGCTCTTGAGCAAGGAGGGACCTAGATGTGAATTTTTGGTTTTGAAAGGTCCTTGTGGTAAGAAATAGGCTTAAGCTATATAAAGGCTTTTCCTTTGCAAATGAGCAAACGATCTTTCCCTGTTCCATTCACTTCCTTTCTTTCCCAAACGGCCAAGCCTTGCTCTGGAGCTCAGGAGAAACGACCAAGGGTGCAAGGTAGGTTTGGATTCCCCTTCTTGCCCAAATTCCATGGTTAGAATTCGGATTCAAGGGCAAATTCATGGCTAGCTTACTTAATTCTATCTTTTTAGCCATCTTTTCTCAACCTTCCTTGGAGGATTAACCTTGGCCGACCTGTGGAGCTTCTAGGACGCCATTAAAGGCTTGGAGCTCGAAAGCTTGGAGCTCAAGGAGCAAGCTTTAGGCGGGTTTTATAACTCTAAACTTTATGCTTTGATTATACATCTTTTCTATGCATATAGTTGATAGATCTTCTTCTTCCCTATCTTCCCTTGCATCCTTGCAAGCAAAAACGTGAAGAACTGCTACTGTTCTTAAGGTGGAAGATAAGGGCGTTAATTCCTATGCTTATCCACAGATTTTCACTTTATCAAACGACCTCCACCTATTGCTCAAAACGGTTTCAAACCGTTTGGTGGGCAAACGGTTTTAGGGTCGTTTGAGGGCAAACGGTCTCAAGACCGTTTGGTCCCGTTGACCAAGCGAAGACCGTTTGGGAATCTTGTTCATAATTATGTAGGTTAATCACCCACGAAATTTGAGAGGTTAACTCCAAAGGAATCGTGAGATATGAGCAAATCAATTAGCAAAACGAATTGAATTAATTTCTGATTTGCAATCTGTTTAATTTGCCCTTTTTGGGCAAACGGTCTCAAGACCGTTTAAGATGGTTGACTAAACGTTGACCGTTTGGGATTACTGTTCATAATGATGTTAATTAACGACTCACCAAATTTTATGGATTAATTCCAAACGAGTCATGAGTTGAAGGATGATTAATAGGGCAAACCCTAATTGAAATTAGTGCTGAATCTCCTATGAGTTAAGTTGAGATTTTGGGTTGCTTAGCCCAAACGGTTTCAAGACCGTTTGGGAATCACCCAAACGGTCTCAAGACCGTTTGGGGGTCACCCCAAGACCGTTTGGAGGTCTGGGGTCAAGTATAGTTGATCAATT
This sequence comes from Alisma plantago-aquatica, assembly GCA_963693085.1. Lineage (NCBI taxonomy): Eukaryota > Viridiplantae > Streptophyta > Magnoliopsida > Alismatales > Alismataceae > Alisma > Alisma plantago-aquatica. The sequence goes on from OY856410.1 coordinate 656,962,311, forward strand.
GAAGGTCCAAAGGCACCAAATCATATTGCAATTAAGTATTGATGTGATGATCAACTCAATAGATTAAACCTTGATGAATTTTCACTAGAGTCCAAAGGATGGATGGGCAAACGGTCTCAAGACCGTTTGGAACTCATCCAAACGGTCTCAAGACCGTTTGGTGTCAACCCAAGACCGTTTGGAGGTCTAGGGTTAAGGTAATTTGATCAATTGAGGCCCAATTACAATGGGTTATTGAAACAATCAAATTGTTGTTTTCTAAATATAGATCTTGTTGAGTTTTGGGTTGAAGGACCCAAACGGTCTCAAGACCGTTTGGGGATTCCTCCAAACGGTCTCAAGACCGTTTGGGCACAACCCAAGACCGTTTGAAGGTCTAGGGTTGAGTAAATCTAATGGTTTGAGGGTCCAATTGTAGGAAATTGATGCATTGTTGAAAATTGCTGATTTTGACCTAATTGGACTTCAACCTTAGTCAAAACGACTTGGTTTTTGGTCAAACTTTGGGCAAACGGTCTCAAGACCGTTTGGATGATGTCCAAACGACCTCAAGACCGTTTGGGCCAAGTTTGAGCCCAATTGGAGGTCAATTGATAGGTTCAACCTTGAATTGTTTCACATTGTTGAACATTGATGACCAATCAACTTAAAACCCTATTTGAGAACGATTGAACCCTGATTGGTTTACAATTGAGGGTAAATTTGATGTCTAAGTGGTTAAGGCTAACCCTAATTGGCTCAATGTATAAGTGGTTAGCATACCTTTAGCCAATTGAGGGCTTCAACATACATATCCTTGAACTTTGGTGACCTTTGAACCCTTTTGGAGGTCCAAACGGTTTGAGCCCATTTGGACCAAACGGTCTCAAGACCGTTTGGGTCCAAACGGTCTCAAGACCGTTTGAGACCAAACGGTCTCAAGACCGTTTGGGGCCAAACGGTCTCAAGACCGTTTGGGCTCAAACGACCTCAAGACCGTTTGAGCTCAAACGACCTCAAGGTCGATTGGCCCAAACGACCTCAAACCGATTGAAGCTCCAAACGGTTTGGAAGTCAACCCTTCCAAACGGTCTTCACCTCCAAACGGTCTCAAGACCGTTTGGATCCAAACGGTCTCAAGACCGTTTGAGGGCCAAACGGTCTCAAGACCGTTTAAGTGGTTGAAACCGTTTGAAGGTTGAAACCGTTTGGAGATTTGTGATGGTTTGTACTTAACCATTTGATGATGTAATCAGTTCAATGGTGATTCAATCTAAACCCTAATGGTAACCTAGGTCATTAAGGGACTATGTGATTAGTGGGTTAACCCATGATGGTGATCATGTGGCAAATTACCAAAATACCCTTGAAGGGTCTAAAGGGGGGTAAAACCCTAATCTAATTAAACCCTAATCACATGATGTTGATTCCTTGGCTCATATCAGTCAATGGAGACTTGTCTCAACCTAATCTAGAGTGGTGTTGCCACCATCTACTAGAGAGAGGAAAGAGAAAGTGTTTCTAGAGAGAAAAAGTATCCTAGAGAGAGAAAGTGCCCTTTTTAGGAGGAAAAATCTAGTAAGATACTTCTTTTACACATGAATGCGCATGATTAGGGAATGACCCACCTATGTGAGGTCATGGAAACCCTAATTATGATATCTAATGGATCCTAATCCTAATGAAGAGTCTTAATGATGGTGTTTCTCTTACATGATGATGTAATGAGTACAATTCACCATAGAGTGAATAGTAAACCCTAAAACACAGAATTTTGAGGGTGAACCCATGTGGAATCCCTAGTTGAGGGTGATTCCATGTGAAACCCTAGTTGAGGGTGATTCCATGTGAAACCCTAGTTGAGGGTGAAACCAAGTGAAACCCTGATTGGGAATGTATTCCTATTTACTGAATTGTTACTATTATCTGTTGAGTTAACCATGCAGGTTGTTATGAGATGATGGTCACACCCAGGTATGGAATACCATGTTATATTCATTGAAGGCATGTCTTATGCTTTATGAATAGTGAACCATCTTGATGCACTGCTAAGTGACATCCTTTGTGATTTATGGGCTGTAAGAGCCATAAATGTTATTAAGGTCATGCTTGACAGATGACTTGAGATGAATATCTGATAATTGTGATAAGTTAGGCCTGTTACATTTTGTATTCTCATATATAGCTGTGTTACTGTATGATGATTGGAATACTGAATGTACCTAACTAATCAAGTGAAATGTAGAGCCCTGATCATAGATCCATCATTGTCAGTTGTCTAAATGATGGTGAAACAGGTCTTCCTAAGGGAACTCCTGGAGCACATACTTTTGAGTATGTGGGGTACATGGATGTGTAGAACCTTACATCCTAGTGTAGGTATTTGATGTAGATTATTGTAGTCCGTCATACCTTCACTATAAAAGAAAAGGTGAGAGGATGATGTAGATTCTAGTAGTCCATCAGACCCCACCATAAAGTCCTAAAGGTGAGATGTATATCTACACTCCCTTAAAGACACAAATACCGTATCGGTGAAAGATAAACAAGAAATCTTCCGATAGTGAAGAGAGTACAGAATGCCACTGTAACTCTAAAAATAGCGAAGGACCAGAGTACCCTGGTGAGCTATTATAAAGACATCCCGCCAGATGTCAAACAATCAATCCTCTAACTGACTGAGGAAGATGAGGTCATAAGAATCCGGCTCTCTTAATGACCTATGTATGATACTGATGTGACTTCTTAGCGATCAGTTGGAGTATGAGTGGTATGCCTCATCTCCACAGGGCATAATAATAATAATGTTTGGAAAAACATAAACAACAGCGTAGTATATCTGTTAGAGTTAATTATGAGTTATTTGATTGATGTTACCTTGAATAGCATAGATGTTCTCATATTTTAATATTGATTGAACTCTTGCTTATCATCAGAACTGCCAGTGAATATCTTGAAGGCTCTTATTGCTTTAGTTATTCCTTGCTTTGCTTATAAAGCCTAGTGGAGAGTTATAACTCTCGCTGGGGCAATTATGTATAATTGTCTCACCCCGTAGGCTTCTACTTTTTAGGTGGTCGTCGAAGACGAAGGAACAAGAACTCAGGTGAACAATCCCAGCAACAGCAGCATCAGGAGCAGTAAATATCTCAGGTGGAGATCTAGCCTGCTTCATGGTGTAGTTAGAGTTAAGTCCTATGTGTCCTCTGTACTCTCAGGTCCTGGAGTGTTTTGGAGTATGAATTCTTGAGAGTTTTGGTATCATGTTGTATGTAATTACTCAAGAAGTAATTGTCAGTGATGTAAACAGTTAAATCCTTTTTCTATGGAAAATGTTTGTGGTTTCAGGCTCTTGTCTCGAAAAGTTTTAATTTCCCGTGATTTTTGTCTTCCGCTGTTTACCGATTGCTTCCGCACATGATTAAATCGGGATTAATTCTTGGTTTGGAGATCGGAGCCCACAATTAAGTGGTATCAGAGCTCCAGGTTCTTTCGAGTCTACAGAGGCATAGGACTTAGGAAGTCGAGTCTATCTTTAGTATTCCTTCCTTATCTAATAGAATCTTCTACTCCTCAGGAGAAGAAGATACTTAATATGTCAGAGCCACATGATGAGAATGTGGAAGAAAGTAGTGCTAGTGCACCTCAAGGTGGTGCAGGAGTACCAGAACAACCTAGAGAGCCACCCCAGTTTGATCCAGATGACATGGGTAACCCAGCAGTCCAGACAATGTTTGGGCAGTTTATGACTGCCATGACACACATAACCGACAGGTTGCCTATGCCTGCACCTAGGGTACCTGCCCAGCCTGAGGGGCAAGGTATCGGGAAGACGTTTGAGCGACTACGTCGTGTTGGAGCTACCGAGTACCATGGGACTGCTGACCCCGCAGATGCTGATCTGTGGTTGACAGAGCTGGAGAAGGCCTTCAGGATCCTCAACATCCCTGAAGCTGAGAAGGTTAGACATGCTGTCTATCTTCTCAAAGGAAGTGCTGGTCACTGGTGGAACATGGAAGAGCAGAAGAGACCTGGGGCAGAGTTCTCATGGGAAGAGTTTCGTCGGGAATTTATCAATAGATATTTTCCCAAGACCTTCCTAGACGAGAAGATCTCTCAGTTTGAGAGACTAAGACAGGGTATTATGAACATTAGCGAATACGAAGCTAAGTTCATGGAGCTGTTGCGATTTTGTCCGCACATGGCTGCCACAGAAGAAGAAAGAATCAGAAGGTTTGAGAAGGGGTTGAATGCTGACATGTCTACCCCAGTGTCTGCCTTAGAGAACCGAGAGAGATTCTCTACCTTCGTTGAGTCAGTCCGAAGGATAGAGAGATCTGTGGTTGAGAAAAGACAAACCCATAAAAGATATCCACAGTTCCAGGGTTCTTCATCTAGGGATTCCAAGAAACCTAGATTCTCTGCACCTAACCCTCCGCCACCCAGATCGAGTTTTCAAACTCAATGGACACCAAGCAGAGGTAGAGGACGAAGTCAACCGCTTCAAGGGACGCACAGTTCTGCATCTGTGTCAGTTACTGGACCACCCAGACCACAGCAACAGGAAAAGAGTTGCTACAACTGTGGTAAGGTGGGACACTTGATGAAGGATTGTCGTTCTAGGGCTGTCGGTGTGACACAACAAACCCCGAGACAGAATCGACAGGGATCTCAGAATAGACAACATCAAGGAGCAGCTCGAGGACGTGGACAAGCGTCTCAAGCTGGATCATCAGCACCACCTCAACAGCAGGCTACAGCAAGGTTCTATGCTATGAACCCACCAGAAGCAGTGGTCAATCCACAAGTGGTGACAGGTCAGATGGAACTTTTATATTCTGATATGTCTAAATCTTGTGTAGTATCTGTTTTGATTGACCCGGGTGCTACGCACTCTTTCATCACTCGAAGAGTGATTCGTAACTGCAATATGACAACTAGTCATAGGGCAGATAAGTTGTTGTTGGAGACTCCGTTGAGTGGGTCTGCTGTTCTGCAAGAAGTATGCTCTCCTTGTGTACTTTTCTTTTCTAAGCATCGCATTCAAGTGGATCTCATACCGCTTGATATGCAAGGATTTGATATAATCCTAGGGATGGATAACTTGGAAAAGTATCGAGTTGTCTTGGATTGTGAATCCAAGCTGGCAGTGTTTGCTGATGAAAGCAACACATGGATCTTTCAAGGTGAAAGAAAGATTCTGCCCACCTGTCTTGTATCAGCTATGGTTGCTGATAAGTTGATGAGGCAAGGATGCTACGCATTCTTAGCCCATGTGGTAGATGTTACCAAGGAGAGTTCCAACCTTGCTGAAGTTCCGATAGTCAGGGAATTCGAGGATGTGTTTCCCGAAGAACTTCCTGGTATACCACCACCCCGGGAAATTGATTTTGAGATCAATTTGGTCCCAGATACGAAACCTATAGCCCAGACTCCGTATAGGATGGCGCCTGCTGAGATGGCAGAACTCAAGAAACAGCTTCAAGAGTTACTTGAGAAGGGTTTCATCCGACCGAGTACCTCACCTTGGGGTGCTCCGGTTTTGTTTGTTAAAAAGAAAGATGGATCGATGCGGTTGTGCATTGATTATAGACAACTCAATAAAGTAACGATAAAGAATAAATATCCTTTGCCGAGGATTGATGATCTTTTCGACCAGTTGCGTGGTGCAACAGTCTTTTCTAAGATAGACTTAAGGTCTGGATATCATCAACTCCGCATTAAGGACAGTGACATATCTAAGTCTGCCTTTAGGACAAGATATGGTCACTATGAGTTCACGGTCATGTCGTTTGGACTAACCAATGCACCGGCTGCATTCATGGAACTCATGAATAGAATCTTTCGACCTTTCCTTGATCAGTGTGTTGTCGTCTTCATAGATGACATACTGATTTATAGTAAGGATGCTCAGCAGCATGAGCAACACCTTCGCCAGACTTTGACCTTGCTAAGAGAGCATAAGCTATACGCTAAGTTTAGCAAGTGTGAGTTTTGGTTATCTGAAGTATCCTTCCTTGGACATGTGGTATCTGCCTCGGGAATTCGTGTTGACCCTGCAAAGATAGAATCTGTTCTGCAGTGGGAACAACCGAAGACACCGACGGAGATTAGAAGTTTCTTGGGGTTAGCTGGTTATTATCGAAGGTTTATTAAAAATTTCAGTTCTATAGCTTTACCTTTGACCAAGTTAACCCGGAAGGATGTTCCTTTTGCTTGGAGTGATAAGTGCCAACAGTCTTTTCAGCTGTTGAAGGAGAGGTTGACAAGTGCACCTGTGCTTGTGTTACCTGAGCAAGGAAAGGAATATATAATCTTTTGTGATGCCTCCAAGAATGGACTTGGATGTGTGTTGATGCAGGATAACCAAGTGATTTCTTTTGCTTCCCGACAGCTTAAGAAACACGAAGAGAATTATCCGACACACGATCTGGAGTTAGCTGCTGTGGTCCATGCTTTGAAAATCTGGAGACATTATCTCTACGGAGAAACTTTCCAGATTTTCACAGACCACAAGAACCTTAAGTACATCTTCACTCAGCATGAGCTTAATATGAGGCAACGTCGCTGGATGGAGTTAATCAAGGACTACGATTGTACAATTGATTACCATCCGGGCAAGGCCAATGTGGTTGCAGATGCCTTGAGTAGGAAATCAGCAACATCAACCATGGATAGGGCACAACTAAGTTCCTTAGTATGCTCTAGAAGAGATATGCTTATCTCTTTAAGGCATGACAATGTGCAGTTGAAGGCATCATTGTTAGCCGGCCTGTTAGCTGAGATGCAGATTGAACCTACCTTAAGAGAGCAGATAAAGGAGGCACAACAAGTAGATGTTTCTGTACAGCAGATTAGATTTGAGTTTGGAAATGAGAAGCGAGAAGGTTTTCATGAGTCAGATGACCAGGTGGCATGCTATCATGGAAGGATGATAGTGCCAGATGTGGACGACCTGAGGAAGTTAGTCCTGGAAGAAGCTCATTCTTCGATGTATGCTATGCATCCAGGGAGCACCAAGATGTATCGAAACTTGAAAGACATGTATTGGTGGTCTGGGATGAAGAAGGATGTAGCTGAGTTTGTTCTGAGGTGTCCTGTGTGTCAGCAGGTCAAGGCTGAACACCAGAAACCTGCAGGGACAATGCAACCCTTACCCATACCACAGTGGAAGTGGGACCATGTAACCATGGACTTTGTTGTTGGCCTACCCAGGACAAACAAAGGACATGATTCCATTTGGGTAGTTGTTGATAGGTTGACAAAGACAGCGCATTTCTTACCTGTCAAAACAACCTATACTGCTGAAAGGTTATCCCAGATATATGTCCAAGAGATAGTGCGTTTGCACGGAGTTCCTGTCACTATAGTTTCTGACAGAGGTCCCCAGTTTACAAGTCGCTTTTGGGAACAGTTACACAGAGCCCTAGGCACCAAGTTAAGGTTTAGTACAGCCTTTCATCCTCAAACTGATGGACAGTCAGAAAGGACTATACAGACCTTAGAAGATCTGTTGAGAGCATGTGTTCTCCAGTTTACCGGGAGTTGGGATCTACATCTAAGCTTGATAGAGTTTGCCTATAACAATAGCTATCAACATAGCATTGATATGGCACCATATGAAGCCTTATATGGCAGACGTTGTAGATCACCCTTGTGTTGGTATGAAACTGGTGAGCACCAGTTATTAGGCCCTGATCTTGTGCAGCAAACTACAGAAAAGATTAAAGTTATACAACAACAGCTTAAGACTGCACAAGATAGACAGAAATCATATGCCGATAAACGTCATAGACCCCTAGAATTCCAGGATGGAGACAGAGTGTATCTCAAGGTCTCACCTTGGAAAGGAGTCCTTCGTTTTGGGAAGAAAGGAAAGTTAGCTCCTAGATTTTTGGGACCTTATCCAATTGTTGAAAAAGTTGGAAAGGTGGCCTATAGACTAGAGTTACCTCTAGAGTTGCAGAAGCTGCACCCTGTGTTTCACATTTCCATGCTGAGGAAATGTCACCCAGATACTGAATCAGTTCTACAGCCTATGGAAGTAGAGTTGAATGAAGATATAACGTATGAGGAAGGACCAGTATCAATCCTCGATAACAGAACCAAAAAGTTAAAAAAGAAGGATATAAGCCTTGTAAAAGTCCTCTGGAACCATCGTGGTGTTGAAGAAGCCACTTGGGAACTAGAAGATGAAATGAGAAGAAAATATCTTGTTCTTTTCTTATAATATGCTTTATCGATTTCGGGGACGAAATCCTTTTGAGGGGTAAAGAATTTGTAACACCCCTGACCTGGGTTATGACTTAACCCTGGAAGTTTTGCTTAAATATGTAATTATATACTTGTGAACACTCCCTGGCATGTAATTAAGTCCCTCAGGGACATTTACTTTCATATTTTGCTCCTTTTTGTATAAAGTTGTAGCATTGTGTTGTATGCAGGGACCTAGGTGCAAATTACCCAGTTTAAGGGTTGTTATTGCAAAATTCACAAGATAAGATGTTCCTTTGATGTTGAAACATCATGTGAATGGTTATGGTAAAGTTTGAGGGATTTCCCAAGCTTGAGCACCAATGTGCAGCTGTGGAAGCAATTCCCATGCTTAGAAACCCTAATTTGGGGTAAAGTGCAATTTACCCAAATTGAGGGGTCCAACTTGTAATTTTCACCATCTAGAACATCTTTTATGACTCTTGTCATCATTTAGAATAAAAATGATGAAAGGGATACATCATTTAATAATTAAATGAGAAAAATGATCTTTGTGATAGAAATCACCTAAAATGGGTACAAAACCCTTTCCTGTATGTACCCTAGTTGAAGGTTGGATTCCTTTACCCTTAGATCTTGAGTTTTCTTAAGAATTGCTTAAGAATTTGATGGGCTTGGGCGTGCTCTTGAGCAAGGAGGGACCTAGATGTGAATTTTTGGTTTTGAAAGGTCCTTGTGGTAAGAAATAGGCTTAAGCTATATAAAGGCTTTTCCTTTGCAAATGAGCAAACGATCTTTCCCTGTTCCATTCACTTCCTTTCTTTCCCAAACGGCCAAGCCTTGCTCTGGAGCTCAGGAGAAACGACCAAGGGTGCAAGGTAGGTTTGGATTCCCCTTCTTGCCCAAATTCCATGGTTAGAATTCGGATTCAAGGGCAAATTCATGGCTAGCTTACTTAATTCTATCTTTTTAGCCATCTTTTCTCAACCTTCCTTGGAGGATTAACCTTGTCCGACCTGTGGAGCTTCTAGGACGCCATTAAAGGCTTGGAGCTCGAAAGCTTGGAGCTCAAGGAGCAAGCTTTAGGCGGGTTTTATAACTCTAAACTTTATGCTTTGATTATACATCTTTTCTATGCATATAGTTGATAGATCTTCTTCTTCCCTATCTTCCCTTGCATCCTTGCAAGCAAAAACGTGAAGAACTGCTACTGTTCTTAAGGTGGAAGATAAGGGCGTTAATTCCTATGCTTATCCACAGATTTTCACTTTATCAAACGACCTCCACCTATTGCTCAAAACGGTTTCAAACCGTTTGGTGGGCAAACGGTTTCAGGGTCGTTTGAGGGCAAACGGTCTCAAGACCGTTTGGTCCCGTTGACCAAGCGAAGACCGTTTGGGAATCTTGTTCATAATTATGTAGGTTAATCACCCACGAAATTTGAGAGGTTAACTCCAAAGGAATCGTGAGATATGAGCAAATCAATTAGCAAAACGAATTGAATTAATTTCTGATTTGCAATCTGTTTAATTTGCCCTTTTTGGGCAAACGGTCTCAAGACCGTTTAAGATGGTTGACTAAACGTTGACCGTTTGGGATTACTGTTCATAATGATGTTAATTAACGACTCACCAAATTTTATGGATTAATTCCAAACGAGTCATGAGTTGAAGGATGATTAATAGGGCAAACCCTAATTGAAATTAGTGCTGAATCTCCTATGAGTTAAGTTGAGATTTTGGGTTGCTTAGCCCAAACGGTTTCAAGACCGTTTGGGAATCACCCAAACGGTCTCAAGACCGTTTGGGGGTCACCCCAAGACCGTTTGGAGGTCTGGGGTCAAGTATAGTTGATCAATTGAAGGTCCAAAGGCACCAAATCATATTGCAATTAAGTATTGATGTGATGATCAACTCAATAGATTAAACCTTGATGAATTTTCACTAGAGTCCAAAGGATGGATGGGCAAACGGTCTCAAGACCGTTTGGAACTCATCCAAACGGTCTCAAGACCGTTTGGTGTCAACCCAAGACCGTTTGGAGGTCTAGGGTTAAGGTAATTTGATCAATTGAGGCCCAATTACAATGGGTTATTGAAACAATCAAATTGCTGTTTTCTAAATATAGATCTTGTTGAGTTTTGGGTTGAAGGACCCAAACGGTCTCAAGACCGTTTGAGGATTCCTCCAAACGGTCTCAAGACCGTTTGGGCACAACCCAAGACCGTTTGAAGGTCTAGGGTTGAGTAAATCTAATGGTTTGAGGGTCCAATTGTAGGAAATTGATGCATTGTTGAAAATTGCTGATTTTGACCTGATTGGACTTCAACCTTAGTCAAAACGACTTGGTTTTTGGTCAAACTTTGGGCAAACGGTCTCAAGACCGTTTGGATGATGTCCAAACGACCTCAAGACCGTTTGGGCCAAGTTTGAGCCCAATTGGAGGTCAATTGATAGGTTCAACCTTGAATTGTTTCACATTGTTGAACATTGATGACCAATCAACTTAAAACCCTATTTGAGAACGATTGAACCCTAATTGGTTTACAATTGAGGGTCAATTTGATGTCTAAGTGGTTAAGGCTAACCCTAATTGGCTCAATGTATAAGTGGTTAGCATACCTTTAGCCAATTGAGGGCTTCAACATACATATCCTTGAACTTTGGTGACCTTTGAACCCTTTTGGAGGTCCAAACGGTTTGAGCCCATTTGGACCAAACGGTCTCAAGACCGTTTGGGTCCAAACGGTCTCAAGACCGTTTGAGACCAAACGGTCTCAAGACCGTTTGGGGCCAAACGGTCTCAAGACCGTTTGGGCTCAAACGACCTCAAGACCGTTTGAGCTCAAACGACCTCAAGGTCGATTGGCCCAAACGACCTCAAACCGATTGAAGCTCCAAACGGTTTGGAAGTCAACCCTTCCAAACGGTCTTCACCTCCAAACGGTCTCAAGACCGTTTGGATCCAAACGGTCTCAAGACCGTTTGAGGGCCAAACGGTCTCAAGACCGTTTAAGTGGTTGAAACCGTTTGAAGGTTGAAACCGTTTGGAGATTTGTGATGGTTTGTACTTAACCATTTGATGATGTAATCAGTTCAATGGTGATTCAATCTAAACCCTAATGGTAACCTAGGTCATTAAGGGACTATGTGATTAGTGGGTTAACCCATGATGGTGATCATGTGGCAAATTACCAAAATACCCTTGAAGGGTCTAAAGGGGGGTAAAACCCTAATCTAATTAAACCCTAATCACATGATGTTGATTCCTTGGCTCATATCAGTCAATGGAGACTTGTCTCAACCTAATCTAGAGTGGTGTTGCCACCATCTACTAGAGAGAGGAAAGAGAAAGTGTTTCTAGAGAGAAAAAGTATCCTAGAGAGAGAAAGTGCCCTTTTTAGGAGGAAAAATCTAGTAAGATACTTCTTTTACACATGAATGCGCATGATTAGGGAATGACCCACCTATGTGAGGTCATGGAAACCCTAATTATGATATCTAATGGATCCTAATCCTAATGAAGAGTCTTAATGATGGTGTTTCTCTTACATGATGATGTAATGAGTACAATTCACCATAGAGTGAATAGTAAACCCTAAAACACAGAATTTTGAGGGTGAACCCATGTGGAATCCCTAGTTGAGGGTGATTCCATGTGAAACCCTAGTTGAGGGTGATTCCATGTGAAACCCTAGTTGAGGGTGAAACCAAGTGAAACCCTGATTGGGAATGTATTCCTATTTACTGAATTGTTACTATTATCTGTTGAGTTAACCATGCAGGTTGTTATGAGATGATGGTCACACCCAGGTATGGAATACCATGTTATATTCATTGAAGGCATGTCTTATGCTTTATGAATAGTGAACCATCTTGATGCACTGCTAAGTGACATCCTTTGTGATTTATGGGCTGTAAGAGCCATAAATGTTATTAAGGTCATGCTTGACAGATGACTTGAGATGAATATCTGATAATTGTGATAAGTTAGGCCTGTTACATTTTGTATTCTCATATATAGCTGTGTTACTGTATGATGATTGGAATACTGAATGTACCTAACTAATCAAGTGAAATGTAGAGCCCTGATCATAGATCCATCATTGTCAGTTGTCTAAATGATGGTGAAACAGGTCTTCCTAAGGGAACTCCTGGAGCACATACTTTTGAGTATGTGGGGTACATGGATGTGTAGAACCTTACATCCTAGTGTAGGTATTTGATGTAGATTCTTGTAGTCCGTCATACCTTCACTATAAAAGAAAAGGTGAGAGGATGATGTAGATTCTAGTAGTCCATCAGACCCCACCATAAAGTCCTAAAGGTGAGATGTATATCTACACTCCCTTAAAGACACAAATACCGTATCGGTGAAAGATAAACAAGAAATCTTCCGATAGTGAAGAGAGTACAGAATGCCACTGTAACTCTAAAAATAGCGAAGGACCAGAGTACCCTGGTGAGCTATTATAAAGACATCCCGCCAGATGTCAAACAATCAATCCTCTAACTGACTGAGGAAGATGAGGTCATAAGAATCCGGCTCTCTTAATGACCTATGTATGATACTGATGTGACTTCTTAGCGATCAGTTGGAGTATGAGTGGTATGCCTCATCTCCACAGGGCATAATAATAATAATGTTTGGAAAAACATAAACAACAGCGTAGTATATCTGTTAGAGTTAATTATGAGTTATTTGATTGATGTTACCTTGAATAGCATAGATGTTCTCATATTTTAATATTGATTGAACTCTTTCTTATCATCAGAACTGCCAGTGAATATCTTGAAGGCTCTTATTGCTTTAGTTATTCCTTGCTTTGCTTATAAAGCCTAGTGGAGAGTTATAACTCTCGCTGGGGCAATTATGTATAATTGTCTCACCCCGTAGGCTTCTACTTTTTAGGTGGTCGTCGAAGACGAAGGAACAAGAACTCAGGTGAACAATCCCAGCAACAGCAGCATCAGGAGCAGTAAATATCTCAGGTGGAGATCTAGCCTGCTTCATGGTGTAGTTAGAGTTAAGTCCTATGTGTCCTCTGTACTCTCAGGTCCTGGAGTGTTTTGGAGTATGAATTCTTGAGAGTTTTGGTATCATGTTGTATGTAATTACTCAAGAAGTAATTGTCAGTGATGTAAACAGTTAAATCCTTTTTCTATGGAAAAGGTTTGTGGTTTCAGGCTCTTGTCTCGAAAAGTTTTAATTTCCCGTGATTTTTGTCTTCCGCTGTTTACCGATTGCTTCCGCACATGATTAAATCGGGATTAATTCTTGGTTTGGAGATCGGAGCCCACAAAGAGGGTGGTAAGATTCAAAAAATTTACTAGTAGGTGAAAGGAATGGTATATATAGTTGTGGTTCATGAAAAACAGTAGATATGAGGTGTCATCATTTTACACTACTAGGTGCCACGTGTCCATGCATGGTTGACATGAGTCCCTGGATGCATATTTATCTTTACATGCAAAACACTTGTAGATAATCTAGGGATAAGATATTGTCCCTTAGTTATCTTGTTGAGCAAGATATTTCAACTCAACATCACTTTGTTCACAAACCGATACACTTTTTCTAAGGAAAGTTGCAAACCGTTACACATCACCTCCTTGAGGTGCTTATCCCGTCATGGACAAGGCCAAGAGTTCACAAACTGATATGAGACTCCCTCTATGACTCCTTGTCTGATAGGCACTCTCATAACAAGTCTACAACTCGATACAACTCATATAAGGGCTTCACATTCACCCCTTTCTTGGTCTTTTCATCACCAAGAGTACCATCACTCAAAGATGATTCAAACATGGTGTCTCCTTCTTTCTCTCTCCTCTAGATGATACTAGGAGGGATTAGGGACACTTTAGAAGTTGTAATTTGTATATCGACCCTACATTTGGGGTAAATTGCAATTTGTACCAAAATTGGTGCACAAGGCACAAACATTATTCAAACAAGTTCCAATTTGAAATTTAGGCTTTCCACAAGCTGCCCCTTAGCATCATTCTCTCTCTTATAATGCTAAAACACATGAGGTACATTTAAAATGTGACATTTTGCCATATAAACCCTCATCTTTGGGTAAATTGCACTTTACACCCAAACTATCATATAATGCATAAAGAGTTTGCAAATAAGCTCAAACTTGAAAATGAAATTTAGGAGAGTCTTAATTACTTTTCAAAAGACTAAAATAAGTTTATAAACAACTTACTTAAGCAAACTTCTTGGTTTAAGCCATAACCTAGGTCCCCGATGTTATAGAGTTAGCTTATTTAGCTCTTACCTAGATAGCTTCTTGCCCAATTTTTGCTTTGTTCTTTCTAGCTTAGGTCTTTAATTGCTCTTTTACCCTGTCTTACTTGCCTTGGTGTAGATTGTTCTCTTCTTGTCTTTTCTTATCTCGCCTTGTCTTTTTATGCTGAGCAGAACTAATTGTCTAGGGTTAACTTAGGATTTAATCTTTTTTGTTTTCCTTTTCTTTCTTTCTCGCTCAACTTAGTTTCACAATCAAATCACCTTTAAATCCTTAACCCTAGACACCACAGTGGGAACCTAGAAAAACTAACCTAGATCTAGTACCCCCTTTTCTCCTTGTGGATCGACCCTATACTTTCCTCCTTACCTATACTATGACACGACCCTGTGCGCTTGTGGGATAGCATTTGAGTAGAAGTAGGTGCGTCCATGTAGGTCCTTATAAATTCAAAAGTGAATCCACCTGTGTGCTCCCATCCATGGAGTTGCATCCATTAAAGTTTCATTTGTGTGGTGTGTAATGCCATTGGCAGGGGTGCACCAATTAGCTAGAAGGTTTTGTAGCACCTGGATAAGAACACAAAGTATATAGACTACTCAAGTCCTTGTATGGACTTAAACAAACATCTAAATAGTGGAATGATAAGTTTTATAAAATTGTTTTATCTTTTGGATTTATTGTGAATGAATATGATCGTTGTATTTATTCCAACACTATTGATGACACTTGCATTATTACGTGTTTGTATGTAGACAATGTCTTGATGTTTGGATCTAATTTTGAATTTATAAATGAGACTAAATATTCTCTTGCTAGCAATTTTGATATGAAAAAATTTATACTTGATGATGTAATACTTGGTATTAAATTGAGTAGATCTACTTCTGGTTTTGTACTTAATCAAACTCATTATGTAGATAGAATTTGCATATATTTGAAATGTTTAATTGCACCCATGTTGATACACCTTATGATCCCAACTTACATATTAATGTACATAAGGGTACTCCCGTGGATCAACATAGATATACAAAAATAATAGGAGGCTTGGTGTACCTAGATAATTGCACTAGACCTTATATTTCTTATGCTTCAAGTAGTTTGAGCATATATACTTATTTTCCTAACACTGACCAGTAGAAGGCTTTGGTAAGAGTGCTTAAGTATCTTAAAGATATAACAAAGTATAATCTCCACTACACTAGTTTCCCACCTATGCTAGAGGGTCATATAGATGCAAACTGGATCACTAATTCAAATGAAACCAAATCAACCTGTGGGTATGGGTTTTACCTTAGAGAAGGAGCAATTTATTGGAAATCATCCAAGCAAATTGTGAGAGATAGATCCACCATGGAGACTAAGTTTATTGCTTTAGATATAGCTTGTTGTCAGGATGAATGTCTTAGAAAATTACTTATTGATCTGCCAATTGTTTCTAAATCATTTTCTCCTATTTCTATATTTTGTGATAATAAAGCAACCATTGACAAACCTAAGAAATCTAAAATAAACCATAGAAATCTCTTTATGAGGTTGAGATATGAAGATATGATAGATCATATCACCCATGAAGTCATATCTATAGAGTATGTGAAATCTGCAATGAATATTGCAGATCCACTTACTAAGGGTCTAGATAGAAAACTAATATTCAGTTCGTCGAGGGGGATGGATCTTCTACCCATAGATTAAACATTACAGTGGTAACCCTACCATTCTAAAACTAGAGATCCCATGAGGATTGATTCAAAGGGACAACAAAATTGTCATGTTATATGGAAGCACATCTTGCAGTTTCACTCCTGACCCTCCCTATGATGACAATGCTTCATTATGTCTGAGTATAGGAAGATCTTTACTTTGAATGGGTTTAAGATTAATTATTGGTAGGATGTATACCTGACATGACACCCTTTAAGATCCCTACTATATGAGAGTAACCAAGAGGCATGATTTATGTGAGTTAGGCATACTTGTTAGAGTGCTCATGAAATAAGATTCTTGTGAAGGCTGTTTATGTGCAACCCCAATAAAAACCCATTCTCGTGCCCACACTATAATTGTGTGATTTACTAAAGTTTAAATCGGAGATCTGGTTCAAGATGTAATTCACCACATCACTCCAAATTGAAGTGAATTACTGTAGGTAATAGTTCAAAGCCACAAGCTACCAATGTTGAAATACATAGTAATGATGCAAACTTTTGTTATATATTGAATTTGCAAAATGGAACAAGTGGGGGGATGTTGTATTTGTTTGTTCCAAAATTCAGTTTTACAGCCATCAATTTTGTCTCATATTTATTTTTACATAATACAATTTATTTTATTTCTTTTATTTTTTGAAAAGATTTTTACTTTCCATTTTGCATCATTTGGAGTCTGTTGACAACATTAAGACAACAACAATTACCTTCTCCTTGACTACCATTGAAGCTGCCCATTAACTACTAAAATTAAGACCAACAATTGCAAAGTAAGACATCATCAATTACCCTCTCTTTGACTACCATTAAGACACCAACTAACCACTACTATTAACACACACATTGGGAATATCAATAGTTGTAAAGTGGGCAACGTGTGCAGGCTGCATCTGTGGGGCGCGATTGAGGCACTCTCCTTAGGGGGTGTCCGCTCTCCATTAGAAACACACCAAGATATAGAGCAACACAGTTTCATGCATAGAGAAAAAAGAGAGTTTTTTCGTGTTCTAGTTTCTCCTGACTAGAACGCTCCAGTTTCCTTCCACCACCACAATAGCCTCCAATCATCTCCAAACCTTCTTTCTTGCTGTTGTTCTTATACCAGTGATGCTTCATGGCATCTTCTTTTTCCTTTCTTGTTTGCAAAAAAGGGCTAATAGAACAAGTTTGACACATTCCTCTCACTTGCACTGAGCGACTGTACCACAGTTAGGGTGGTTGAAACTTGGAAACACATTGTCTGAAAAGCTCATACTAGAAATGATGAATCTGTTTTGAAGGCGGTGTTTCACACACCTCCATCCTTGACTTTGGAGTTTGTGTCTTGTATATAATCATTGTTTTTAGTGATTTCATAATAATTATTATTACTACTGTAGTTAATTGAGTGTCTTAATCTAGTTAACTTCTGTCTGTATATCCAACAAATGCTAGATTGTACCAACTCTGAACGTGTGTAGCCGGGGGGAGAGGAGGAGGGGGAGACAAAAAGAACGTGGATGAGGTGAGGGTGATGATAACACCTCTCCCTAGAAGCCCTTGTTATTTGGCGGCACATAATGGTGAAGAGAGAGAGGCGTCATGTACCATTTCCGGATCCACAAATAGTCATCATCTACTAATAATCAGGTTGTTGTTGCTTGCCACCGACTGATTGTTAGATTTATTCATATGCATACAAGGCATTTTAAAGTTGAACTCTAATATAGCCCTACGAATATAAGATAATCTCGTTATCAATTCTCTAATTATCTGATAAGTTAGAAGTAAATATCTAACAATAAGTTCTACGCACAACAAAATTGTTGTTTATCTAGAACTCAATTCTATATTGGAAGATCGATAGTGCAATGGGGAGTAGTAAAACAAATTGCATATAACCACAGTGAGTTACTTTTTATACATTAATGTTACTTTGGATGACAAATAGTATTAAAACTTTTTAAGCTATATAGCTACTTTCTACACCCATAGTTACTTTCTGGTGAACTTCTACTACTCAATTTTATAGATCTATTAAGTTTTTCCATACATTCTCTTTACCTTTGGTGTATCTCATTATAATTACATCACATAAAAGTTATATTCCACATACACAATATTCCTTTTAACCATTAATATGCATTAAGAATACACCATGCATTTAGTTTCATATAGTTACTTTCGATGATCTATTATCATATTTAGTAATAACACTCTTGGCTCATGCAATGAGAGAAGATTGATAAGTTCCAATCAACAAAAAGTTATGAAGGCAATAGGGTTCGTTATATTATATTTATCTATATATCTTTATTTACATGTGGCTTGTGTTCGTCTTGTATCCAACCATTTATTTTTATATTTTTCATGTATTTAATTGTTCTTGTCTTAAAAAATAGTTCGGATTTTACATCCATTGATGATATCAAAAAGAAGCTTCAGTTATGATCATTATTCTTATGTCATCGTGTTAACGACAGTTATCATGAGACACTATAATTATTTCCACTATATATCTTTAGAAATACACTAAACCCCTTAATCATTTGGTGGCAGTTATCTTGTTCCTACATGAGTGGCTAAAGGACTTGTTGAAATTTCCTATAACTAAGAAACCTTCTTTGTCCATGAGAATCCGATAGCATTTTGTTGACCACATTGTATATATAGGGGAGTTAAAATAGTTGGTTAAGAACTCGGTGGAAATCTTGAGTGGAACTAGAAACCAGAGAAAAGGCACATAGAGACATGTTGATTTGTTACTTACTTTTCATAGATGACTTTACTTTGTGTCAAGTAAATATTGTTTATACTAAATAGTTATTTTTTGTACAACATATTTATTACTCATACCAAATCGTTGCTTTTTATACTTTAGTAACTTTCTCTAGAAATGTTGTTGGTTAAGTTTGTAGTACTATTCATCTTTATTTTTCATATTTTTTTGTCTTAGGTCTCAATTAAAGTGCATCATATTAAAATTACATTCCATGCATGTAACATTACACTTCATGATTTATTTTTAGTCGAAGACTTATATCTTTTATTACCTTTTTGTTTGATTGGTTGCTTTTTGAGACTAAATATTATTTTACGTGTCAAGTAGTTACTTTTTATACAACATAATTACATTTATATTGAGAAGCGATCCGAATTGATGAAAATAAATAAAATAATTGAACGTGTTGTTGGTGTTGGTCTGGCGTCTCCATCTATCTTTGGGATGGATGGGGAAAATAATTTCTCTCTCCATTAATTTTTTTATGGTTGGATTTTTGGTGTTCTCATTGGTTGTCCTATACAATAAGTATAGGAGGCCTCCTATACTACCATCACTAGTAGAAATGGGTTCACTTTGGACGGTGGTCCGAATTCAAATTCAACGGCGAGACGGATTGGACAGACCAGTCTGTTGAAGCTGAAAGGTCTAAAACCCGATTCTGGTTATGTTTCCAGACCGCCACTTGAATCCCAAATCCCTCTGCCCGCATCAAAGTTTTTGGCTGCAAAATAACAATTACACAGATCCCTTTTTGCTCTCCCCTGCACCTGAGGCGACTAGGGCATGAGGCAGTGGCGTCATTCTTGCTTCAAGCGAGAACAACATAGGGCCATCACGAGCAACAAGTGCATCAAGACCAGATCTCGTACTGTCATGGAAACCCAACCTCAAGTTAGTCGCCCCTTCCCTCACACGATCCACTCATATTCTCTCCTATTTGCATTTGTTTTGTTCGCCGTCATCCCAATCGGTTCGTCGGGGATCTGCTTTTCAGCTCGGATTAACTAGATCTGATTTGTTGCTTCGTCTATGGATACTCAGCTTACAAAGCACTACTTCGCCACCCACTTTTTTGCTTGGGATCAACAGAGACTTGCTAGAGCAAAAAGCATAAACAAAGGTCCAAGGAGAAGGCACCGTCATCCCCCCCTCTTTCGGGATCCGTCACATACAATTAGGTATGTAAATGATTAATTCCAAGGAAAAACTATCTGAAAGGAGTTTTTGCTTCTATTTTTTTGCCAATTACATCTGATAGACTTGTTGTTATGTACGTGCACAAGCAGACACCCAATATATTTTTTTACCACTGTAATACTAGGTAGGCTACATGCAATGCCGGCAACAACCATTTGGATGTCAGGACAAACTTCCTTGCAGGTTAGCATACATTGTTCTCTCCCCACACTCTCTCATTTGAAGAATACAATACCTGCTATCGTGTGCTATTACTGCTTACATTATTACTATTCTACTTCCACATCAGCCTATCTATTATTTTAAGAAAAAAGGACTAGCGAATTACTCATATGTCCCTCTCCCCTATCTTTCTGATTTGCCTCGAATTTGATAGTTGATCAACTTGTATTAGTCATAAGAGCTTTGAATTATGATTAAGCTTCACCACTCAGTTACCAAGGGTCAGATGGATAACTTATTCTATTTGGTCTTTTAAGTCATCATTTATTTCTTTAGTTTGTTATAGACATACATAGTTACAAAAACAAAGACTAGATGGAATGTGTACATATTATATATAGGATCTATTTGGTTTGATCTAACTAAGTATTTGGTTATTTATTTTTTATTTCAAGTTTGCTGGAGTAACCAGATTTTTCTTTACCAAGTCAAGAAAACTGCAAATTCCAACTTCGTTGCTCATTCTCATCCCTACTTTTTTTATAATTAAGAATAAGATTTTTATAATTGCAGCTTCCAAAGAGGTTTTGGGGGAGTCTAAAGGTTGTGGACCTCCACAGAAGGAGACTTGGTGGTGGAATGATGAAGTACAAAAGGCTATTAAACTGAAAAGGGAGATCTATAGGAGCTTGCACAAATCTGGAGATGATGCAACATTCCAAAGATACAAGCAAGCAAAGAAAGAAGCTAAAAAGGTGGTTTGGGAGGCAAGGTCTAGATACTTTGATGATATGTATAAGAAGCTGGACACTAGATAAGGGGAAAAAGATATATATAAAATGGCTCGTATAAGAGAAAGGAAAGGAAGAGACTTGAGTCAAGTAAAATGCATAAAGAATGAAGATGGTAGAGTATTGGTGAAGGACGATGATATCAAAAACCAGTGGAGAAATTACTTCCATAAGCTTTTCAATGGAGATACTGCATATAATGTTAGCGACTCGTGTGACATGAATACGAGAGATATCATTTACACACGACGAGTTTCACCATTTGAGGTCAAGAATGCTTTGAAAAAGATGAAAATGAGAAAGGCATGCGGACCAGACAATATTCCCATTGATGTATGGAAAGTATGGGGGATGAGGGAGTTACATGGTTAAAAAATTTCTTTAACAAGATTATGAAGACCAAGAAGATGCCGAATGAGTGGAGAAATAGTATTATAGTCCCAATCTACAAGAACAAAGGTGACGTTCAGAGTTGTACAAACTATAGAGGTATCAAGCTGATGAGTCACACGATGAAGCTTTGGGAGAGGATTATTGAGCAGAGGTTAAGATCTATAACACAGGTATCAAACAACCAATTTGGTTTCATGCCTGGAAGATCAACAACAGAGGCTATTTTTCTGATAAGGAGGCTTATGGAGAAGTATAGACAAAGCAAAAGAGATCTTCATATGGTGTTTATCGATGTAGAGAAGGCTTATGATCGAGTACCCAGAGAAGTGTTATGGATGGTTTTGGAGAAAAAGGGTGTGCCTATCCAATACATTGACTTGATCAAAGACATGTATGATAGCTCTACTGCAAGTGTCAAGTCTCCTGGAGGAGAGACACCAACTTTTCCTATTACAGTTGGGGGTACACCAAGGATCCACACTCAGCCCATATCTATTCGTTATGGTTATGGATGAGTTAACAAAGAATGTTCAGGATGATATTCCTTGGTGTATGTTATTTGCTGATGATATTGTTTTGATTGACAAAACAAAAGATTGATTGAATGATAAAGTTGAATGTTGGAGAAAGGCATTGGAATCAAATGGATTGATGATTAGCAGGAGCAAAACTGAGTATATGCATTGCAATTTCAGCCAATCTCGCAGTGTGAATGATGGAGCCAAGTTGGACGGAGTACATATACCAAAATGTGACAAATTTCGTTACTTAGGTTCTATTATTCAAATAGACGGGGATGTCCAAAATGATGTTTGTCACCGGATCACTGCAGGATGGTTGAAATGGAGGAGTGCAACTGGAGTTTTATGCGATCAGAAGATCCCTCTCAGGTTAAAAAGTAAGTTTTATAGAACAGCTATACGACCAACCATGCTCTATGGGAGTGAATGTTGGGCGGTGAAGAAACAAGGTCTCAACAAGATGAATGTGGCCGAAATGCGTATGCTGAGATGGATGTGTGGGAAGACAAGAAAATATCGTTTGAGAAATGACTATATCAGGAATAAAGTGGGGGTGGCGAGCATTGAGGACAAGTTGCGTGACGGCCGACTCAGATGGTACGGACATGTGCAACGCAGACCTACTAGTGCGCCTATACGAAGCAATGCTATTGAGCCAAACATTATAAATAGAAGAAGAGGAAGGCCTAAATTAACATGGGATGAGCTTATAAAGAGAGATTTTGAATCTCTACATCTCAATCAGAATATGACCCATGATAGAGCTGAATGGAAACGAAGGATCCATGTAGCCGACCCCAACATAGTTGGGATTGAGGCTTAGATGATGATGATGATGATGATGAATAAGATTTGATCATCTACCTTCATCCATTTTGACCATTCCTAGACCCCTATGCGACGATTGCCTTTCTTTACTTGACTAATCGTCCAACAAGGTATACATGCTCTAGTCAAACCCGACTGTAGCAATTCCTATATTATATGGTGGCTTCTTGTTCCTTTCCGTATAGACATTGAGTTAAAGGGTATTATACTATAGTAAGCTTCACCATGTACTAGTTTAGAATGAGGTTCAAGGTTCTTATGTTGAACATATGATTACCTTTCATTGGTTTCTCATTTCTTTTGTTTTAGATTTCAAAAAAACTAAAAGGAAAAGAAGGGAATAGCTCGGGGGTTCTAAATTTCTATATAATCCAATTTGATCATGGTATAGGATCTGTTTCTCAAATTTTTAGTCATTTGTATCATATACATATGATATGTCTTGAACCCTTTTCAGCAAAAAAATTATAACCTTTTAGAACTCACATTGAAATCTATTACGTACAACCTAAGATGCTTGTTGCACCAATTAGATGTTGCCATGTACTAATTATCTAAAATTATACATAGTTGTGAAGCATTTGAGTTTATCCTACATGACTAGTTCAATATTTTTGCTTGGATATATATTTAGTTTGAGTTTTTAATTTTTCAAAGTGGGAAGTCATTTTAACTAATGAATTTCTATATTCCAATAGTCATATTCTATTAGGTAACATTTTAGTTATGCGGTAGACATTTATATCTAAAAAAATAATTTGCACAATACTTTCTTATGCTTCAATATTAGGTTGATTCTAACATAAACAAGGGAATTGAGCCTCTCATGTTCCAACTTATTCCTTCTTTTTGAATGGATGTGATCAAATGCACTCCAATTCTTTTCACAACCAGAAGAGGAACAAGTTTGACTCAAAACCCTAACAACAACCTCTTGCAAGTTAGGAGTATCTCCACCAAAAAGATGCCACCAATTTGATGCAATTCAGTGTTCAATGATGATTGTGCCAATCTCCTTCCAAAGTTCATCTCCTGGTTTTCAAATATTCTCATCTCTGGAGTAAACTTTGGAAGCAAACTATCATTGCCTTGGCACATTTTTTCAATCACATCATACTAACCATTAGTCTTGGAAAATGTGGCTTTGTTGTAGTTGAGTTTTGGATTCAACCAATAACTTGTAGCATGTAAATTTTAATGCAATTTCCTATTCCACCTTTAACAATCTTCTAATAAGGATATAGGCCTGGGGCGTATGATTTTTATCCATCCCAATCTCCTAAATGTGTAGAACATAATGACCAATTGCATTGCCATAAATTGTGTGGCAAACCTTGTAAAATTAAAACCGATTGCACAAGGCACCAACATCAGAAAACTTGTGACATAAAGATCCATAACCTGCCATCTTTATAATATTTCTCATAAAATGTCATGCTTACAACATGTTCCATAGACATACCCATCACACATGATATCTGTTTCACTTGCATATACATGTACATCTGCCAACTATATACAATAAAAGGGCACATAAGACAAAAAGCTTGCATCGATAGCACAACCACAAAACACACCACACTATCCCCGAAACCTTAGTGTACATGGACGACTCTAGGACTCTAACACCGAAAGCCAAACAACATATCCACCTTATCAGCTACTAATCTTGTTGCTCCTCCTCAACTGCATGATCTCTACCTCCTCGTCCACGACTACCTAAACGATGTGGAAACCCATAGGGTGAGACCAAACGTCACAGTGAGAGATATAACTCTCAGCTAACACTATTAAAGCACATATAAAGTAACTAAAGAACATAAGTAAAGCTACATCTATGATAAGCAGATTCAGTTACTACTGTCAGCAAGGCAGTTATCATCCTCTAACTATAACAGAGCAGTGGAACATTTTATAAACTAAGAACATGTATATTTTCACCAACCCAAACTTATGAGATTCCATGATCTTTCTAATAATATTTTTGTATTTTATCTTATGAAAGTACCACCACTCAGTCCTTATTGGTACTACACATGGTCAATGGAAGATACAGATTCCGTGACCTTTCTAACACCTCCCGGCTAGCACGAGAGTGACACTACAATGACATATTAGTCAACATATCAGCTCACGCATAGCCATCCATGTATCACAAGGGAATCGACACATACATGGTCATCCCAAAAAGGAGTGGCTCATGCATGGCCATCCATATATAACAAGGAAACCATCTCACGCATGGCCGTTCCATATATCACAACAAGATCGGCTCACACATGGCCGTCTTTATGTTATTCCAATTAAGTTTTAGCATTAATCATGTTACATTGTATAAAGCCATAACAAACTCTACAAGATTAAGAGTATAGTACAAATTTAGAAGATATAAAATGTATAAGGTATGAACTTGTCACACTATCACCACATAACACATGTACACTGCCATTCATAGTACCATCATCACTGTTACACAACCCCTCAAGGCTATCACTCATGTCACATGACCATGTAATATCAATCCCTTAATCATAGCACTAGAGGGTATCACTTCACAATAGACATCAAGCTGTCACCAGGTCGTAGGACAATTCACATCATACTCATCATAGCATGCACTAGCTATGATATTCAACTTCATATCACCTGCATGGTTAGGAATTGATAAATATGAGAGAGAACATCCTAAATCCTTGTGTCACATCGTTATCTCCACATGCCTCAATTATACACAACCATCACCATAGCTTACCCAAGAAATGACATGCATTCAACCTGTAATGGCGTTGAGGTTAAACCTAAGATTCCAACTAGTAAATCAAACACAAGATTCCAACCAGTATTGGCATTGAGGTTAAACCCAAACAACCCAAAAATATCGAACTCCCAATTTCTTCTAAGGAAACTTGAATCCTTAGACTTAGAGAAATCTCACCCAAGTTCAAACAGGAGTCTGCTTGGAGAAGAAGACCATAGAGTCACAGCCGAATAAAGGCACGCGGCCTAAGGAAAAGCAAAGATAGATAAGGGGAAAGACTCGTATGCAAAGAGGCACTTCTTCCTTCTTTTCACTAAGGACAGAAATAAAAGTACAACACGTAAGTGATCGGAGCAATCAAGTATCAACCGAGATTAGGATTTCCATCAAGATTTGATGCATGTACACGCCGCTAGGCCATCCTTTTTATAACACTAAGGGTCGATACAGTTGAGGTGAGCAGGCCTGCAACTACTCGCCCGACATCATGCACTCAAATGAAGCGTCAGTTCACTAAGTAACCGCTCGCCTGCGTCGTGCATCCAAGCGACACGTCAGTTTACTATGTAACTGCTCACACTTGCTCTCTCTAGCGATTAAGTCCCACTCTACTATCTGAGCCTGCTCCAGTCACGATCATTCCCGATCTTGCTCCGTGTGCGACCCATTTGGCCAAGCGTCACTTCACTCCACTACTCCAGAAGTTGGAGTTATTGGCCTTCACACCCACGTCTGAAGTTGTTGGGCATAACGACTCTCTTATCGGCTTGCACCCATTCGCAAGGGTCACTTTGTGAGAGTCTAAGCCACAAGAAGTTAGGCGTCTGCTCGCACATATCATTCCACTAAGGCCAATAACGGTCAGGCAGTTATGCCTTGTGCTCGCACCCGTAAGAATCATCACATCCATTTGTCCATATAACCGTCCATGTGAGCCACCTGCTCACGTAAGGCAACCGTGTAAATCACGCTTGTCGTGCGACACCCATGTAGTGACACGACCCGCTGCTCTTGACCCGACCTTGATTGTGCATCAGAGCTAAGATTTAAGCTATGTGAGTTGCACACAAGCTGAGTCCTGCTCACCCGGTTGCTTCTCGCTCCATCTATACTTGGTCAGTTACCTACGAGCTTAGACCAAGGCACTAGAGCTTCGTTCAAGCTGCTACTCACCCCTCTTGATCTTGGCCAACGACATGCGTGCACGGGCCAAATACTTTGGGTCTTCCTTGAGCTGTCACTCGTATTGACTTAGATCGAATCAGCTCCATCCGAGCTCCCCACATTGCAAGTGAGCCACCCACGAGCTTACCTCTGCTGGATGCAACCAGCTGAACCCGAGCTGGGCCTAGCTGTACGTGAGCTAAGTCTAGCTACGCGTGAGCTGAGACTAACTCCCCCGAGCTCCCATTGGAATTAACCCAGACCATTAGAGCTGTACCATGCTCCCTTTTTCTTAGTCCTTCCCTAATCGAGCTAGGACCCCCCCCCCCCAACTGTGACCCGCTTCACCCAAGCTCGGCCCAACTCCTTAGAGCTTTATTGAGATGTGGTGCGCTCCATCCGAGCTACACCGAGATGTGTCTGAGCCTTTGATTTGAGGTCTTAGCTAATGACATACCTTCTAAGTCATGCTCAACACCTTGGAGAAATAAGGAGAACCCATTACTTTTTCACACTATCACCACATAACACATCTACACTACCATTCACAGTACCGTCATCACTGTTACATAGCCCCTCAAGTCAATCACTCATTTCACATGACCATGTGATATCAATTCCTTAATCATAGCACTAGAGGGTATCACTTCACAATAGACATCAAGCCATCACAAGGTTACATGACCATTCACATCATATTCATCATAGCATGTACTAGCTATGATATTCAAGTTCATATCACCTGCATGGTTAGAGATTGATAAACATGAGAGAGAAAACATTCTAAATCCATGTGTCACATCGTTATCTCCACATGCCTCAATTATACACAAACAAAGTTGCAGTGGTATGTGAGTGAAAACTGAGGAAGTTTGAGACAACTATGGTTTATGCATCTAGTTGAACCATGATGGTTGCCATCCTCCTTGTTGATTATACCTATCAACATATTGGCTCATTTTTATTTTGTTTTATACAAGCATATATATATGTCTCACTGTTAATCTCCATATGCTTACAAGTGATAAAATGCATACTAATGGATTAACTCAAGCTTTGTTCATCATCGTGTGCTTTTGTAGAGAGAGCCTATAGGAGAGAACCATGTAGTTAGAGGTGTGATTGATAATGACATGCATACAAAATATCCCGATAGTCATGCAAATTTTGCGCACTATAACATAAATCACGTGACCTCAAAAATGAAAGTTAGTGAGTCATCATAGTTATAGATATCACTCCCACACATATTTTTAAATATTTCCTTAGTAGATCATTATAGAAGTGAGAAATAGGAGAGAGATAGAATTAGGCTAGGAAGAGAAGAAACATAACTTAGATTGCCCCTAACAATTCCAAGGAATCACATAGTAAAATCTGCAGACATCGTGCCCCATTTCTCGAAATAATAGATGTGTTTCTTGAAATTTCGTCGAAATGGGGACGAAATGGGCATTTTTTCATAAAATTTTACCTAAGTTCGACAAAATTCGAAATAATTGTCAAAATTTAATTTTTTTTGTGGAAAAATTTCCTACGTATAGACATGTAAGGCCATTTCTATGTCCGATTGTTGGCGACATCGAAATAATTTGCAAAATTTTGCCAATTTCGACGAAATTTTGAACATTGCATGCATGTGTATCATTAAGTGTCCAAGCATACCTCTCAACCACCACCGTTAACATGTGTCTCGACCACTAACATGGTCATGTGTGTTGACCGCATAAACATCTAGGTTGCAACCACCTAACTTGGTCCATGTCACGACCGTGACACCTAGGGCTTCTGGACCCATCTAGGGTTAGGGTTCCAACCACTCGCAAGGCTGTCATGACCCCAAGTTTCATGGTTGTCTCGACTGCCATGGCAGCATGTCGTAACCCAAGTCCAACATGTTGTGACCTCTCTCAAGGACATGTCACGACCGCAACAAGGGTAGGACTATACTCTAAAACTAGGGCAACAACCTAACCAAAACAAGGGCTGACTTGACCATCAACATCAAGTGTCACGATCTCAACGAACACTAGGTCCAACCCATCAAAAGGGAAGCAACTCGACCAAGACCAATCATGGTTGCGACCAACATGGGGTAGATGTCTCGACCACCCTAAGGGATGATATCTCGGTCCCAAAATAGAAAACAAGGACAAGGAAAACCATGATCATCATGTAATACCACTGGAAATAGATGGTCCACATATTCTCTTTGCAGATCTGTACAACACTCACAATGTGAAACTACTGGAATATGACACATGCTCAAGATGACACCAGTGGAGAGAGCCTTAAACCACATCTTCCATACTACCGCTATAGCCGAATGAGGGGTCTTCGGGTTCCAAATCCTTCAACATCAATCCTCAAGAACTGAGTAATCATGCCTGAATAGCCATTTGGAAGATCCTAAGGAGAAACCTTCTATCCATCCATTAGTCCACATGGGCATATCCTCAGAGCAGTCACAAAGATGCAATACTCACCACATTTAAAGGACTTTCTAATTCAACAAGGTCGCCAACTAGTTTCGGTCTCAACTACAATATGGTATCCACAGACCTACCACCTTGATTTGTAAGTTCATATCTTTGGGGTTTCTTGCTTAAGTGTGCAGGGAGTCCACACCATCTATCAAACTAGAAGTTAACTTTTCCATTCCCTATAATCCATCTTGAGTGTAGAAAAATCGAGGGAAACTTTCCATAACTTTTTCCACACGTATGAGGGAAGTTAGAAAGTGCAAGGGAATGAAGGTGAAGAACATCCAATCTCAGCCTGCTCCTCCTATTCGTCCTACAAAACCTTACCAATAGAGAATCCCCCACAATGATTTTCCAGTCATGTTTCTCAACACCTGCTTGATTTGCTTCCTTCAGACATAGGATACCCAACCCTCCCATACTCTTATCCTTGGTGATATATCACTAGCAAGGCTGAAAAATAGTATAAAGGGATTGATGCCAGCACATGTTTAAAAAGGTAAATCCTACCTATAGAGGATAATTGAAGAGATTTCCAGCCCAACAACTTTCTATGCACCCTAACCACCAAGGGGGCAAAGTGAACATGCTTCAAACCATCAACCACCAATGAAGTTCCCAAATAGGAAAATGTGCCCCATGATACTCCATCAACAATACATTCCTCACTGCATCTATCTCCCTCTAATCAATGGACAAAATAAAACTCCAACTAAGCCTGCTTACCCTCTGACCATATTCCAGATCATACTCGTCTAGGACACATTGAAAATAACGAAATAAGCTGGGAGACTAGAGTTAAAAAAAGACCATCTACATATGTCAGAAGTGTTGGGGGAATTGCATCACCTCTTTATAAAACAATACACCTAGCTTTTAGTATGCCTTTATAGTACAGAATTTTGTTTCAAGATTGTGCTTTACTTTGATCATGCTGGGTCCTTCCCTGGATGTTCACTCATTTTGTTTTCTTCCAAGAGAATCTTCAATGTAATTAGAGATTTCCCATGTGGATGTATAAGAATCATAGCTATCGAGATACATCAAAACAATACTAGGGAACTGGGCAATTGTTTTATTGCAACTGTTGGTATGTATGCCCATAGAGCCATCACGAGTGATTGTATGGAGTCAGATATTAATTAATCAATTAATACGATTAATTAGTTAATTAATTAATTTCATAAAATTCTAATTAATCCATGAGCGTTTTAATTAACGCAGTCTTTTTGTTTACTGATGGGTTTAGGAAACCTTGCTTCCTTTCATCTCCTATTTAAAGGGGCTTAACGGCCGATATCTTTACAAGAGATTGAGAGGGGCTTTTCAGTTTATGCCAACGTACGTAAACCCTAGCTGTCACCATCCTTAGGAGAGAAAGGAGAGCACCACGATGCTAGCACGCCATCACACAAACATTACTCCTTCCTGCTGGCTTAAGAAGTGTGACGTGGAGTTCCAGTCCATCCGTGTGGATGAGGTAGAGACGCAGACGTTGAGATGCCTGCATTTTGAGGATGTCAATGACCATCCATATGCGCTACGAGCGACGTACATCCCACCCGAAAGGAGGTCGTCAGATCTTCCCGTGACACATTCAGAGGACGGGAGAGAAGTACCGTCCATGTAAGCTAGGAGAGAGCACACCATTGTGTAATGGGACGTCACTGGACATGCTTCGTGATAATATATATCCCACGAACACTCTTTCTGAATACATTGTTGTCGACGAGATCCTATTGTGGGTTGCGTGGATACATATTTTATTTTGTTGCTTCCGCCGCGAATGTTTCCTTCCACAAAAACCCAACAACAACGTGGTTTGTAAAGGTAGGTGGGGCTAAATGACTGAGTATACAATATTCTTTTAAGTCACTTTTGTATATAAAATTGTATGTGTTATGAGTCTTTTTTTTCATATGGATAGAATGAAGACCCTTACTTTAAGAAGCCTACCAGTTTCTTCACTAGGATGCATCGAAAATTGTTGTTATCTTCATGACAATGACCTAGATTTTCTAAAGATGGATCATTATTCTCAAAGATCACTTTCATCGCTGCATTACTTCCCGGTGAGATTCCTGAAACAAATACTTTCATTTTCATTTTGAGTATTATGTTGAGATTAAGATGAGAGATGCCATTTTTGGGTTCAAATGTTTATTTGAAAAACATCTTTTATTTCTGATTCAGTATTAGGGAACTTCAACTTTTGTAATGCAATATTATATTTGAATGTTGTTACAAGTAACATGATCAATGTGCGTAGGTTGCTTTCCCCTCAAATTAAGCATATATGCGGGTAACATGCTTGTTAGGATTTAGTTTGAAACTCTAGACCAGAATTCTGCAATTGTCCTTTCCTACTTAAATACCACTTACTGTTGACAACTTTTTATTATACCAATGGAATTCTAAGCCCTTAAGGAAATATATCATGGTAGGGATTCACATAAAGGTTGGAGGAATCTAAATGAATCATCAACGAATTAATGGAGCTAGATGACAAATATAGTATATGATCTAGCTATACTGGATTGGGAAATATTTTAACAACAAAAACTATATTGTATAATTCAACATTGTACGTAGGTCCCAAGTTCTGTAAACAACCCTATCTCCATCTTTGTCATAGTGAAATTCATTGCTTGAGACATCAAATTTTGTAGCAATCTCCAACAGAAAATACAAACTAAAATGACAAAGTCGTTTACGATACATCTACAACAAGTTGAACAATTTGTTTATCTGTGAATCCTGCATATTCTCTTTTACCTTATTGGTTGAATCATGCATTAAACTTGTTTGAACCTATTGAACTTAACATAAACGAAGATTGAATTCTTTGTTTTAAGAAACTTGCAACAGTTTATCTAAATACATATTTGTTCTAAGACAACCGGCTTGTGTTTGAGCATGTGCTATTTTCTATGATTTTTTTTGAAGCATTTTTTTTGCATAAATTTTGTCATACAATAATTTCTTTTCTTTCTGTTTCAGTCTTGTTAAATGCCCTTTTAGGTGAAATCCATAATGAACTTATCGCAGGAGTTTTATAAGTAAATATATAAAGTCAAGTATCAACCATCCCTATTTATAGGAGGTCAGACCTTGTTATTCTACAAATCTGAAAAGCATTATTTATTTGAAGCTGATCCTTCTTGCTATCTCTGTGATGATTGGAAATTGCAAGGTGGTGTAGAATGTACATTTGGCATGACGATGGCTAGAATATACATGGTTTGTTGAGCTGATGATGCTTGGAATATGCGCCAGACATGAAGATGTTGATGTCATTGTCTATGAGATGCAACTTTCAAGGCTTTGTATCATTTGGCATCCATTTGTCAATCTAAACAACATTTCACAACTCAGTAACCTTCGTCTTCAGCTTGCAGCAACAGATTTGCCTAATGAAATTGTATGATTGTTAAGATATTGATGTCTCTTGATTATTAAAATATCTTGTAAGGTATGCAAGTGTGTAAGTTGTAATATTATTTGTATGAGATGCACGTGTGTGAGCATCTCTCCTTGTTTGATGTACAAACATTCTAGTACGAAATAAATAAGAGCTGGGTATTATGATCTGGATGTTCTGTTTGGTTGTTGCTAATGACTGAATTATTTGTTTGTATTGAATTGATTTTGAAAGTGAGGCTGTGCATATAATGCATAGCATATGTTGTTAAATGCACTCCTAATTAGAATGGACAATTGCTGCCGTTGGGTTTGAGCTCCGATCATATTTTATTGATTAATACAGCTGTATTTCAGATTGGTCAGTTGTTGCCGTCCAATCAGATGACACCCGTTGAAGTTGGTTCCAGCTTTAACGGGGCTGGAGAGGACGACCCGGTTTAGACTGTTGGCATATATTGGTCGACTTCCTCCGACCATATTGGCTCAGAACGGACGGCCACTCTGGTTGAAATTAGCTGTATTTGCACTAGTGCATTTTTTATGGGTGGATGGATAAAAGACAAGGACAAAGGACAAGATAGGAAAACAAAGCCATTGACGATGCGATGGAATCTTCACAAATCCTGGAAAGACAGCCAACGCATGCAATAAGTCAGAATGTATCATCCTCATTCGAGAAAGAATCCCACTCCATTACTCACTTTCCTCAAACAAATCACAACTCTCTCTTCCATGTTTATCAATCGCCAGCTGCAGTTCCATCTGATTGATAGTCTACTCTGACCATTCCATAGTTTAAAAAGTACCCGCCATCCCACATCCAGGATTGCTCTCACTAGCGTTATGCCAGCGATCATCTTCCGGCAATTCACCATGATCTTTGTGGCTTGTCTGTTCACTGCGTAAGCCGCCACCGCGAAAAGAGTCGATGTTGTCGGCAGATGCGACCTGTATGGGAATGGTTCCTTGTACGAGAATTAGCGGGCTAGATGGAGGTCCCGTCGGAATTCCTTGTAGGCAATAACAGTCAGAACAATTGACGATACGGGAAAATTGCGTCGGTGCTAGAGGTGGAAGACATGTGGATCTGGAAACGTTCCAGGTATTGTTGTGTTGGCGAAGACCAGGATTGGAGGTCACGGCGGAAGTGCGTTAGTCAAAGAGACGATTTATAATAGGCTGATTGGCAGCTGCGTGGTGCCGTCATCCATGCCCCCAGCCAGGGACTATCGACGCAACCCTAAGGCGCTTGATCTCCGCGTGCGCCGTCGTTGGCATGACGACGGCAATGACAAGTCCCACGGCTATGCGCGGTGAGCCCTTGCAGGTTGCCCGTGACCCAACATGATAACAGGATGAGGACATGGTTGTAGACTGGGACGGTGAGGAGGATGGATACGATGAGGAAGACCATGAGTGACCTATGGTCTAGAACCGTACTGATTGGGAGATTGGGAGATTGCGAAGTTGGGACTGTATATTCGGGAGACGAGGGTCGTAGCGGCTGACGTTAGTATTACACCTATTTACCATCGTGCATTCAAAGCACGGGTAATCTTTGATACCCACACGAGTGTTAAAAATGCCCTCTATTGGAAAGGGTATTTAACCTTTTATGAAAGATTGCTCAAATAGAGTAGCTATCAATAGGGTATAAACATCCGCAAATGACACAAGTTTTGTACCGTTTACAATTAGGTAAGCAGAATTACATAAGCTCAAATAGAGTAGCTATCAATAGGGTATAAACATCCACAAATGACACAAGTTTTATACCGTTTACAATATACCGTTTACAATTAGGTAAGTAGAATTACATAAGCATAAATATAATTGACCTTTGAATCGTTACTACCCATGATATTATCAAACTCTATTTAGTTTAACTTGAACCGTTCCTTAACAACAAATAAGATATCTAAAAGCATCCGATCAGATAGGAAACCTTATATACAGACCCCTCAATCTTATCTTGATGCAGGAAAAGTGACTCTGATGAAGGTGAATCGGAAGCATGTTTTCTCTGCGACTTAAAAGCCAAGGTGGATGATGAAGCAAGCGTCAGTTTGCTGCAACAACATCAATGATTCCATCTGACTAGGAGCTGATATCTTTTCCTAGGATTGTTTAAATTATGCTTCCTAAGGCTTATTAAGGGGTGCCTCCCCTAAACGATTAAAACATCACCATTTCCTTCACCGTATTTTTTTGCTTTCTTTAGTCCTGTATGAACTCACTAAAGCGGGTTTTGCTTGCTTTGTAGTGCTTTAAATATATGCTATGACCTTTACCTCAAAAAAAAAAATCTTGATGCAGTGACATTGGCTAGGTTTCATTTGTACCTTCCACGTCCAGTACTCTGAGTAACCCAATCTTCTTCCTCATATGGCTATGAGTGAGGTATGGAGAGCTTATCATCTTGCCAGTTCCATTCCTTATCTCACACCCTATCTTACTAGAAAAGATATATGGTTGGGATTCAGATAGCTCCTCCTTTTCAGGTTCACTTACACAGTGGTGTCATCAATTGCAGCATTGTGTGTCTGTTCAACAAAATCCATATTCTTGTCATGGAAAATTACTTCATCACCCTCAGGATCTATCATTGAATGATGTGCATCGTTGTTTGACAAGGTTTTAATAGTAGTAATATTTGTACCTTATCTCTGATACACATGATATTCAGTGAAGTTGAGTGATGCATTTTTACATTGGTTAGTGATAGCATGTTTCCACTATCTAGTATGTTCTTTCGATGCAGTTGATGGACTACTTCATGACTAATATGATGTGCTCCTAGTGAAACATTAACTATTGTTGGTTTTTCCGTATCACTACTTCATTAACTTGACTGTTATAGTCAATGAGAGCGGAAAATGTTTTGTTCAATTGTTGCGACTTCTCTTAATGCATCGTACTCTTCAGAATGGGATTATGCCTCCTTGTATGAATGTTGCAGTTGTTTGCCACCGGTCATCCTCACCATTCCAGAACTCTTGCATTGTCAGAACAGTGAAGTGGCTCATTGGATTGTCTGTGTCTTGTATTGAACAATGGTCTTAGTACTCATGCCCCATACTTCCACATCCTAAGCAATATGCTAACAGAGATTTATACTCAACTTGGAAGTCATAGAAGTTAATAATCATAGGAGGATGTATTAGTTTGAGGTGTCAATTTCAATTGCAATATGCACAAACTTGCTTGGTGTACAATTACTTGTGTAATCATCAACCCTAACCAACTTTACCTAAGCTTCCCCTATCTTATCAAATATTGCTTGATTGTAGAGGTGCAATGGTAAATCAATGATCTTGGCCCAAGATACAATCATTGGAAGTATTCCATAAGATGGAATGAAGTCACATCCATCTCCATACCATAAACACACACTAAAGATGAACCTCAACCCTTCGATGATTGCATTGAGGAAATTATGTTGACATGAAAATTGAACCACAAAATGATTCAGACTAATTTCATATACTCTTCATTTAGCAATGGTCTTCCACATCATGTGCAAATGGTCACAAAGGGTGATATATCCAATGCTTAAGCCTACAAGCTTTACAACGACAAATAACTTTGAAGACTTATCCAATATAGCATAGGATTCTGGTGTGTCATCAATTCCAGACAACCACGTTCATGAGTCAAAAAGATGTTAGGGTTGATAACTTCCAGTGTTTCATCTTCCAAAAGAAATTTTCAACTAAAGCTTTGCATAATGTGGGCTCTGATCTCCAAAGTCCGAGATGAACACATGAACTTCGAAGTAAACATAGCGGAAGCGATTCGTTTAGCAGCGGAATACCAAAAATTAGCGGAAATTAAAACTTTTTGAGATAAGACATTGAAACCATAAAAACTCCTTTCATAGATTCAAGATAAACTGTTTACATCTCTGTTAATTACTTCTTGAGTAATTATACA
Organism: Alisma plantago-aquatica; assembly: GCA_963693085.1. Lineage (NCBI taxonomy): Eukaryota > Viridiplantae > Streptophyta > Magnoliopsida > Alismatales > Alismataceae > Alisma > Alisma plantago-aquatica. Next base: position 656,998,889 of record OY856410.1, read on the forward strand.
CAGCATGCTACAACATCTCAAGAGACGAATCAAAACTCAGACCATGACTCCAAGGACCTGAGAGTACAGAGGACGCATAGGACTGACTATCTATCTATATAACTCAGCAGTCTGAATCTCCACCTGAGATTTACTGCTGCTCCGGGTATTGTTGCTGCTGATACTGGTCACCTGGAGATTGGTCCCTTCGTCCTTGGCGACCACCTAAAAAGTTGAAATCTACGAGGTGAGAAAATTTTAAATAATTGTCCCAGCGGAAGTTATAACTCTTCGCCAGAAACATGATTATTACAGAATAAGAGAATAACAGTACACAAAGAAGTCATATATATTTTAGGAGTAGTTGGAACAATGTTTCACAGATTGTAATCTATTCCTCCTACTAGAAGCAAAGCATCTCTAAGACAACCCACATATCTCTTTTCTTTTAGAAATAAAAGGACATGTATAACATCTATTTATTATGAATCCATCATCACCACACTGGCGCTCTTCAGGCTTAGATCATATATCCATCACCTGGCATTATAATAAGAGATATCATGGCCTGTAGCCATACCCTTTCCTACAAGGTGTTAGGATTCCAAATCCACAACATAACTGTATGATTAGTACACATGAAATCATACTGAACCATACTCAAGTGACACAAGTGCACCCATAAGTCTGCAGTTAAGCCTTTCATAGGATTATCTTGTAATAGAATTTCACATAGTAACACTCTATATTAGGATCACATTTCATAATTTAACATAGGGATATCAATCCCTAAACATCTTATCACTAAGAATTCGGAAAGTGAGAGTCCAAATCCTTGGACTAATTATAACATTTATTACCAATAACATATTATTTTATCTGGTCATCTAAATAATATGACCTTTGATGATCATCAGTGCATATTACTCATGACTCATTCAACCTATCAAACTCATAAGTTATCACTTATCAGATAACATACATGTTCTTGAATATTAAACATTAGCATAGCAGCTAAGAAAGAAGGATACTAAATGTAACAAGTCTAACTTACATCAATTACCATTTCTCAATTCTCTCATCACAAGTCATCTGTTAAGCATGACCTTGATGGTACTCATGGCTCTCACAGCCTATCAATCTCATAAGATGCCACTAACAAGGCACCATGATATATCACTATTCATAAAGCTAACAACATGCTTTTAATGAATATAGCATCATTATCCATACCTGGATATGATCATCCTCATATAGGAACATGCACGGTCAGTTCAACTGGTAACAGTAAATAACTCATTTAAAGAAGTTGTATCTCCCTACTCACACGAGAGCTAGGTTTCCCTGATTTTCATCAATTAGGGTTTACTATTCACAATACATGTCATCGCCCTAGAATTAGGATTTACTATTCACCTCATGGTGAATAGATCTCATAACATCACCATGTACGAGAAACATCATCATTAAAGACCTCAGATAAGATTAAGATTCATCAATTATTATAATTAGGGTTTCAATGATTTCACATAGTGGATCATACCCTATTCATGCACATTCATGTATATTGAAGGTATTTTACTTGAGTTTCCACCATAAATGGTACTTTCTCTCTCCTCTCACTAGTAGATGGTGATTACACCACTCTATATTAGGTTGGGTTAAGTCCCCTTTGATCTTCATAAACCAAATCACCACTATCAAGTGATTAGGGTTTGATTAGAACAAGGTATCACTGAATTGAACCTCTCAGGGGCATTTGGTAAAATTACCCATTGATCATCATCATGGGTCGATTCATTAGTCACTTAGTCCCTTAGTATTTTAAGTTACCATTATGGTTTAGATTAGATCATCATTGAACCAATTATACCTTTAAGTGGTTAAGTATAAACAACCATGAAAATCTCCAATTAGGTTAGGGTTTAACCTTCAACCTTCAACCCATTTGAACCCTCAAACGAGTGTGGACTCACTGAGTTGAAACGTGTGTGAACCCATTTAAGATGAAACGGGTGTGAACCCATTAAAGATGAAACGGGTGTGAACTCGTTTGAGATGAAACAGGTTGAACTCGTTTGGATTGAAATGGGTTGAACTCGTTTGGATTGAAACGGGTTGAACTCGTTTGGATCTAAATGAGTGTGGACTCGTTTGGGTCTAAATGAGTGTGGACTCGTTTGGGTCTAAACGAGTGTGGACTCATTTGGGTCCAAACCGCATGGATATGAAAGGTGATACAAAGGTTATGATTAAATAGGATTTCCTATGTTGAAGCCTTCAATTGGCCCAAGCCATGTTAACCACTTACAAATTGAGTCAAATAGGATGAGCCTCAATCAATTGTACACCAATTTTACCTTCAATTGAAAGCCAATTAGGTTAAGTCTAACTCAATTAAGGTTTCCAATCGGCTACTCATCAATTTTCATCAATGTGAATCAAAACAAGGTTGAGCCTATCCATTGAACTCCAATTGGGCCCAAAATTGGCCCAAACGGTCTTGAGATCGTTTGGATGATCTCCAAATGGTCTTGAGACCATTTTCCCCAAGTTTGACTAAAAATTAAGTTGATTTGATAAGGGTTGAGTCCTAATTAGATTACAAATCAGCACTTTTCATCAATTTATCAACATCTTGTGATTGGACCCTCAAACCATCAAATTTCTTTAACCCTAGACCTCCAAACGGTCTTGGGGTGTCACTAGACGACTGTGAGATCGTTTGGATGAACCCCCAAACGGTTTTGAACCCGTTTGGGTCCTTCAACCCAACACTCAACAAGATCTATATTGAAAATCAGCAATTTTAACCCGATTAGGGTTAGGGTGTTGAATTGCCTTCAACTCTTAATTGGTTATGAATTAGATTATGATTCTTTGTAGAAATGAAATTCAATATGTTATGAACAGGAATCCCAAACGATCAACGCTTGTTCAACTCATTCAAACGGGTTGGAACCCGTTTGCCCAAAAGGTTCAATTGATTAGTTTGGAAAATCAGCACTTAATTTAATTCGATTGCCTAATTGATTGGCCTTCAACCTACGATTCCTTTTGAATTAATCCCTCAAATTAGGTGGGTCATTAGTCTACATAATTGTGAACAGGAATCCCAAACGGCCAATGCTTGGTCAACGCCCTCAAATGGGTTGGAACCCGTTTGGCCAAACTGACCTATTGAACCCGTTTGCCCTTCAAACGGTTGGTCAAGAAGGGGGGGGGATCATAAGATCGTTTGATAAAGTTGGATAAGAACTAACATAGGTATTAATGCCCTCCGTCTTCAACCTTGAACCAAGGTCTGTTCTTCACGAAAAATCTTGCAAGAGTGCAAAGAATGATGGGGAAGAAGAACTAAGCTTAAAAAGCAAGAACAAGGATATGCATAATAAAGCTAGGAGTTTAGAATTATAAAACCCGCCTCAAACGTGGTTCCTAGAGCTCCAAGCTTGCAAGATTCAAGCCTTTAATGGCGTCCTGAGCTCCATAGGTCATCCAAGATTGTTTCTTCAAGGAAGAGATGGGGAAGATCGGCTAGAACAAGAAACCTAAGTGAGTTAACCATAGAACCAACCTTTTAAGAAGAATTCCTCCATGAATTCGAGCTAGAAGATGGTCCAAGCTTACCTAGCTTCTCCTTGGTCGTCTTCCTTCTCCAGAGCTCTGTTCTAAGTCGGTCCAAGCAAGGGAATAAGAAAGGAAGTGAAGGAAACGTTCCTTTGCAAACAAAGGAAGGGTGTATGTATATATCTTGGGGTCGTTTCCAACATAAGGACAACTAGTTTCTCCTTTTCTCTACTAGGTCCCTCCTTTCTTTTAGGCACGTCCCTCCTCCTTATTTCTAAGGTAAAACTCCTTTTAAAACCAGGAATTAAAGGCAAGGAAGGTCAACTTATCACTAAGGTGCACATATACATAAGGGTCTCCTTACTTACAACTTGGTGATTTAATTACAAAGGTACTCCTTATTATATGATTATTCAAAAGAAGTGCCTCCTTCATTATAATAACTTTAAATGATGTCAAAAGTCATAAAAGATATTCTAGAAAGTGTATTTTACAAGTTGCACCCCATAATTTGGGTAAACTGCATTTTACTCCAAATTAGGGTTTTTAAGCATAAGGATCATTCCATAAGCTGCATCTTGATACCCAAGCTTGGGAAATCCATTATACTTCATCATATTCATCCTTAGGTTGCCTCAACATTAAAAGAACATAAAAAATATGTAATTTGCAAGTTAACCCCTCAGATTGGGTAAATTGCACATAGGTCCCTGTATGCAAAACAATACTACAACATTGTTCATAGGGGACAGAAATGGAAACATATGTTCCCTAGAAGCTTTAATTACATACTAAAGGATAATTACAAACATCTAATTTCATAATTAGGCAAAACACCTAGGGTTAGCTCATAACCCAGATCAGGGGTGTTACAAATTATAAATCCCTAACAAGGATTTCGTCCCCGAAATCCCAGGGAAAGGAAGAACAGATTGATCATAATGATGATATTATGGGTTTGTAATTCGTACAAAGTCCCTTTTGTTAATTACTTCTTATCACTGTTTATGCTTGTGTAAAGCATAAGCCCCTAACATAATATGTCCATACTTTTTGAAAGGAAAAAGCATAAAAGAACATTCTTCCAAAACTACTCAAGAATGCTTACCATTAGAGGAACATACATACCTTAACACAGATATTTTACTCAGTATATTGTCTCAAAGGCTTCACTGAAGGAGTTCATTGAGTATGCTTACTAAGTAGTTACTGAGGAAATTCACCGAGTATATTCACTAAGTTTGTTCACTAAGTATATTCACTAAGTATTCACTGAATATATTCACTAAGTATTCACTGAGTATGTTCACTAAGTATATTAACTAAGTATTCACTGAGTATGTTCACTGAGTATATTCACTAAGTATTCACTGAGTATGTTCACTGAGTATATTCACTAAGTATTCACTGAGTATGTTCACTGAGTATATTCACTAAGTATTCACTGAGTATGTTCACTGAGTCTATTCACTAAGTATTCACTGAGTATGTTCACTGAGTATATTCACTAAGTATTCACTGAGTATGTTCACTAAGTATATTCACTAAGTATTCACTGAGTATATTCACTAAGTATTCACTGAGTATGTTCACTGAGTATATTCACTAAGTATTCACTGAGTATGTTCACTGAGTATATTCACTAAGTATTCACTGAGTATGTTCACTGAGTATATTCACTAAGTATTCACTGAGTGTGTTCACTGAGTATATTCACTAAGTATTCATTGAGTATGTTCACTGAGTATATTCACTAAGTATTCACTGAGTATGTTCACTGAGTATATTCACTAAGTATTCACTGAGTATGTTCACTGAGTATATTCACTAAGTATTCACTGAGTATGTTCAATGAGTATATTCACTAAGTATTCACTGAGTATGTTCACTGAGTATATTCACTAAGTATTCACTGAGTATGTTCACTGAGTATATTCACTAAGTATGTTCACCAAGTATATTCACTTAAAAGATTCACTCAGCTTTTCTCATTTAATTTTTCCTATACTCTCTAGATTGTTTTAGAATAATTACCTGATCAGAGCAATCAAAAGATAACAATTTAGGAGTTTCATACTTGCCTTATCTACAATAACCATATACCTGGCCTGGGTATATGAGCATTGAGATTAGGTAGTATGTATTTTGCTTATCATCATATTCCTCGTTCTTCATATCATTATACACACAGAATTTACCATACTAGATTATTCTTCAGGTATCACATCTATATTTCATCCTTTTCATACATAGTTTAAGGGAGATTATAAATTGTTTTAAAGAATACTGAGTAAGATACAAGTTCTTATCTCCCTTGTGTTCTTCAGGGACTTAGACAAGGAATTCAAAAGCAGCAAATTTACATATCTTTTACACATAGAATCCTGATATGTAATATTAAAACAAAACTTATTTCATCTGACCTGTATGGGACGTTTTTCCACGTCCTCTATTATTATAGAGCCTCCCTTGTGAGCCTTGCAGACTCTGTCCTTGGGGCTGAGTCATTATTGTATTCCTGTCTGGACAAACCCTTGCTAGGTGTCCCGGCTGTCTACATAGGTAACAGATCCTGGGTGCAAAGTGTCTATACGATCCAGTTACCGATGCTGATGCTATGTCGGAGGGTCCTCTTGGAATACTACTATGATCCCTACTTCCACTTGACACCCATTGTGTCTGGGTAGGAAATCCTGACAAAGCTGATGGTGTAGAAAATCTTGGTTTCTTAAAACTTTCAGGCCCTTGTTCTTGAGGCTGGGTGTACATCTTCTTACTACTTGTCTATTGTTTCATGGTTTCTGACCTCTCTATCCTTCTTACTGACTCCACAAAGGTGGCAAACCTTTCTCTATTCTCTAGGGCAGACACAGGAGTGGCTAGTTCAGAGTTCAAGCCCTTTTCAAAATGTCGAATTCTTTCTTCATCGGTAACTGCCATTTGTGGACAAAACTGTAGTAACTCCATGAACTTAGCTTCATACTCGCTAACGTTCATGTGTCCTTGTGTGATCTTCTCAAATTGAGAGATCTTCTCACCTAGATACGTCCTAGGGAAGTATCTATTGATGAATTCTCGTCGGAAAACCTCCCATCCTATTTCTTCGCCTGGTCTCTTATCCTCCTCTATCATCCACCAATTACCAGCACTCCCTTTTAGGAGGTATACCGCATGTTTTACCTTTTCAGCTTCAGGAATATCAAGGATCCTGAAAGCCTTTTCCAGCTCTGTCAACCATAGATCAGCATCTACTGGGTCAGATGTACCAGCATAGTCTATGGCTCCCACCCGGCGAAGTCTCTCGAAAGTCTTACCAGCTCCATAACCTTCCTGATGGGCTGGTACCCTAGATGCAGATGGTGGCACCCTATCTGCTATGTGTGTTATGGCTGTCAGAAACTTATCAAATAAGGCATGGACATCTGGGTTTTCTATCTCAGCTGGGTCAAACTGGGGTGGCTCCCTGGGTTGCTCAGGTAAGGGTTGCTCCATTTCTGGGTGCCTTGCACCTCCCTGTGGTGCAGCAACACTACTTTCTGCCACGTACTCTTCATGTGGCTCAGACATCCTTATATATCTTCTTCTCCTGAGGAGCAGAAGGTTCTATTAGATAAGGAAGGAACACTAAGGATAGACTCGACATCCTAAGTCCTATGTCTCTGTAGACTCAGCGAACCTAGAGCTCTGATACCACTAATTGTGGGCTCTGATCTCCAAAGTCCGAGATGAACACATGAACTTCGAAGTAAACATAGAGGAAGCGATTCGTTTAGCAACAGAATACCAAAAATCAGTGGAAATTGAAACTTTTTGAGATAAGACATTGAAACCATAAAAACTCCTTTCATAGATTCAAGATAAACTGTTTACATCTTTGTTAATTACTTCTTGAGTAATTATACACAGCATGCTACAACATCTCAAGAGACGAATCAAAACTCATACCATGACTCCAAGGACCTGAGAGTACAGAGGACGCATAGGACTGACTATCTATCTATATAACTCAGCAGTCTGAATCTCCACCTGAGATTTACTGCTACTCCGGGTACTGCTGCTGCTGATACTGGTCACCTGGAGATTAGTCCCTTCGTCCTTGGCGACCACCTAAAAAGTTGAAATCTACGGGGTGAGACAATTTTAAATAATTGTCCCAGCGGGAGTTATAACTCTTCGCCAGAGCATGATTATTACAGAATAAGAGAATAACAGTACACAAAGAAGTCATATATATTTTAGGAGTAGTTAGAACAATGTTTCACAGATTGTAATATATTCCTCCTACTAGAAGCAAAGCATCTCTAAGACAACACACATATCTCTTTTCTTTTAGAAATAAAAGGACATGTATAACATCTATTTATTATAAATCCATCATCACCACACTGGCTCTCTTCAGGCTTAGATCATATATCAATCACCTGGCATTATAATAAGGGATATCATGGCATGTAGCCATACCCTTTCCTACAAGGTGTTAGGATTCCAAATCCACAACATAACTATATGATTAGTACACATGAAATCATACTTAACCATACTCAAGTGACACAAGTGTTATTTACATTCATCACCCATAAGTCTGCAGTTAAGCCTTTCGTAGGATTATCTTGTAATAGAATTTCACATAGTAACACTCTATATTAAGATCACATTTCATAATTTAACATAGGGATATCAATCCCTAAACATCTTATCACTAAGAATCCAGAAAGTGAGAGTCCAAATCCCTAGACAAATTATAACATTTATTACCAATAACATATTATTTTATCTGGTCATCTAAATAATATGACCTTTGATGATCATCAGTGCATATTACTCATGACTCATTCAACCTATCAAACTCATAAGTTAGCACTTATCATATAACATACATGTTCTTGAATATTAAACATTAGCATAGCAGCTAAGAAAGAAGGATACTAAATGTAACAAGTCTAACTTACATCAATTACCATTTCTCAATTCTCTCATCACAAGTCATCTGTTAAGCATGACCTTGATGGTACTCATGGCTCTCACAGCCTATCAATCTCATAAGATGCCACTAACAAGGCACCAGGATATATCACTATTCATAAAGCTAACAACATGCTTTTAATGAATATAGCATCATTATCCATACCTGGATATGATCATCCTCATATAGGAACCTGCACGGTCAGTTCAACTGGTAACAGTAAATAACTCATTTAAAGAAGTTGTATCTCCCTACTCATACGAGAGCTAGGTTTCCCTGATTTTCATCAATTAGGGTTTACTATTCACAATACATGTCATCACCCTAGAATTAGGATTTACTATTCACCTCATGGTGAATAGATCTCATAACATCACCATGTACGAGAAACATCATCATTAAAGACCTCAGATAAGATTAAGATTCATCAATTATCATAATTAGGGTTTCCATGATTTCACATAGTGGATCATACCCTATTCATGCACATTCATGTATATTGAAGGTATTTTACTTGAGTTTCCACCATAAATGGTACTTTCTCTCTCCTCTCACTAGTAGATGGTGATTACACCACTCTATATTAGGTTGGGTTAAGTCCCCTTTGATCTTCATAAACCAAATCACCACTATCAAGTGATTAGGGTTTGATTAGAACAAGGTATCACTGAATTGAACCTCTCAGGGGCATTTGGTAAAATTACCCATTGATCATCATCATGGGTCGATTCATTAGTCACTTAGTCCCTTAGTATTTTAAGTTACCATTATGGTTTAGATTAGATCATCATTGAACCAATTATACCTTTAAGTGGTTAAGTATAAACAACCATGAAAATCTCCAATTAGGTTAGGGTTTAACCTTCAACCTTCAACCCATTTGAACCCTCAAACGAGTGTGGACTCACTGAGTTGAAATGGGTGTGAACCCATTTAAGATGAAATGGGTGTGAACCCATTAAAGATGAAACGGGTGTGAACTCGTTTGAGATGAAACGGGTTGAACTCGTTTGGATTGAAACGGGTTGAACTCGTGTGGATTGAAACGGGTTGAACTCATTTGGATCTAAACGAGTGTGGACTCATTTGGGTCTAAACGAGTGTGGACTCGTTTGGGTCTAAACGAGTGTGGACTCGTTTGGGTCCAAACCGCATGGATATGAAAGGTGATACAAAGGTTATGATTAAATAGGATTTCCTATGTTGAAGCCTTCAATTGGCCCAAGCCATGTTAACCACTTACAAATTGAGTCAAATAGGATGAGCCTCAATCAATTGGACACCAATTTGACCTTCAATTGAAAGCCAATTAGGTTACGTCTAACTCAATTAAGGTTTCCAATCGGCTACTCATCAATTTTCATCAATGTGAATCAAAACAAGGTTGAGCCTATCAATTGAACTCCAATTGGGCCCAAACTTGGCCCAAACGGTCTTGAGATCATTTGGATGATCTCCAAACGGTCTTGAGACCATTTGCCCAAAGTTTGACTAAAAATTAAGTTGATTTGATAAGGGTTGAGTCCTAATTAGATTACAAATCAGCACTTTTCATCAATTTATGAACATCTTGTGATTGGACCCTCAAACCATCAAATTTCTTTAACCCTAGACCTCCAAACGGTCTTGGGGTGTCACTAGACGAGTGTGAGATCGTTTGGATGAACCCCCAAACGGTTTTGAACCCGTTTGGGTCCTTCAACCCAACACTCAACAAGATCTATATTGAAAATCAGCAATTTTAACCCGATTAGGGTTAGGGTGTTGAACTGCCTTCAACTCTTAATTGGTTATGAATTAGATTATGATTCTTTGTAGAAATGAAATTCAATATGTTATGAACAGGAATCCCAAATGGTCAATGCTTGGTCAACTCATTCAAATGGGTTGGAACCCATTTGCCCAAAAGGTTCAATTGATTAGTTTGGAAAATCAGCACTTAATTTAATTCGATTGCCTAATTGATTGGCCTTCAACCTACGATTCCTTTTGAATTAATCCCTCAAATTAGGTGGGTCATTAGTCTACATAATTGTGAACAGGAATCCCAAACGGTCAATGCTTGGTCAATGCCCTCAAATGGGTTGGAACCCGTTTGGCCAAACCGACCTATTGAACCCGTTTGCCCTTCAAACGGTTGGTCAAGAAGGGGGGGGATCATAAGATCGTTTGATAAAGTTGGATAAGGACCAACATAGGTATTAATTCCCTCCATCTTAAACCTTGAACCAAGGTCTGTTCTTCATGAAAAAGCTTGCAAGAGTGCAAAGAATGATGGGGAAGAAGAACTAAGCTTAAAAAGCAAGAACAAGGATATGCATAATAAAGCTAGGAGTTTAGAATTATAAAACCCGCCTCAAACGTGGTTCCTAGAGCTCCAAGCTTCCAAGCTTCAAGCCTTTAATGGCGTCTTGAGCTCCATAGGTCATCCAAGATTGTTTCTTCAAGGAAGAGATGGGGAAGATCGGCTAGAACAAGAAACCTAAGTGAGTTAACCATAGAACCAACCTTTTAAGAAGAATTCCTCCATGAATTTGAGCTAGAAGATGGTCCAAGCTTACCTAGCTTCTCCTTGGTCGTCTTCCTTCTCCAGATCTCTGTTCTAAGTCAGTCCAAGCAAGGGAATAAGAAAGGAAGTGAAGGAAACGTTCCTTTGCAAACAAAGGAAGGGTGTATGTATATATCTTGGGGTCGTTTCCAACATAAGGACAACAAGTTTCTCCTTTTCTCTACTAGGTCCCTCCTTTCTTTTAGGCACGTCCCTCCTCATTATTTCTAAGGTAAAACTCCTTTTAAAACCAAGAATTAAAGGCAAGGAAGATCAACTTATCACTAAGGTGCACATATACATAAGGGTCTCCTTACTTACAACTTGGTGATTTAATTACAAAGGTACTCCTTATTATATGATTATTCAAAAGAAGTGCCTCCTTCATTATAATAACTTTAAATGATGTCAAAAGTCATAAAAGATATTCTAGAAAGTGTATTTTACAAGTTGCACCCCATAATTTGGGTAAACTGCATTTTACTCCAAATTAGGGTTTTAAGCATAAGGATCATTCCATAAGCTGCATCTTGATACCCAAGCTTGGGAAATACATTATACTTCATCATATTCATCCTTAGGTTGACTCAACATTAAAATAACATAAAACATATGTAATTTGCAAGTTAACCCCTCAGATTGGGTAAATTGCACATAGGTCTTGTATGCAAAACAATACTACAACATTGTTCATAGGGGACAGAAATGGAAACATATGTTCCCTAGAAGCTTTAATTACATACTAAAGGATAATTACAAACATCTAATTTCATAATTAGGCAAAACACCTAGGGTTAGCTCATAACCCAGGTCAGGGGTGTTACACATACCCCCATTGTTGCATCCCTAAGTGGCATAGACAACATTGTAACTATCATGGACGTTTTCAGAGTAACTTCCATATCTTGTCAACAATGGTTGTCATCATTAGATGAATTTTTGCAAAGAATAGAAGATGAATGATTAAGGTTTCTATGCATTCCGTCAGAGATAAGTTCCAATCACACTTCATGAGTCTTCATACTAGGGTGAATATTGATGTTGATATCATCTGTCACAATGGATAATCCACGCACCTTTTTGTTGATAAGAAACAAATCTAATGTGTTTCAAACAGTTAGGATTCCTTGGTTATCATTCCATATTTCTATATTTACTCCATGTACAGAAATGATTTCTTCATAATTGGATAGTCGAGAACCGCCATAAGTATCCATTGCACTACTGATACCATGTTGTAGCCTTGATATTCCTCAATACTGTTAGCGCTTTTCACTGCCTCACTTATTCTCAACTACTAGCTCACTCCCATATGGTAGTCAAGAACCTCATCATCTCCTAGACACCCTTATCCCCCTCTACAATGCCTTCTACCAACATGGATGCCAGCATCTTCTCGACCTGGGAGCTGGTAAGCGTTGCACTCACACAGAGAGCTCCCCCATCTCTTGTCTCTTCCATATGCTATATTCAAGAAAGATGTTTTACGTACATATACACACACACACACATATATATATACACATATGTGTATTTATATATGTATATATGGCTTGAAAATACATAACATTTTGATTCATATTTAGCCAATCCATCCCAAGAATTAGGTCAAAATCTTCCATGCAAGCAAAATGAAGCTAGAAAATATATGGTGATTATTGTAATAGATAAGGACTTCCTCACTGGTAGGAGGTTTAAATTATCCTATTAGGGCTCATCACATCAAGAATATATGCTAAGTATCATAATGTAAGGACCCATCCCATTGATCAAATCCTAATTGACCACTAGGAAAAATACTCAAACAAAACCCAACTAAAGTCTAACAACCATAAAAAATTATTTGAAAAATTCTGAATAGAACGATCCACATATATATCTAATTATGACAAAGCTTACACATAGTATATAAAAATGTACCACTACACATTTGGATCATTCCACATGTAGACACAATAGGGAATCAATTGAAAGCTCTCTTTATTTATTTTATCAAAGGGTCACAAGATTTTTACATGATTATGAAACTATAGTGACATAAAAAGGTTGATTCCATTTTTAACTTATGGTCATATAGAAACACCAAGATAAACAACATAATAGATACATCATCAACTACCCACCCAACTCAAGAAAGTGAGAGTGCATGGACACTCTCGATTTAACTATGTTATTTCTTATTAAATCTTGATTGTTATGTCCTTCCGAATGCACCATTTTACCTATAAGATGTGGATAACCACAAGGGTGAGACTCCAAGTCCCAACAATATGATATAGAAAAATCTAGCATACTTATTTCTTACAAGCATATGATAACAAAATTAGGCCAATTAAACAACTAGATATCTCTACATAGGATATATGCACCAAGTACTTATTCTCTTTGCAAGGATATATCCTCAACAAGTAGAAAAGTTTTATACATTAAATATACATAAGCCATATGCTTACATGTACATAGTAGGAAATAGATTATACTTGCAATAAATAAAGGAATACAATTACATATCCATGTGATTCTCTAGGTAAACCTAAATAGACTACATATTGAGTTACACATTTTATTATGCCCTAGGTAGTTTGAAGTGTAACACTTAAACTATTAGATGATCATTGCAAAGTCAAAATCAGCCATGTATAAGATCTAAGGATTACCAAACTCCATTATATCTCTCCACACACCTCATGTTGAAGTGAGGGTAACAAAACACAGAGTGCTCACAGGTAGGTCTAATGCGAAACTTCTCAAAGGTGAATCCACTAAACTCATTCATGCCTAAGGTACAAGTGTCACGGTGCCATGATACATGGTGTAAAACTTGACAACTGAGACACAAACACAACCAATCTTCTTTTCACATATCACTAGACCATTTGTCACAACTGAATACCAACAAAGCTTGTGCATATTAGGGTATAGAAAACCCCACACCCCCACATATTTAAAATATACGTTCCAAGAACTTTGTTAATATCGAGTAATTTGAGGCCTCAGATAAATATCTTATAAGGAATGATTAGACAACCTATATCACCAAGATGCACCTCCTTTTCAGGGAGTCCGTCTCTAAGAATTTTGCAGTTAAGCATGCCTAGCCCAAGTCAGTACTAGGATAGGTGACATGTTGGGAAGTTGATCGTGGGATGTGTGTGAGTGAGGAAAAAGATCGTAGCAAAGGCTAGTGGTGGTATGTGGGGCTAGTCTTCATTCTTGAAACTCTACTATAGCCATTGGTGGTGGGGTTGGGCATTAAAAATGGTATCATAGAAAGTTCCTCTCTGATAGGTGGGGCCTATGTGGGCATGTGACACCCCAATCTTTACTTTGTTGGATCTTAGATGGGATATAGAGAGGGGTGAATAGATCTATACTTAAATAAAATTCATTAGACCTTCAAGATATTTCTAAGACAATACAGCAAGTATGAACTTTGAGTGCAATTAAAACATACATAGCAAGTGAGAGAGAGATTGAACAAACACAAGAATACAAGCTATGTAGAGTGTTTCCAATCTCCAAACTAGGAGAAAGTCAGTCCACTACCTAGAGAGGTCAAACTTTAGGATTTTACAACCATTGCATACTTATATTCCATTATAAGACATACAATTTATGACCTTCCTTTTCTGAGCTAAGGATACCTAGTTTTCCCTCTAAGGAGAAGGGAGCCAACAACCTACCAAAGGACTTACCTATCTAAGACCGAGTCTTCAACCTCAACAAGGACTTACCCACTTTTATAAGGAGTCTTCAAACTTCACCAAGGTACTTACCTAACTCTTGCAACAAGACTTCCGCTTTAAAGGAATTACCCACTCTTCTTGGATCTTTGACCTTTGACTTCACCTTCTCCAAGGAGAAACTTTCACAAAGGGACTCCTTCCATTCTTTTTCGTCACCTCTCTTATCTAAGAGAGAGAATTTTCATCTTAATCTTCATGGTAGAAATGAGAGATTGGTCATACAGGGCCATTTTGAATAGATTGCCAACTTTTGATCGATTATCCAAATGGTACTTGGTGGCGGACAACCAATGCCTATTGTGCAAGAATGAATCTGAAACCAATGCTCATATCCTCTTCAAATGTGAGTTCTCCTTGTATCTATGAAGCAGAATGTCCCTTAAATGCGGATGGGGTGGCTCCTCTCCACACAGCTTGGATGAGGCCCTTATCTGGGTCTTTAATCATACAAGATGCAACCTCAGATGGAGAAGATTCACGGGCCTTGTTCTCACGTGCCTTGTCTTCCATGTTTGGAATGAGAGAAACAATAGACTCCATGGCAAGGGTACTTGCGAAAGCCTTAAAGTTTTTGACGATATTGTAAATAGTTTGCATCTATTTTCCAAAGGTAACCGGGGTGTCCTTAAAGAAGTGAAACCTGAGGTGTTGGATATATGGGGTCTTTCTTAGACCTTGTACAGTATACGGGGATTTTTCTTACACCCCTATACACCTTTTGAGAAATGAGTAATATTTTACATTATCCAAAAAAAAAATGAGAGATTGGGAGGTGGAGAAAGTGAGAGTCTCATAAGATATACATGTAGAACTCTCTTACAAATCTCCTACTCACTCTAATAGATGTAGCAAGTGATTAAGCTTAGAGAGTGGAAGGAGGCTCTTGTAGGCACTCAACTATAATATAGGGACCCTCATAGTGCTTGGCTAACCATAGGATGAAGCCCAAGGGGTTCTATTTATAGTTGGGGATGCCTACTAGCCAGTAGAAACACTTAAGGACGAATACTAGCCATTTGGGGTGTTGCAACTGATATTGTTTTGAGTTTTGCAACACTCCACCAGCTAGAAACACTTTCTTTTGCACATTTCATACAGTGTGATTGGTTGAGTTTATTTTTGGGAAACTAGACCAATTGCATGCGACAAAGCAAATTTGAAGCATCGTTTGAGTTTCTCCTGGCTGAAACTCGACCAATCACTTAAACCTAATTTTCTAGTGCTGGGTGTCGGTTGAGTTATGTGTTTTGGAAACTCAAATGAATGTGGAAATTCTCAAAATGCATCAAGGGTGTCGGTCAAGTTTGTCACAGGAGAACTTGACCAAATAGGCACTCTGTGATGTATTTTGGAGAATGCCATTAGAGTGCTTAAATATTCGATATAAGTGCTCCTAATTTTTTCTAAGCTTAATCAAAAGTCATACAATCATTACAAGTGATTTACAATATGATTCTAATTGAGATACATCACATTACACAAAAGTGCACTTACATTGATTTTGACTTGTCTTTTCTCCAAGATAGGATGCAAAAGTTAGGGCATTTGGAGTGTGTCTGATAACCTCCATTTTTGGATGGTTATCTTAGTATTTTTCTTTAGTTTTCCATACTCTTTCTAAATTAAAGTTATACATAATCCCTAAATTTTCCTTTTATTGTAAATATACCATCAGACTAACTTTTTCCTTTTATATATGCAGAAAAACACAAAAAAAAAATCATAAAAGACTAACTCAGCCTCAAGACCGCATGGACTCAAACGGTCCCAAGACCGCATGAAGCCAACCGGTCCCGAGACCGCATGGAGTCACACGGTCTCAAGACCGCATGAAGCCAACCGGTCCCGAGACCGCATGGAGTCGCACGGTGTCAAGACCGCATGAAGCCAACCGGTCCCGAGACCGCATGGAGTCACACGGTCTCGAGACTGCATGAAGCCAACCGGTCCTGAGACCGCATGGAGTCACACGGTCTCGAGACCGCATGAAGCCAACCGGTCCCGAGACCGCATGGAGTCACACGGTCCCAAGACCGCATGAAGCCAACCGGTCCTGAGTCCGCATGAACCCAAACGGTCTTGAGGTCCAAACGGTCTTGAGGTCTAAACGGTCTTGAGGTCCAAATGGTCTCAAGGTCCAAACGGTCTTGAGGTCCAAATGGTCTCAAGGCCCAAACGGTCTTGAGGTCCAAACGGTCTCCAAACTGTTTGGACTTCACTTAAGGCCTATAAATAAGACCCCAAGGGTCCTCCACCGATCATCAAGTTTTAGACGTCCAAAGGTTGCCTCAATCACTCCAGAGCTCTTGTGACTTCCATCCTCCGCCCTGGGGCTGCCGGTCTGAGACCCATACTCCATCTCGAAGCTACTTTCTCTCTCTCCACCAAAGAAGGTGGGAAGAGGGAGATCTCGTCATCGCGCAACCTGTGAAGCTGGTGGATCATTTCTCTCTCTCCAAGGGGTTGACTTTCCTCTCTCCTTTATGGGGATGATGCACTCTCTCTCTCTCTCTTCTTGCCTCCTTCTTTGTCCTAGTCATGAGCAAGTAGTCTCTTTCACTAGGGTGTGGGGAGTAGCCCCGCTACCCATGTTTTCATATCATGTAAATGTAATCCATGATTTGTAATATAGAGTTCTTATCTTTTCAGTTCGACATCAAACGTTTAATGAATGCTTGTTGCTTGATCTCCAACTTGTGTTATCCTCTATCTTTTAGTATGAATTGTCTACGTTTGTACTATTAGATTCGAAACTCATTTGTATGTTGGTTCTTGATGCATGTATCCACCATGCATCTGTTTCGGTATCTAGGAGTGTATTTCAAGAAGTGGAGTAAACTCACTATCATTCGTTGCACTTTCATACTATGAAATGGAATCAGTTGACGTATGAAAGTGCAACCTTGGTAAGTCGAGGAACACACTTTGCGAGGGGAATGATGCAAAGTAGGTGACCATTTGTTCGGGAATGGTTGGCATTGCAACATTCCCGCACTTCTCGTAGTTAGTTCTCCAAAAGGAAACTAAGTCTACAAAGATACTAACTGACTAAACTCTTTTTGCAGGTTATGTTTTGCTTTGCATGTGTTGACCCATGTGTAGTGGCGGTGAAAAACCAATCACACCCTAGTGACTTTTATCCTTGTTTAACTCCTTAGTTTTACTTAATTTCTCTACTTTTCATGTTCTTAGTTTAAAACAACAAAAACCAACCTTTTGAGTTAAGTGCCTACTATTAAGTGACTAAGTGAAATTCTAACATTTTCCATCTTGTTGCTTACAACAAGACCGTTGTCCTGAGGATTCGACCCTTAACTATACTATGATAAGACTTCCACGTATCTTAGCATACGTGGGTGGAGTTCTTTATCTAGTATATGCAAGGCTAAACCTAGAGACTTACTATCTTTAGGATTTTTAGTTGGTGTACGCAATTCCACGTAAGTGGAAGCTCCATCAAAAATTGGCGCTGTTGCCAGGGACAACAGAACGTTGTAATTTCATTTAGTACCTTCCTAGTTGGTTAGGATTTTACACTTTCTTTTTAATCATAAGTCTATATCTTCTTGAAACCATTTTATCTTTACCATTATCTAAAGGTGTTTTCTTTTCTCTACTCAGGTAGAAAACGTGCATGCGATCATCACATAACCGTGGATTCTCCCATGATCCGGAGTTTGACTCTGAGGTAGAGAGAAGTTTCCATCGCCGCATTCGTCTCAATCGCCAATGAGCCAGGCAAATGACCGACGAACAATGCCAGGCTGATTTGGTGATGGAGAGGGTAAATGTCGCCATCGCCGCACAACGGGCACAACTCATCGTGGACACTCGTGCCCAAATCCAAGCGGAGATTCATGCGGAAGAGCAAGCCCGCATCTGAGATGAAACGGAGGCAGCAACCCAAGCTACTCAGTTAGAGTTAAGGAACAAGCAACTGAGGGACTATGTTGTCCCAAAGAACTATGAGGATAACCACTCGGTCCGACCTCTGATTATCAATATCCCCAACTTTGAAATTTGGACCCAGTGGATCCAGATCATGCAAGGCATCTCTTTCTCCGGAGGTTCTGGAGATGATTGCATGGATCATCTGGAAAGGTTTAAGGCACTGTGCCACCTGGTTCCGCAAGCCGGAGTCGCTTTTGATGTGATAATGCTTCATCTTTTCCATTTCACTCTGTCTGGGAGGGCCCTGAGTTGGTACAACTCGCTCGACAGGGAACCCATAATAACCACCTAGGCTCGCCTAGAGGAAAAGTTCTTAGAGAAGTTCTTTCCCCCCTCACTGACTTATGAGATCAGAGGGTAGATCAATCACTTCTCTCAGTTACCCGGAGAATCCCTTGCTGAAGCATGGGAAAGGTTTAAAGAACTTTTGCGGAAATGCCCCCATCATGGAATCTCCTAGAACCAATTGATAGAAACCTTCTATCGGGGAGTGAGCGATGATATCAAACAGTTTTTAGATTCCTCATCTGGAGGGAACTTCATGAGGAAGAATTATGAGGACGCCTGGAAAATTGTTACTCTCGGAGCTGAAAACCAGTCCAACTGGGGACGGTCAGCCGGTAAAGGTGTCCTCAAGGTCTACAAAGCTAAAGAATCGATAGAGATGAAGGCAATAGCTGAAGCCTTGAAAATTATAGTTCATAAACAACAAGCTCTCGAGACTTCTCTCGGAGAGTTTGATAAGAAGAAAAATCCTCTGGTTCAACAAGTCAAGGCCGCCACAGGAACCTGTGAGGCCTGTCATGCTTCTGACCATCCAACCCTTTCCTGCGGTATGCTTTATAATGTGATGATGGATCTGCATCCACCACCACAACCATATGAACCTATCACTGACCAGTCGGAAGAACAACTACCAAAACAAGTCAACTCTATCCACTCTATCCCTGGAAAAGTCTACTACAACCCTAATCAGCCAAGGAATCATCCAGGATTTCAGTATGGAAACCCTGCTGGGACTGCTAATCCACATCATCAGATGCATGGAGGATCCTCTAGCAGGCTACCACCTGGGTTCCCAAACAATTTCAACCAAAATCAAGGGAATTCCAGGAATAACTTCCCTAGGGCTAACTACCCCAGGAACCAATTGACCTACTATCAGTACACTCATCCTCCGCTCCATCCACAGCTGCATACTCAGCAACCTCAGCTGGCTCTACCACCACAACAATCTCAACAAGCCCAACAACAAATTTCTCTGAAAAACACTCCTTCTCAACCGGAAGATGAAATATCTTGATAAGGCAGATGTTGCAATCTCAACAGACTATGCTCGCTAATCAGCAAGCGCACCAAAAAGCAGTAGAAGCCCAACTTGCCCAGATTGCTGCACAATTAAAGCCTCCGGCAGGCACTTTTGCAGGGCAGCCCGAATCAAATCCTAAGCATGGACAAAATAGACATGAATAGTTGAATGTTGTCACCACAAGATCGTGACTCACTCTTCATGAGACTACCCAGATCACTCTGGATAATGATGATACACCCATTTTTATGATGAATGAGAGCCCGCAACAAGGAATTGAAAAGCCCTCAGAGGGCACAAAGGGCAAAGATAAAGACCAAGTGTCTGCAGAACCTGAAGTTTTGCAATATAAACCAAGAATCCCGTATCCAGGTAGACTGCGAGAAATGAAGATGGACACCAGGTTTCAAAAGTTCAAGGAGGCAATGAAGAAACTATACATTGATATCCCGCTCCTTGATGCTCTTTCCGAGGTGCCAGCCTGGGCAAAATACCTCAAGACCTTATTATCAAGAAAGTACATCACCGAGGAGCAAGAAACTGTAAAGCTTGCTCAGACCACTTCTGACATCATCTTAAACAAAATGCCAAAAAAGAAGAAGGACCCAGGTTCCTTCAGAATCCAATGTTGCATTGGAAACACATCTACTAAAAAAGGATTACCTGACCTAGGGGCCAGCATATCCATCATGCCTTATTCTATGTGCAAACGTCTGGGTTTCACCGAATTGCTGCCTACAGCGATGACTATTCAATTAGCTGATTCTACCATAACCGCACCCCTGGGGATCATTGAAGATATCCTAGTAAGGATAGGCAAGGATGCTTACGTTCTGTGCGACTTCATTATCATGGATATTAAAGAAGACCTGAGGTATCCAATTATTTTTGGCAGACCTTTCCTCGCTACTGCCAGGGCACTTATCGACGTGGAAGCTGGAACCATCATTCTTAGGCTCGGAAAAGAAGCAATTCAATTCTGAGTCCTTAATAGTATGAAAGGCCCTAGTATCCAAGAGGAGGTTTTCCTTCTTGACGCAATCCAACAAATGTCACAATTAGAAATATCCGAGCCAGCTGACGAGCTAGAGAATGTCCTTATCAATCCGGATATTGAATTCTCTGCGAATGAACTAGTTCAATAGTGTCTCCAACATTTAGAAAAGGTCGAAGAAGCGCCAAAGGCCACTTTTGAAGAACTTAAAGCCGTTACCATTATAGAAGCAGCTGAGCCACCGAAAGCCCCTGAAATGAAGACTTTACCCACAGGGCTTAAACATGTTTTCTTAGATGAGGAAAAACTATGCCCGGTCATCATCAGCTCTACCCTTACAGAAGATCAAGAAGAAAGGCTTCTAGATGAGCTGAAGAAGCATAAAAAGGTCATTGGATATAAGATAACTGACCTAACGGGCATAAATCCTGCCCTGTGTATGCACAGACTTCCAATGGTTGAAGAATTCAAGCCCTCTCGCGAACATCAAAGAAAACTGAATCCTAATCTCAAGGAGGTAGTTTGTCTGGAGGTCCTCAAATTACTCAAAGCTGGCATGATCTATCCTATTTTTGACTCCCAGTGGGTCAGCCCTATCCAGGTTGTTCCAAAAAAAAGGGGGCACTACTGTAGTGCTCAACGACAAAAATGAGTTAGTGCCTACCAGGACTGTAACAGGGTGGCGGATGTGTATTGATTATAGGAAGCTGAACAAAGCCACGAGGAAAGACCACTACCCTCTACCCTTCCTTTATGAAGTCCTGGAATGCTTAGCTCATCAAAAATATTTTTGTTATATCGATGGTTACTCCGGGTTCTACCAAATACCCATACACACGGAGGACCAGGAAAAAACTACCTTCACCTGTCCTTTTGGGACATATGCCTTTAGAAGAATGTCGTTCAGGTTGTGCAACGCACCCGCTACATTCCAACGGTGTATGTCTGCCATCTTCGCCGATTTAACTGAATCCGTCATGGAAGTGTTTATGGACGATTTCTCAGTTTACGGAGATTCCTTCGATAACTGTTTAATCAATCTTGGACAAGTTTTGCGATGCTGCGAGGAAACGAACCTTATACTGAATTGGGAGAAATGCCATTTCATGGTAACGGAAGGTGTCGTCCTCGGAAATAGGGTGAGTGACAGGGGGGTCGAGGTAGATAAAGCTAAAATTGATGTTATCTCGAAACTGTCACCTCCGAAAGATATTAAGGGAGTAAGAGCTTTCTTGGGTCATGCGGGATTCTACAGAAGATTCATCAAAGATTTTTTGAAGATAGCAAAACCTATGACCCAGCTCCTGACTAAAGATACTGAGTTCATCTTCAATCAGGAATGTATGCAAAGCTTCTCCACCCACAAGAACGCTTTAATTTCTGCACCTATTCTGAGAGCTCCAGATTGGTCGCATCCTTTCGAAATCATGTGTGATGCAAGTGATTACGCAATAGGGGCTGTTTTAGGACAGCGGATTGATAAGAAACCTCATGTTATCTATTACACATCCAAAACGCTAGATGAAGCCCAGAAAAACTATACTACCACAGAAAAAGAATTTCTGGCTGTCATCTACGCATTTGAAAAATGTTGATCGTATTTGATTGGTTCTAAGGTCATCGTTTATACTGACCACTCTGCCATCCGATACCTGATTCAAAAGCAAGATGCCAAACCCAGGCTCATCCGCTGGGTGTTGATGCTTCAGGAATTCGACTTGGAAATTAAGGATAAAAGTGGAGTGGAGAACGTTGTAGTTGATCATCTCAGTCGTATCGAGGTTGAAGAAGAAGATAAAATCCCTATCTGGGATTCTCTTCTAGACGACCAGCTTATGAAGGCAAACCATGGATTCCCTTGGTACGCAGATATCGTCAATTATCTAGCCACAGGGATTATCCACCCTTCTGCTTCCTACCATGACAAAAGGAAGTTCCTTCATGACATAAAACAATATTATTGGGATGAACCCTATCTGTTTCACCTTTGCACTGACGGACTTTTCCGTCGTTGCTTTCCAGAAGAAGAAATAACCCCGGTCCTAGAACATTGCCATTCCGGACCCACAGGGGGGCACATATGTGCTAAGAAAACAACTATAAAAGTTTTACAATCTGGTTTCTTCTGGCCCACCATAACAAAGGACTCCTACGATTTCGTGAAAGCCTGTAACAAATGCCAATTTTTTGGCAACATATCGAAAAGAGACGAAAAGCCCCTCACTATGTGGCAGGAAATTGAGCTTTTTGATGTGTGGGGGGTAGACTACATGGGCCCTTTCCCTTCACCCTATGGCTTCTCTTACATCTTGGTCGCGGTGGACTACGTCTCAAAGTGGGTCGAAGCTGTACCCACCGTGTCCAGTGATTCCAAGGAAGTTATTAAATTGTTCAAAGATATTATTTTCCTAAGATTTGGAGTTCCCAGAACGGTCATATCAGATGGCGGGACCCATTTCTTGGAACGAAGTTTTGAAGCCTTACTGAAAAAAATACGGAGTTAATCACAAAGTCGCAACGCCTTACCATCCACAGACTAGTGGTCAGGTGGAGGTATCTAATAGACAATTAAAGGCGATTCTTGAAAAAATGGTGAACAGAAACTGCACTGATTGGTCCACCAAACTTACTGATGCCCTTTGGGCGTACTGAACTGCATATAAAACACCAATTGGAACAACTCCGTTCCGTTTGGTGTACGGGAAATCATGCCATCTTCCAGTAGAGCTGGAACACAAAGCCTGGTAGGCCATCAAGCAATTAAATTTCGATCTCAAAAGTGCAGGAGAGAATAGACAACTCCAGTTGCAGGAGCTAGAAGAGCTCTGAATGACTGTCTATCAGAGCGCCAGAATCTATAAGGAGCAGACAAAAATGTGGCACGAAGGTCATCTCAAAAGAAAATACATCGCCTTCGGCGACAACGTGCTCCTCTTTAACTCAAAGCTCAAGTTGTTTCCCAGAAAACTTCGAACAAAATGGTCCGGACCCTTCACCATAAAGCATATTTATCCAACTGGAGTAGTGATAATTGTCGACAACAACGGAGGCGAAAGGACAGTCAACGGTCATCGTTTGAAAAGATACTACTCCCCAACAGACAAAATTCCAAGACAAACCATAGAAATCAAAGACGCCACGCCGTCAACATAACAATGTCACGCCTTCGTCAAGCCAGCGACGTAAAACCCAGGCGCTACTTGGGAGGCAACCCAATATTTCAGTTTCTTCCTTTAATTTCTTCTCTTTTATCTACTCTAGGTTTATCTTACGAAAATATATATAAAAAAATTTCTTATAACCAAAACAAACAAAAACATAAGCAAAATCAAATAACATAAAAATATATATAAACCAAAACAAACATAAAAATATAAAAATCTTTTCAACCTTTACCCTTCCAAACGGTCTTCAAACTGTTTGGAGCCAAACGGTCCTGAAACCGTTTGGACTCCAAACGGTCTTCAAATCGTTTGGAACAAAACGGTTCTGAAACTGTTTGGACTCCAAATGGTCTTCAAACCGTTTGGAGCCAAACGGTCCTGAAACCGTTTGGACTCCAAACGGTCTTGAAACCGTTTGGAGCCAAACGGTCTTGAGACTGTTTGGAGCCAAATGATACTGAAACCGTTTGGAATGCAAACGGTCGCTAAACTGTTTCCTATAAATAGAAGCCCTACCCCCTCCTTCTTCTCTCTTAGACTCTCGAGTTTTCTCAAGCTTTTGTGAAGGACTATTCCATTGCCTCTTGCTCCCCTACTCCCGCGCAACTCACCTCCGATGACCTGGTTCCCGTGCTTCTACACGGCAACCTCACCGCCGTTCACCGTTCTTTGCTTCTTTGCCGTCGACGCTACCAGCAGCTGCAAGGTAGACTAGCAACCACGACAGTTTGGCCGGCTTTTTTGCTTCCGCAACCGTCTATCGACGTTTACGATTTCGGCACTGCCACGCCATTCTGCCTTCTCCAACGTCAGTGCCACCTTCATCGTCGCAATCCTCTCTATCTTTGCCATCGGCTCCGCCTTCTCCTTCATTGTTTTCATTTTAATCACTGACGGCTCTGTCCGCCACCACCTTCGCCTTCGTCGTCGGCGCCCTCGCCGTTTCGCCTTCGTTTCCAGCGCCCTCGCCGTTTCGCCTTCGTTGTCTGTGCCTTCGCCGTTTCGCCTTCACCTTCGCCAACTGTCGCCTGACATTTCGCCTTCTAAACGTTCTTGAAACCGTTTGGGACCAAACGGTCCTGAAACCGTTTGGAACCAAACGGTCTTCAAACCGTTTGGGACCAAACGGTCTTGAAACCGTTTGGGACCAAACGGTTCTGAAACCGTTTGGAACCAAACGGTCCTGAAACCATTTGGCTTTCCATAACCTCTAAAAATAATATATATATATATATATCCATAAAACCACATAAATACAAATAAAATCTGAATTATTTCTAAATATGTTGTTCTAACTCATGATTTCCCATTTTGCAGACATGACATCACCAGCAAAGGAAACCATCGGATCTGATGACACTCACATCTGGACCGATGAGCAACTGAGGGCAGAACAAGCTAGACTCCAGAAGATCAGAGACGATTTCAACAGGACTAGAAAGGCGCCACCCAATATCAAAATGATGCAAGTCCTGTGCAACCTTGATCGCCTCGAAAAGTACCTAGCTGGGGCACCTGAATAAGAAATTGCAATTTCTTTTTAGATGATGAAGGCTCAGAATACAATCATAATTCTGAGGAGGAATCCCATGCCAAAGAACAAAAAGGGAAATGCAAAGTCCAGGAAACTGCGACCGGACAACCCTCCAAGAAATGGGCAAGAAAACAAGTTCACCCTACCTCTGCCATGGATCAACCCCTTGCAACACCTACCACCACCATCCCTGTTACCACCCCCACTTTCCCTCCCGTCACCACCATAGCACCACCACCAGAAAATCTCTTCATACATACCAACCCATCTACTGACAAAATTCTCAAACCCACTAAATACGTTTGCTCTAGCATACTAATTAAGATGGGGATCCAAGACCGAATCTTCAACGCGCTAGACAAAGCCAACCTTGCAAGGCTATGTTTAGTACCTGAGATATCATACTCTGAGCCCACCACTGAATTCTTCACCTTTCTTTTAAAAGAACCCATAGATATCATGGATAGATCAAGGGATGGAGGTGACAGAAGGTTGGTCACCCAAATCTTCGGTACCAAGGTGGTCCTAACAGAAAACATGTTGAACGAAGTTTTTATTGACAACCAGGAGAAACTAAATAAAGCCAAGGTTGTGGGAACCGAGCACCCTGAGTTCAACAGACACAAATTTTGGAAATCTCTCACTGGGCTCCCCACCTATGATGCTAAAATGTGCTAAGCATCGAACATACACTCTGGATTTGTGCGCACCCTACATAAAATTCTAGCTGGAGCATTCTTCCCCAGGACTAAAGGTGGAAACGTTATAATGTTGGATCTCTTTGTTCTCTGGTCCATTCTAAATGGAAGGCCAGTCAACATTGGACGACAAATGATCCAGAAATTATCAGCTTACGCTTTGGGGAAGGAAATATGCATGGGGGGTCATGTCACATCCATCATAAAATACCTCAAGATGGACAGACCCTTACCTCGCTGTACGCAAATAATGGGCGACATCCTTACTAATGAACAAACTTTGAAGAATTCCTTCATTATAAAGGAAAAGGATGCGAAACTGCATTATGTCTTCTGCCCTACAGTCAAGTTATCAAGAACGCTCCTCCCGCTTCCAGAGCTTGCAAACTATGACACAGAAAAACTCCTCTTCTCTAACGAGGAGCTTACACAACTCTTAGCTTCGGTTAAAGCAGCCGACAAGAAAGCAAAAGCGGGACAGATGGAGCTCAGTATCACTGCCCCGGCAGCTCGACCATCAAAAATACATGTCAAACGACCTTCCAGAAGGCAGTTGCAGGCACAACAGTTGTCGGGGACACCAACATCAAGGACAAATCCAGAGGCCGAGACCATCCATGAAGAAAACATAACCACCTCATCAATCGACTCTTTCATTCAGAGTCTACATGATCATCTAACCACCACCACCACTCCACCTTCCACCTTTCCAACATCTACCACTCCTCCCTTCTTCACCACATCCACGCAACCATTCACATCCTCTTCTTCACCCCTTTTTCCTTCAGGCTCTCCCTTCTCCACCCCTATGCCCGACTTTACCACTTTCCCATTCATCTCCACAATCTCTACCCCATCACTATCCCTCCCACCACTCTCACCGGAGATACCACCACCTTTCACATCCACCACCACCCCGGCACCGCTGGTGACTCCATCCATAGTCACCACGCAGCTCGGGGCAACATCAGTGTCTCTTCCGCAAGTCACTAACTCCATCCCACGTAGACCCCAGTCATCCCACCCTTCCGCTTCTGGGGTCCCCTTTTCTAACATCGGTGAGGAATTCGGACGTCAATTCGACGCCATCTGAAACCTCCTCACCGATCCTTCTAACATATTACATTCTGTTTTTTATTGTGTGCAGGGTTTATCTAGACAAGTGGCCACGATCGACGAACAACACTGAGCTTTGCCCAACATCCTCCAAGGATTCCAGCAACGACAAGATGAGGTGGCTAAGCAAGTTGAGCACATCAACAGCCACTACAAAACTTGACAGAACTGGTCCTTGGAGCGAAGCGCCAGCAAGAAGCGACGGCGAAGCAAGTCGATGAGATATCTACGTAGACTCAACCTATGCCTGAGACTCTCCGCAAGCTCCAGCAACAACAAGAAGTTCTAAGCACGCGCCTGGACACCATCAACAGCACACTCACACAACTAAATAATCGCCAAGAGGAGTCAACTAATAATGACATCTAACAATTACGTGCTCAATTTATAGATCTAACAGCACGTCTCCTCTCCGCCGAGGGTCGATATAATGACCTCAAAGAAACCCACGATGCACTGCTCGAAACACACGAGCATCTGCAAGTGTCTTTCGATGAGTTACAAGCCACCCATCGGCGGTGCAAACAGACCGCAAGTAAAAAGCCAACAGACAAGGAAGTGGCCGACAAGGATGGCGATAGTGACGAAGAAGAAGACTCTGACTCATCTGTTGATTCGAACAAAGATACCACCTCCTCTGGTGATAAATCTGATGACGGAGAGGACCCAGGAAATGCAGCAGAACCTTCTCACAAAGGTTCCGACAAAGGCCACCATGACGGTGAACATCACCCCAAGTTCCCACATAATGATAATGTCAACATGTCATATGGGGACCAATTCCTTGATTATTCCGCTCTGGGATCCATCGGGGAGGCTGCTAAAGATGCGGCTTTCGCTGCGTTCCACCAATACATTTTAGGAACCAGCGCTAGCCCACCCACAACAACCGCTCCACCTTTCCCCGCGCTCGACACGTCAGCGCTTTCCCCCCATGACCAGGACGAGGCAGACCGATTAAGCTTAGACACGGATGAAGACCTCGATTATGCCTCTGACTCGGAATACGATCTACAAGGCCATGAAGAAGCCTTAGTACAACCTGCTTCTCCCCCTCCACAAGAGCTTCCCCCGCCACCACCTCTGCCGCACAAAATGCATGACCTGGAAATGGCAGCCATCTCCACATTAGATGCTCAGGACATTTTTATACTGAACACTATTGTGGACGATGCAAAGGCAGGGGACGACATCATTTATCACAATACCAGAACTAAGTGCAATATGACACGAGAAGACTTCCACAACATCCTACGACCTCGGTCCACGATGCCAATGGCAATCTTCCGTGTCCTTCTCTCCAACTGTATCGAAATGTACAGAAGTCCTAAGAGGCACCAGCCAGTTTTCAACGCCTCGCCTGCTCTGTCTATTGGCCTTTTATACAAGGACATATGAGAAAAATCAATCGAGAGGCTGTGTGCCGGTTTAGCACGACGGACACGTTATCTTACCGTGCCCTTTCAAGTATCGGACCATTGGCTATTTATGATTGTCGATACCGAAGCTCGGGATGCCAAGGTCTATAATTTTTGCGGCGCTGAGCTACCCGCTGGTATAATAAACTTTGTTGGTGAAGCAGCAGGTGAAGCGAGATGTATTCCCTTCCGACTGCTTAAGTTAATTTGGGCTGCACGACCGTCTCTCCTCCAAGACTGGAGTCAGCCTTGGTTCCGAATAATAAACCCTCAAGTTCAAGCTACCGAGGGATCTGGGGACTGCGCTTTCTGCACCATACGTCACATCCAAGCGTTGAACCAGGAAATCCCATTTACTGACCTCGTTGCTGAAGATTTTCACTCTTTGCGAGGGTGTTACGCCATGGAGCTCATCTGTGATAGAAGGTTCTTTAAGGACCCGACAATGGCACCAGATGACATCCCTCGTTATCTCTTTTTAGCTATCCAATGCCCGCAGAGGCGACCTTTCCGCCACACTCTGAAAGAGTTGGAAAAACCAAAGGAACCGGCCTTAGCCGCAGAGCAAAGTAAAAAAGACACCGATCCTTTGTCTGCCATAGTACCAACATTTTCTGACTTTGATCCCAGTGCTTGCAAAGGTCTCTCCGACATCGAACTACGTCTCATTATGGCGCGGCTCTCAGCCGAGAAGGATGAGCTCGTATTCATGTCTAGGGACATTCTAGTTATGGCAGACACGCTTCGAGAGACTTTACAGATTAAAGGATCCCTCTCCGTCAGCCTAATGGCCGCTTATCAGTTTTTACTTGACAAAAATAACCCCACTACATACATGGCGTCCCCATACATGAAGGATGATCTTCTAAAGTTAAAGAATTTCGGCACAACTGAAGCGCTGGCCTCCTTTCTACAGCACACAACGCCGAAGTTCATCATGTTACCCTTCCTCTATCATGAGCATTGGATGCTCCTGGAAACAAACCTACCAGAAGGAACAACTACAATATACAACAGTTCTGATAGCCAGTACAATCCACGGCAGAAGAACTTTGTCATGACACCAAGGACGCCAACATAGGTAGTGGCGAAGGAATGCGCTGACAAATTAATCGCCTTTCTAAGTCAGCATACACGGGCTTACGACAAAGACCACTTTCACCGCCCTTCCTTCAGCCACAAATGCCCCCAGCAAATCCGAGAATCCAACGACTGCGGCTTCCACATCCTCTACTGGATGTACACCATCATCGTTCTTCAAAGACCAGTAGAAGAAATGACTGACGTGGACTACCACGCTCTACGAGGACAGTTCGCAGCAAATCTACTTCACTCACCCGGGGCAAATTCAAAATTAACTTAGCCTGCAGCCCTTTTCATCGTACTTCTCAACCTATCACTTTGACACTCTGAGGACAGAGTGAGTGATAAGTTGGGGGGTACATCAGACAAGGGCAAGGTATCATTTCTAAATCCTTCTTTTCTATTTTTTCCCTTTCTCTCTTCTTTTATTTTTCTTTATACATTTCTTTTTAACTTAAATTCTTTTGGAATAAAGTCACCCCCAACTAACCTTAGAATCATGTTAGCCCCCAAAAGTAAATAGCACTTAGACATTTAATGGCGATTTAACAATATTCCTCCACTATTGATTTTCATGCTTTTACTTCACTTCTTTATCTGACTCTCCACAGGTCAATATTAAGACAGAAATAAGTTGGGCTCTCAAGGATGAGAGGGGCATCAGGCAACTTCCAAATCAATAAGTTCTGCAAAGTGGACCACAAACCAAATAAGTGCATGTTGAAAAACTCTAAGAACAGCTTTCCTCTCTTCAAAATAAAAGACGCTTGGCCGCCCAAAATTAATTCCCAAACAAAACCCCAAAACCCAAGCCTGCGAGTCATCGAATAAAAGCCAGAGAGTCGAATACAATTATGAGAGTTGTGCCATAAATAAGGATCTATATAAAGAACCGATGAAGGTCTCACCCGGCCGGCACATTCAGCTGCCCTCACAAAGGCATATGTGTCGTGCCCGGTAGTGAAATCCTAAGGTATCTAAATATATGAAAGGCTTATAAAGGGCTCACCCGGCCGGTACATTCAGCTGCCCTCACAAAGGCAGATGTGTCGTGCCCGGTAGTGAGATCCTAAAAAGCATAGACAACCCCTCCCCCACTTGTAGGGGGAGTTACACTTCAAGCCTTTAGCCAACCCTCATACCCTCTCTAGCTTCCAGTAGGTCTTTCAAAGAGGTATAAAGCTGATTAGAGTCAACAATATGCACAGAATAAAGGTGGCCCCGATGCAAGCTACGAGATACGGAAAGTACCTGAGACCCAAGCAACTCTCGAAACCTGAAAGAGTCAAGGCAAGCAATAAGACTTGATATGACCTTAGGAGAACTCAGGTTAAGAATTGAAGCAAGAGTATGGAAATCCTAACTAAATAAAATCGCCTCGCCATTACATGCCCCAGATCTATCTAACTTGAGGACAAGCTAGACTCTATGTTAGTGGGGTGATAACCTCCATTTTTGGATGGTTATCTTAGTCTTTTTCTTTAGTTTTCCATACTCTTTCTAGATTAAAGTTATACATAATCCCTAAATTTTCCTTTTATTGTAAATATACCATCAGACTAACTTTTTCCTTTTATATATGTAGAAAAACACAAAAAAAAGATCATAAAAGACGAACTCAGCCTCAAGACCGCATGGACTCAAACGGTCCCAAGACCGCATGAAGCCAATCGGTCCCGAGACCGCATGGAGTCACACGGTCTCAAGACCGCATGAAGCCAACCAGTCCTGAGACCACATGGAGTCACACGGTCTCAAGACCGCATGAAGCCAACTGGTCCCGAGACCGCATGGAGTCACACGGTCTCAAGACCGCATGAAGCCAACCGGTCCCGAGACCGCATGGAGTCACACGGTCCCGAGACCGCATGAAGCCAACCGGTCCCGAGACCGCATGGAGTCACATGGTCTCAAGACCGCATGAAGCCAACCAGTCCCGAGACCGCATGGAGTCACACGGTCCCAAGACCGCATGAAGCCAACCGGTCCTGAGACCGCATGAACCCAAACGGTCTTGAGGTCCAAACGGTCTTAAGGTCCAAACGGTCTTGAGGTCCAAACGGTCTCAAGGCCCAAACGGTCTTGAGGTCCAAACGGTCTCCAAACCGTTTGGACTTCACTTAAGGCCTATAAATAAGACCCCAAGGGTCCTCCATTGATCATCAAGTTTCAGACGTCCAAAGGTTGCCTCAATTACTCCAGAGCTCTTGTGACTTCCATCCTCCACCCTGGGGTTGCCGGTCTGAGACCCATACTCCATCTCAAAGCTACTTTCTCTCTCTCCGCCAAAGAAGGTGGGAAGAGGAAGATCTCATCATCGCGCAACCTGTGAAGCTGGTGGATCGTTTCTCTCTCTCCAAGGGGTTGACATTCCTCTCTCCTTTATGGGGATGATGCACTCTCTCTCTTCTTGCCTCCTTCTTTGTCCTAGTCATGAGCAAGTAGTCTCTTTCACTAGGGTGTGGGGAATAGCCATGCTACCCATGTTTTCATATCATGTAAATGTAATCCATGATTTGTAATATAGAGTTCTTATCTTTTCAGTTCGACATCAAACGTTTAATGAATGCTTGTTGCTTGATCTCCAACTTGTGTTATCCTCTATCTTTTAGTATAGATTGTCTACGTTTGTACTATTAGATTTGAAACTCATTTGTATGTTGGTTCTTGATGCATGTATCCACCATACATCTGTTTCGGTATCTAGGAGTGTATCTTAAGAAGTGGAGTAAACTCACTATCATTTGTTGCACTTTCATACTATGAAATGGAATCAGTTGACGTATGAAAGTGCAACCTTGGTAAGTCGAGGAACACACTTTGTGAGGGGAATGATGCAAATTAGGTGACCATTTGTTCGGGAATGGATGGCATTGCAACATTCCCGCACTTCTCGTAGTTAGTTCTCCAAAAGGAAACTAAGTCTACAAAGATACTAACTGACTAAACTCTTTTTGCAGGTTATGTTTTGCTTTGCATGTGTTGACCCATGTGTAGTGGTGGTGAAAAACCGATCACACCCTAGTGACTTTTATCCTTGTTTAACTCCTTAGTTTTACTTAATTTCTCTACTTTTCATGTTCTTAGTTTAAAACAACAAAAACCAACCTTTCGAGTTAAGTGCCTACTATTAAGTGACTAAGTGAAATTCTAACGTTTTCCATCTTGTTGCTTACAACAAGACCGTTGTCCTGAGGATTCAACCCTTAACTATACTACGATAAGACTTCCACGTATCTTAGCATACGTGGGTGGAGTTCTTTATCTAGTATATGCAAGGCTAAACCTAGAGACTTACCATCTTTAGGGTTTTTAGTTGGTGTACGCAATTCCACGTAAGTGGAAGCTCCATCAGTGTCTATACCTAATCTGAAATCACTCAAGTAGAATTATTAGACACGAATAAATGGAATGGTTAGTCATCATCAAAATAAGGGTTAAGTCAATTTATACCTTAAGTCAACATTCTCGCCCTTTTTGAAGATGACAAATCATTCCATAAATGTATTGAAATCATTTAAGTAAAATAGTACCTTCGGAGAAACCTAGGGGTTTCAATAGAATTGAGTTCATATTATCTCCCTCAAGTGATGCTCATGGATATCTCATACCCCCCCTTAATCGATGTTATTTCCCCTGCATGGTTAGCTTACATAACATTTATAGAAACAATGTCTTCTACTCATACATGCTCTACATATATGTCTTCTCCCCTTAACATAAGACATTATTTCTCCTCACACATGCCTTCTGCCTATCTAACATAAGACATTCCTTCTCCCCCTTTTTCATTTCAAAAATTAGGTGTTTGAAGAGCTAAAACAAAACATGTTAGAAAAAGGAGATACCAAAAGTTGGAAAGGAGAGTAGAAGAGCAACACTAGGGGCTTGTCAAAGCATAGTATGTGAAGCAATTCAAGACATGCATTTGAAAAATCTTAGATGTAATTCTAGCATATACTAAAGGTAAGTCTATGCAAGCATGTAACACAAGATAGTAGATATCCAAGTCAAGGAGCAAGCTTGAGTATGAAACAAGATACAAGCATAACATATAGTATAATACCACTTGATCAAAAGATGAACAAGGCTAGAACTACATGTATATAGACTACTAGTTGTTGAACTCACAAGTTAGTATTTCTAGAAGGATCTATGTCATAGCTAAAGATGCACAAGTTAAAGAGCAAGCTATGAGTAGATGTAGAGATATATCCAAACAAGAAGATGTGTAGTTTTAAAAGCAAGAAGTGATATAACTCACTAGAAAATATACATCATTACCAAAAGATGATTACCACTAAGAAAATCAAGGTTTTATCAAAATAAGATATACAACTAGATAGATGTAGCAAGTTTGAGCACAAATGAAGCAATTTAAGACACAACCAAGAGATCCTAAACGATCATCATCAAAACCTACATAACAACTCAAGATAGGTAATTGCAAGATATAGAGATATCAATTTAGAGCAATTAGAAAGATAGAGTTGTATGCAAGATAGGAAATTTAAAGCATGGAAATATGCATATCATAAAAGTACCAAAGGGAGTTTCATACAATAAGGCTAGTGGTTGAGAAAGTCTAGTTGAGAGGGAAATTCTCATCCAAAAAGCCATATGTATATTCTATACACAGTGTTATTAGTCGAGTTCTAGGGTTGAACTTCTGGATGATGACAACTATTGACAACACCCATTGGTGTTTTTCGGTCGAGTTTCTACCAGGACAAACTCGGCCGACAACAGTTGATGTCAAAGAGCACATATATTCAGAAAAACATATTTAGAGGCACGATAAAAATATAAACCATATTCAAATATGTATGATCAAGTCTGGTGGATATACTACAGTCAGACGAGGAGGAGTATCCAAGATATTCAAGAAGTATTACTCAGATCAGGCAAGCTCTTAGGGAGCATAGACTGTGGAGCATACAGTTCATATCGAGGAACTGCAATCAAATGGCCGATAGGCTGGCTAAGGATTTCCAAAAACATAAGGAAGGGTGTTTTGATTTACCTAGACCCCCCAAATGTATTAAAGATATAGTAATTAGCGAGAAATGTAATGGAGGTAGTACCTCCAAGTTTAATTCCCGAAATTATTTAGAAGGCTGTATTTTTTTCCCGTATTGGCTTGCAAGAGGAGGGCAAGATGAATAAAATAGCCTCCTGGCTTCTATAAAAAAAAGTTAGTAATGCACTATTAAAGCATCAGGGGTAGTTTTTGAGCATGAAAGTGATGAGAATCATAATATATCACTTTTTACTCAAAACCATATGATAGTGCATATTAACTTGGGAAAAATACATTATGATTGGATATGAGAAAGAATAAAAT
Source organism: Alisma plantago-aquatica (assembly GCA_963693085.1). NCBI lineage: Eukaryota > Viridiplantae > Streptophyta > Magnoliopsida > Alismatales > Alismataceae > Alisma > Alisma plantago-aquatica. The sequence goes on from OY856410.1 coordinate 657,034,306, forward strand.
TACCTATGTTCTTACCTTTGTTTTTCCACTTGTTGCCACCCCCATACACATCTCACCCTTTTTCTTTTATGTGGATTGAGAGATCAATTTGCAAGTCAATACATTTGCAAGAGGCCTACAAGAAGAAAGATGAAATGGTCCCCAATCATATTTTTGGGTCCGAAGGGGTTAGCTTAGCAACCCAAGTCCTATTAATCTTTGGTGCTTTCCTAAAAGGGCAATATGTAGAATAATGAACAATTTAATTTCAATGATTACATGATCTCCTAGCCTTAGAACTAGAGGATTCTTCATTGAACATTGAAGGTCATTTATCTTTGTTGTTCCTTTGAATACTATCAAGTCCAATACCATCTCCACCCATTTATTCGGTAGTATGTTGTAGGATTTGATTAATATTCTTTTTATCATCTAATGTTCTTTGCGTAGAAGATCTCAAACTATGATTATCATGCATAAGATAAGTACTAGTAGAATATAATTGATTGATATTATCTCTAGCATGTAAAAGATTGGTTTCTAAGCAAAGAGTGTTGGTCATATAAGAATCTCTATCAATATGAAGAGAAACAACATTATTCTCTATATTAATAGATCTAGAAAAAGATTCAAGGACAATTATTTTAGCTAGAAGGGAAGCATGTTCTTTTTCAAGCAAAGCAATATTAGAAAGATAGACACTATTTTCAGATTCTATACCTTACAAAACAAAATCGTTGTCCTCATTTCAATTTTAAGAACATCAATATCAAGCATGAGAGAATTCACAATATTACTAGGCTCATCATTAGAACTAGTCATAAGAGGTTGAGCTTCTAGAAATCTAAGCTTATCAAGCAAGTTAGCATTTTCAAGTATAAGAGAGTCTACTTGACTAAGATAAGCATTGTTTTCATCTAGAAGGAAAATATTAGCATGTTCAATATTATCTTTTTCTACATGCAAATTATCAGCAATCCTAGAAAGCTTTTTCTTTTTCTTTTCCAAGATTTAAGAGAGGCAAGGGTACCATGAATAATAGCAATTAAATATTATTTATCTAAAGAGTTTGGATTTACCTCATTTTGAGTCTTTACTTGTTGATTCCATGAAGGGAAAGTGGCATTCTCCATCTTAACTAGAGCTTGAGCTAGATCCTCTACTAGATTCTTGACTTGAACTTGAGTTGGAGGAGTTACTTGGGATTTTGTTGCATTTTTCCTTCTTCTTGTACTTATCTTCTCTTCTCTTGTGATGATGGGTCTTTTTTCCTTGTGGACAATCTTCCTTGAAGTGACCCTTCTTTCCACATTTAAAGCATCAGGTGAAGGACGATGAATTGCCTTTGTAGATTCTATCCTTAGAGTACATGGCATCGTCTTTAACTTGAGAGGATGGAGAAGCTTGACCAACAATTGCATCAATTTATGCTTTGATTTCATCCTTCTTCATTCTCTTTGGCTCTTTATCTTCTTCTCTTTCTTCTTCATCTTGCTTGTCAAGTTTGACTTCATGGGCTTGTGATTTCCTATGAGCACTTCAATAGGGATATCACCAAGAGACTTTGTTTCTTCAATGGAGGTCACCTTGGATTCCAAAACCTCTTGGGGAGAGTTTTAAGGATCTTTGAGTTGATCTCTCCTCTATCCATAGGATGGCCTAGAATGGAAAGATCATTCACAATGGTGTTGAGCCTTGAGTACATCTCAGCTATCCTCTCCTCCTTTCCCATCTTGGAGTTTTCAAGGAGGCCTTTTAACATGTAAACTTTTCTTTCCTTCACTTGCTTTGTCCCCTCATAAGTGAAACATAGATTTCTCCATATCTCATAGGCTCTTTCACAATAGGAAATTCGGTTGAACTCGGTGGAGGACATGGAGGGATAGAGAATGTTGATCACTCTTGTATTGAAAGTTGCTTTCTGCAAAGTATGCTCATCCCATTCTTCTATCTTTGCCTCGGATAGCTTGTGTGTAAGGTCCACCATTCTCCTACTTGTGGAAGTATTCTTGGAGAAGTCCCACTCTGATACCACTTGTTGGATCTTGGATGGGATCTAGAGGGGGGTGAATAGAGCTATATGCACTTAAACAAAATTCATTAGTCCTTCAAGATTTTTCTAAGAAATATGCCAAGTATGAACTTTGAGTGCAACTAAAACATACATAGCAAGGGAGAGAGACTGAACAAGCATAAGAACACAAGCTATGTAGAGTGGTTCCAATCTCCAAATTAGGAAAAATTCAATCCACTACCTATATAGGTAAAGCTCTAGGATTTTGCAACCATTGCATACTTATATTTCATTATAAGAAATACAATCTATAACCTTCCTTTTTCGGGCCACAAATACCCAGCCTTCCCTTTAAGCAGAAGGGAGCCAACAACCTACCAAAGGACTTACCTATCCAAGATCGAGTTTTCACTCTCACGAAGTACTTACCCACTTTTGGAATGAGTCTTCTTCCTTCACCAAGGTACTTACCCACTCTTGCAACAAGTCTTCTTCCTTGAAGGAATTACCCACTCTTCTTGGATCTTCCATGTTTGACTTTACCTTCTCCAAGGAGAAGCTTTCACCAAGGGACTCCTTCCCTTCTTCTTCACCTCTTTTATCCAAGAGAGAGAATCTGCATCTTCCTCTTCATGGCAGAAATGAGAGATTGGGAGGTGGAGGAAGTGAGAGCCTCACAAGATATATATATATATATAGGTCAAGCTCTCTTACAAATCTCCTACTCACTCTAATGGATGTGGCAAGTGATTAAGCTTAGAGAGTCGAATGAGGCTCTTATAGGCACTCAAATATAATACGGAGACCTTCATAATGCTAGGATAACCATGGAATGAAGTCCAAGGAATCATATTTATAGTTGTGGATTTCTAATAGATAGTAGAAACACTTAAGGATGAATACTAGCTGTTTGGGGGTGTTGCAACGAATATTTTTTCGAGTTTTGCAACACTCCAATGGCTAGAAACACTTTTTATTCACATTTCATATAGTGAAATCGATCGAGTTTACTGTTGGGAAACTTGACTGATTGTACTATGCTACAAAGAAAATTTGAAGCATCGATCGAGTTTAACCTGGATGAAACTCATTCAATCACTTAAATATGATTTTCTAGTGTAGGGTGTCAGCCGAGTTTTGTATTTTGAACTGAAGCTGGACATTCTCAAAATGCATCAAGGGTGTCAGTCAATTGTCACAGGAGAAACTCGACTGAATAGGCACTCTGTGATGTATTTTGGAGAATTCCATTAGAGTGCTTAAATATTTGATTTAAGTGCTCCTAATTTTTCTAAGTTTAGTTAAAATTCATACAATCATTATAAGTTATTTATAATATGATTCTAATAGAGATACATCATATAACACAAAAGTTCACTTGCATTGATTTTGACTTGTCTTTTCTCCAAGATAGGATGCACAAGTTAGGGCATTTGGAGTGTGTCTATACCTAATCTAATGTGACTCAAGTATAAGCATTAGACACAAATAAATGGAATGGTTAGTCCTCATCAAAACAAGAATTTAGTCAATTTAGACCTAGAGTCAACATTGACCTTGAGTCAACATAGTTGTATGGTCTAAGCTTGTTGAAAAGGGTTATATGAGTTGTTGGATCCACTAGTGAACTAATAGCATCCAGGCATGTTAGAAAGGGATATTTGATTTGGTGGTGCCACCCTTGCCCTGGTAACTGTAATTGGGAGTTGGGTGCACATGAGCCATTCTGGGTCTACACCAAAATGGGGTAGTGATCAATGTGAGGCCATGGTTGAGTCTTGATGAGGATGTCAAGAGTGTAAGTGGGGGAGATAGTTACATCCTAGAATTGGATGTCTCATATAAAATGATTGAATACCCACATCACCAAAGTGTACCTCCTTTTTAGGGAGCCCATCACTTAGAATTTAGTGGTTACGTGTGCTCAACCAAGAGAAGTCTAGGATGGATAACCTATTGGGAAGTTGATCTCAGGTAGTGCAAAGCCAAACTAGAAGTGCTCTGTCAAGCCCGTCGTCATTCCTAAAACTCTATAATAGCCTTGGGTAGTAAGACCATGTGCTACACTATTCACACAACCTTCAAACTACTACAAGATTAACATGTTTTACTATTTCCTTTAACTACCCAGGGAAATAAATTTGTGGACTCGACGAACTATATGATTAGGGTTCCACTTGATTAATTAAGCTAGTTACTCATATTTCAATTGTGCCAAACATTTATAAACAATGCAAAGAGATATAATTGACATATTAATCAAGACTAATAGCTCTAGAAGATCTAATACACATTGACATATATCAACCCACCTGATCAAGATACAAGTAATTATCTTCGGCCACAACAAGGTCCAACATACCAATCTTAGCCATAACAAGGCCCGATATATCAAGTCATGGGACATTAGGTTTATTCAAGGCATAATAAGGAATATTTATTCCTCCACTATTTCCTTTCTAGTGTGCAAATAGCATCACAAAAGATAGACTACTATCCATGTAAGGACTGCCCATTCATTATTCACAAAACTATATGTGAAAGCATCAAATCACATATATAATTAAAACATGGGTGAACATTACATATCTGGCATATTAAAAATATAACTAAAACATGGGTGAATGTTACATATCTGGAATACTTAAGCATTCAAATAACCAAAACAATTGAGTTCAAAAATAAAGTCTAACATATCAAAACTACAAGTTTGAGAAACACAACCCCAACATGAATTGGAAAGAAACAATGAAAGCAAAACTCTAAATATGGAACGATTACCTAAGATAAAGTCCTATCAATGAAGGATATCCTTTGAATTTCCATGTACTCGAGATACTCCTTGGATAACTTCTTAATACTTGCATATGTCGCATCCCAAGCCATGCATAAAAGAAGGAATTCTTGTGATTAGAGTAAGTTTCAATGATAACACAAAGGGATAAAGTATGAGCATAACAAAAAGAAAATTGGAAATGCTAAACAATCTCTTTTGTTTACTTATTTTATCATTAGGTCCACCATTATACAATAAATCCTCTCTGAGTTGGCATGACTACACCTCTAAATTTAGTATCAAAGTACCTCTGAATTAGCACTACATGCATCTTAATGGCATCGAGGTGTATTTGAGTTGGTGTGGCTACGCCTATGAATTGAAGTGAATACCCCTCTAAATTGTCACTACATGCCTCTAAATTGTTCCAGGGCTACTAAATGAGGACTTATAACATAATGGATTATGTGAAAGTTCTGTCTTATTTATATAATCACTAAGTTTAAATTCTAAGTCTAAAATTATCATATATTAAAACTAAATATTGATAACCAGACATATGCTAAATTTTGTATCCAAATCTGAATTTGAATCTAATCTAAATGCCTATAAAAGTTTGTTTCACTTAAAGGAAGTGTATTTAAATGATCTCTAATAAGAACTAACATTTTATCTTAGTAATTCATGGCATTTAATATATGACTATTGCATGGCTACATTGCCTAAACTATGCATGATTGCACTAAAAAGTCTAAATGTAGTTAACTACTATATTGGGAGGAACATTTTAGAACTATAGAAATTATAATAAAGGTTGAAATATGATAATTGGATGAGTGCATAGGGAATGGCCCCATTTCCTATAATGAGTCAACTTCTATCAACACTGCTCCCATAGTCTGGGTCTATCTCTCTCCTAAAAACACACAAAGGTTTTCTCACATTACATATCCTTCCTTTAGGTCAATCATCTTTAGGGTCATATGATTTCTCTCTCGGATTACCATTCCATGCACTTAGGTATGTGTATTACTAAAGTGTACAAAGTTATTTCACCAGTGCATCTTTTTAGTTCAATGGTAAGATCATGGTTGCTACTTTGCTACGATAGTCATACTGACATTGGGGGTTCTTAGTTTAGATTTTCAGCAGTAGTGAAAGGGTTTATGTATGTATACATTATTGATCCATATTTTAGTCTAAAAGTATCATCAATATGTTCTTAGTACCTAACTTCCATAGACTTATGGTTATATATAAGGTAGTCTTATCATGTATAAATATCGTTATTAGCAATTACTTATTTAGGGTTAGGGTGATATATGTTACAATTGTGGTTATTAGGTTTGGTGAGAGTATTAAAAACCCTAGGATCTAGTTAGGTAGCATTAGTTCATTAATAATAATCATGAAGATGTAACAAACCAGCAATTTCTTAATTTTTTGACTATCAGATACAAAATTGGGTCTAGTAAGGGTTCAAATAGGATCTGTAGATCTTTCCTAGGGTAAATTTCAATAATTTTCTTATTCATGGATTCATTCTAGGTTTTTTTTAAGTCTTAAGTCGGTAGAATCCAATCACGTGGGAGGTAATTGGATAAGAAAACTAAAATGATATGAAAATGGTTAGATGAGGCTCGTGCCTCCAACAAGAATTCAGCTAAATGCATACAGAAGACTATACAATCAACACCTCCACATGTTGAAGTCTCACCCACTAAGAAGACCAGATAGAGAAGTGAGTGTGTATCTAACTTAATATTTCTAGGACAAACACAAGGGATACTAACTCAAGTTTAGGCGATAGCCGATGGTGAGAGATAGACTACCGCAAATTAGCAGAATAAAAAACCAAGCCAAGTTGAGGGGAAAGGGGGGCCCCTCATGACCTCAAAATAAGATAGATGAGTTCACAAAACTTCACAAGGATCCCATAAAGTTGAGAAGCAAATAGTGTTGTCTGTCTCAAGAAGCAAATAGTATTGAGTCTTTCTCATTAAGTGTGCACTAGGGTTCAACTAGGGGTTTAATATGTGCACTTTGATCTCACGAAGCAAGTGGTGGAATCCATTTAGGAAACAAATGATCATGGAGTGAAAAATACTCACTCTATTAGGAAAATGAGCCCTTCATGAAGTAGGAGGTCGAAGAAGATCATGGACAATTCAGATTAAGTTGGCCAATTATGTTCTAATACCAGACACAAATCTGATCTTGTTTCAACATAAAACAAAAATTGAGATTGTCAATATTTGGCATTATCTTTAGGAATTTATTTACCGAATCAAACGTCATTCAAATAATCTCAAATTTTTATCACTTGTTCCCCTTTGTGTATTGAATATTTTAGTGTAGTTTTTTATCCAATTAGGTGACTAGAATAATTAACATGACTAAATTTAGAGAAACCTTAAATATTAAATAATTAAATATCTATATATAATTAGATCTTGAAATTTTAGCTCAACTTATTTACACATTATCACTTAATAGAAGAAATTTCAATGCATGATAATAACCCTAATTAACTAAAATGAACTCTTTTATCAGTGTATAACCAAGGAGGATACGTCATTCAAGAGATTTGCAAATAATTACCTAGAAAATGAGCATGTTAGAATGCTCTCCCTTTAAAAAAAAATCTTCCCTTGAAATTTCAAGGATTTAAGAGCTCTGGATATTTCTTTTTCATCTCTAAGTTTCCAAGTGCCTTCTCCTAAGTTGTAATTTTTCCATAGAACATCAACTAGGTCAATGTCTGTCTTCTTTAATTGCCTTATCTGGGAACCAAGGATCCTCAATGGAATCTCTTCATAAGATAGATCTTTCCTGGTCTCAATAGGTTCATGGGAGATAATATGGGTACTATCATGTACATACTTTCTCAAAAGGGATGCATGGAAGACACTATGTATTTGTTCATAGGAATGTTGCAAAGCTAATCTATAGGAACTCTTGCCTACTCTATCAAGAATCTCAAAAGCTCCAACATATCTAGGACTGGGTTTGCCTTTCACCTTGGATCTCGAAAGAGACTTTATAGTTTTGACTTTTATGAACACATGATCCCCAATAAAGAACTTTTTATTGATATCTATGTGCATTTGCACATCTTATGTCTACCCAGAGCTTCCTTCATTCTCTTCGTGATGAGTTCTACATGATTTGTATAAAGTTGTATATATCCACCCTTTTCAAGATTCTCTCACAAAGCTCATGTGAGAGAAGAGGTGACTTGCATGGCATCCTATATAGGGCCTCATACGGTGCCATGAGTATACTTAATGGAAACTAATATTGTAGGAAAATTCAAAAAGAGGAAGATAACTTCATCCATAAACCATCCAGTCTAGAATGCAAGTTTTGAGTATGTTCTCAAGGGTCTGAACATTCCTCTCAAACTAACTGATGCACTAAGTTTTAATCGCTTTTCACATGCTATTTTTCCATGCATTTAGTGCATAATTGTTCATTTTGAGATATGTTATTCATTATTTATCATTATTAGCATGTGAATCATTATTGCATAAACTTTTAGTATTTCTAGCAAATTATGTTAAAGTGTCACTTTTTATATGGACTTGAATTATTTTTTCCTTATTTTAGGTAAATAGAGCATTTTCATAATAGCTTGGTGTTACCAACATTTATGTCAGTAGTACAAACATGACTGTGAATTCCAACAAGGAATTCCATAAATCTTGGTGTGACTGAGACATCACTTGGTGCTACCGAGAATGAAGTCAATGGCACCTACCCATCACCATCCAAAGAGCATCAGGAACTAAAATTAATTTCTTGGGTGTCACCGACACCCCAGTCGCTGGTACTAACTTTAGCACCCAGATCAAGTTAGAACTCATAGAAAGAAACTTGATGCTATTGACATGATCATAGGCAATACTGACATAGTGTCAATGTTTTGAGTCAGTTGAGAACTCAATGCCACTGATATCCAGGTGGTGGTAACAACTTTATGTAATCATTGCATATTGAAAAAATCATGACAGATCTAATGGTTGCAACTTAATGATGGCCACAACCCCACTTATGACCTAAAGGGAGTTCGGTCATTTGAGGAGATAATGTTCTATCTAATTGCAATAGAGCATGAAGCTGAGATAGGAGGAGACGAAGGAAATAGACACAAATCGGATGCCCTAGGAACCTTAGGAGATAAGATTTATAGTCGTAACATTGTGAATCAATGTGTCTACTAGAGGGAATCATCAGAACTACTTCTTTGAGGGTTTTTCATTGGTTTTCTAGTGTCTATCTCATTTTCTTCCTCTTACTCTCTTTTTATGATGATAGAAATCATGTGGGGCTAATCCCCACATTCCTAAGGACCCTAGGGTAGCCAAATTTTGCTTTGCATTCATTTTTTATGAACTAATAATATATTGATTTAATTTTAGATGTGAATCTATGAGTTCTTATCAAATCAGTTAGTGCTTGATCACCACAAACAATATGTTAGATCATTAATTGTTTTGAGAGAGGGATTAGGGGTTGGAAAAGTTGTAGATTTGCATAGCTCATATTGTGCCTCAGGAGAGGGCTTATGGCTGTGAAACAACAACCTAGAGTTATCAATAATTCACTTACTTAATTCCTAAAGTGTTACAAAAGTGGGGTTTGTTTTAGTTTAGGTAGTGTATTAAGCTATGAAAGTGGGTAATACTTGCTATAAGTCTTCAGCCCATGGTTAAGGGTGAACAAGTATTGATGAAATGAAGTTTGAATGCAATGCATACTGTGGTAGAACTATAATCCTAAGGAATCCATATGTTCCTAATCACATTCTCTTAGTTTAGATTTAATTCTTTTCTCTTAGTTAAAAAAACAACCTTGCAACCATTTATTCTAGGACTAGCTGATTAGGTTACATTCAGTAGTAGTTTTTGGAAAGTGTTTACCTGGGTTTGACACTTGGGACCATAGGTCTATATTACTCAATGCATAGACTTGTGTTTTACATGCATAGTTTATACATGTCAAGTTTTTGCACCATTTCTGAGAAGATAACAACACGAGCACTACGACTGCTACAACCGACCATTCTAGGCCATTTCTTTTTCTTTATTTTATTTCTAAATATTTTCTTTGAATAAGTGCATAATTGAAAAAAAAATCCTTTTTCCAATTCATTAGTACTTGGTATCTCACATTATCATTTTACATTTTCATGTACTAGTGTATGGTTCATACTTGAACTACAAATTGCAAGGAATATAGTCCACTAGGTACAGGTCAGGAGGAGATTTTTCATAATGCAAGAGAGTTTGGAGTTTTAGCCTAGAATCTCATCCAAACCCCACCACCACATGCAGAGAAAGCACATGCAATAGACATGAACCCAAATAGTGAAGAACACATTGAGGAAGAGCATGAGGAGCAACTGGTTTGGGAGAAGATAAACACATCTTTAACCATAATGCAATTAGATCCAATCAAACATCAATAATTTAATGTGAGAAGCTACAAGATAGATCCTCGATTGGTGGCACTAATCAAATCATAGTCTTTCCATGGACATAGCGTGGAGGACCCAATGGTGTACATAAACAACTTTGTGGAAATTTGTGACATGATGAATCTAGAGAAAGTTCCAGCCACAATTATATACCTAAATTTTTTATCCTATTCCCTATCAGATAAATCCAAGGCATGGTTCCTTAGCCTCCTAATAGAATCGATTGAAACCTAGTACGAGATGATTGGTGCATTATTTTAGCGATATTTCCCATCACAGAATACAAATTAACTAGTGGGGAAGATCCATGACTTCAACAAACATGTAGAGGAGTCATATTCAGTAGCTTGGGAGAGATTTCAGAATATGCTCTGAAAGGTCCCTCATCATGGGATTGATCTGTATGGATAGGCAAATCAGTTCTACTATGGTATCCATAAAGGGTAAAGGACTATACTTGATAGTGTAGGGGCATACTTCTTCTTGAACAACAAGGCTACAAGGTGTCATGAGATTTTAAAGAACATGGCTAAGAACTAGACTTGGGTTGAGGAGAGATAAGAACCATCAATGATCAAGAGTGATACAGAATGGAAAAAGATCACATCACTTAAGGATCACATGGAGAGGCTCATGAGGAACCTAGAGCACAAATCTGACACCTCATTTGTAAGTGAAGAGGAGGAGTGGATCTTTGTACAATAATAGAATTACAAGGGAAGCAATGAATATTCATGGAGGAGGGATCCCAAATTCTTGTAGAATGATCCTAATAATTTTCAACATGACCCTTCATAGGCACAACAGTCCAAACAACAACATACAATATTTCACAAAAGTTTTAGTAGGACAAGGGTCCCAATAAGATAGACAGAATAGAAGACATGGGAAGACTAGTAAGTCAGAATGAGTCCTTATCGGACCAAACAAAAAGGGAACATTAGAATCAAGGGGCACAAATCTGCAACATTGAAAACCAGATCTCTTAGTTAGTAGTGGAAGTGGCATCCATCAAGAAGCCCGATCACCAAGGATTTCTGGGAGATACAAATATCCCCCCAATAACCAACATGTGAAGGTAGTACTTCTTCATAGTGGAAAGGTTTTGATGGAGGCCTAGAAGGTTGATTAGCAATTCAAGAAATTTCTAGATACATTTAGGAAACTTCATATCAACCTATTGCTTGTGGATGCTACTGAGCAGATTTCATAATATGGCAAGGTCTTGAAAAACATTATCAAAAAGAAGAGAAGGATAGTTGATTCTGATGTATTGGTCTTAAGGGAAGAAGTCAGTGCTTTGATATAGAGAAAGCTGCCATAGAAGAGACATGATCTAGTGTGTTTCAACATATTTTGCTACATTGGAAAGGTCAAGTTTGGAGACACACTATGTGATTTCAGGTAAAGCATCATTCTCGTTCCACTGACTACATTCAAGAAACTGGGACTCAAGGAAGCTAAGAAGAGCAACATGATGATTCATCTGGTAGAAAACTCAATGGTAAGGCCCATGGGCATATGTGAAGATGTTATGGTAAAGGTAGACAAATTCATATTTCCATCATATTTTGTAGTCATGGAGATGCATGATGGTTATGGCAATGAACTACTCTTAGATAGGCCTTTCTAAGATACAAAAAATATAATCTTAGAGATGGGATGAGGAAGATTGACAATAAGTATTTAGTATGTCATTTTGAGATAATGCTTCCTGACTATCGACTATCGGCCAAGGAGAAGGCACAATGTCACATGATGAAACATTTGGGCAATGAGGTATTACTACTCTTGGTAAAACCATTTCTAGACATGGCACATGTCAAGACATAGGTGGATAAGGGAACTCTTGTTGTAGATATTTTGGAGCATACAAAGTAGATATGTTTAACAAAGGCTATCAAGTACTACAAGAATCCAGAGGAGGAGGTGTACCCAATGACAGTTACATATGCGGTCTCTTCTGACATTATGCAGGCATACCCTCAACTACCTCTAGAAGCTTGTCTTATGAATGTAGTGGATGATTGCACATGCTACCATTCACTGGAGTTGTGTCTTTTGTTTCTAAAGATGTTGTCATACTTTTATTTAAGATACTATGAAGATCTTGGACCGCCATTGCCACCATTAGTCCATTCCTTGAAATGTCCTCTTGAACTAGAATTGAAGCCACTACCGTAACACTTGAAGTACACATTCTTGGCAGTAGACAACAAACTCCTAGTTATAATTTCTACATCACTGAGTTTGAAGGAGAAGGATCATCTACTTATTGTTCTGAAGAATCACATGGCTGCATTTAGGTGGTCCATTGTTGACATCAAGGGGATCTCCCCTAGTCTATCTCAACACAAGATTAGGAATGAAGAAGGAGCAAAACCTATAGCACAACCTCAACAACATCAAAATCCTATCATGACGGATGTGGTGAAGAAAGAGGTAGTGAAGCTTCTATTGATAGGTATAATTTATGCTATTTCTGATTCTAGATGGGTAAACCCAACTTTTTGTTCCTAAGAAGGGACGAATCACGGTCATTAAAAATTTTTCAAGTGAGTTAGTTTTGATTAGGCTAGTGATCGGGTGGTGAGTTTCTGTTGACTATTGTCATTTGAATACCTCCACTTTAAAATATAATTTTCCTCTCCCATTCATTGATCAAATTCTTGAGAGGCTTGCCAACTACTCACATTTTGGCCTCTTAGACGAGTACTCCAGTTGTAGTCATATTTCAATCGAACCACATGATCAAGAGAATGTTACCTTTACATTTCCTTATGGTACCTTTACATACTGTCAGATGCCTTTCAATCTCTATAATTCTCCAGTGATGTTTCAAATAGGTATGCTTGCCATTTTTTGGATATGGTAGAGCGATGTCTTGAGATTTTTATGGATGATTTTTTGGTTTATGGAGAGTCATTTGAGGACTTCCTTTCCGATATTGATAGGGTCTTACAAAGATGTGAGGACACTCATCTAGTTTTGAACTGGGAGAAATGTCATATGATGGTGACTGAAGGGATTGTGTTGAGACACAAGGTGTCCAACAAAGGGATGGAAGTCAATCTAGTAAAAATATAAGTGTCTCTAAGATACCTCCACCATCCTCGATGAAGGGAGTTAGGAAATTTTTAGGACAAACTAGATTTTATTAACGCTTCAGAAATGATTTTTCAAAGATTGTAAAGTCGCTTTTTGAGTTGTTAGTAAAGGATGTTTAATTTAGTTTTAACAATTGTTGTTTGAAATAGTTTGATATTTTTAAGGAAAAGTTGATCTTTACTGTGACATCCCGCCATCACACAGACAATGAAATGCCCGTGAAAATGTGTGGAACTTCCATAAACCACATATTACCAAAAACATGGGTTAATTAAAATCGATTGCGGAAAACATATAATAACAGAACTATTGCATCCAGATCCTTATCCTGCAAGGAAACATGTTGTATAAACATACATAAACCTTGATACGTGTCCACAACTTACAGGAACCAACTACCACATCGGCACAAAGAGTTCACCACCTGTTTATATACAGAACAGGCCATACCAGGCCAACAGCATGATAAACAAGCTACATCAGCTATACATCGTGAAACATCGTCAAAACACTTCCAGGGACCTGAGAGTAGATGTATGACTCTAGGACTCTACTACAAACAACCAAAATAGTAACATATCCATCTCTTGCCTCCTACTGCTCTTCTTGCTGCTCGGCCGCAACCTCACGACCACTACCACATCTAGCACGATCACGTAAAAAGGTTGTAAACTAGTGGGGTGAGACACAAAGTCCCAGTGAGAAACATAACTCCCCGCCGAACTATAAAACTTCAGATTAAGCAGGTAACTGATATAAGCAGCATATTGAATAGAGCTTATCTTTATTAACAACTTACCAAGATATCCAGGAGGCATATAACCAGATATTTCTTTATGGAACATGATTGACAAGATAAGATTTATAAGAATTTATCACAAGATATGAAAAGTGTATCAATAACTTGTAAGAGATAACTAAAGCAACTATACGAGAAAGGCCTCAACAAATGTTCCGTGTTTTTCCTTAAGCAATATATTCTATACTGCTGGATTATGATTTATTATGCCCTGAGGAAGTGAGTCGTCCCTCTCAAATCCAGCCTTCAGCTGCAAAGCCCAAAACCGGTGCCATACAAGGTCATTGGGAGAGTCGGACTCCATGAACTCACCTCTTCGTGGTCAGTGCACGTTAACCAAAGTAGGACAGCAGTCTCTTGCTTGAGTGGCCTCAGCCATAGCGTTAGCTCATGTAGTCTACCCTTTTTATCATGAGCCACAGGCCTATTCACCGTCCTCCTGAGCTGTGAATGCATTCATGCTCCTTCACACTGAGCCATGGGCCTTATCACCAACACTGGATCACTAGTCAGCTTCTCCTTCAAACTTTAGAAAGCTTGCTGACAACGATCATCCCAAACAAAAGGTACATCCTTCCTGGTCAACTCTGTCAATGGCAACGTGATTACACTAAAATCCTTTATAAACCTTCGGTAGTATCCTGCTAGACCAGAAAACTACAAACTTCCATCGATGTTTTCGGTTATTCCCACTCTGCAACTGACTCCACCTTCCTGTGGTCCACTCTGACTCCTTTCGTGGATATCACATGACCCAAGAAAGTCACTTCCTTCAACCAAAACTCACATTTACTAAACTTGGCATATAACTGATACTAGCGAAGGAGAGTCAACGCTTGTCAAAGATGATGTTCATGTTGTTGACTGTCTCAACTATAGATCAAGATGTCATCTATGAAGACCACAACAAACTGATCTAGAAACAGAAAGAACACCATGTTCATTAGGTCCATGAAAGCAACATGCGCATTGGTTAGCCCGAACGGCATAACCACAAACTCAAAGTGACCATACCTCATCCTGAAAGTTGATTTGGGTATGTCATCATCCCTAATCCTCAACTGATGGTATCCAGACCATAGATTGATCTTCAAGAATACTGTAGCACCACGCAACTGATCAAACAGATCATTTATCCTTGGCAAAGGATACTTGTTCTTGATCGTGACTTTGTTCAACTGCCTATACTCTATGCACAGACGCATCGATCCATCCTTCTTTTTTACGAACAGGATTGGAGCATCTCACGGTGATGTGCTCGGTCTGATGAAACCTTTATCCAACAACTCTTGTAACTGCTTCTTCAGCTCTGCCATCTTAGTTGGAGCCATCTTGTACGGTGTCTGAGCAACGGGTTGTGTTCCTGGCACCAGATTGATCTCAAAGTCAATCTCTTGAGGTGGGGGAACACCGAGGAACTCATCAGGAAACACATCAACAAACTCTCTGACAACAGGCACATCCTCAAGGCTAGAACCTTTTGCCTTGGTATCCACAACGTGAGCTAAAAACGCTCAACAACCTTGCCGCAACAACTTTTCTGCCACCACAGCTGACACCAAACATGTCGGAAGAATCTTCCTATCTCCCTGGAAGATCCACTTCTTACCATCATCAGCAAACACTGCTTTCTTGGAACCATAGTCCAGCACAACCTTATACTTTTCTAAGGTATCCATCCCAAGGATTACATCGAATCTATGCATATCAAGTGGTATAAGATCCACTTGTATGTTTTGTCCCGAAAAGGATAGAACACAGGACGTACACACTTCTTGAAGCATCAAGGAACCATCAAGAGGGGTTTCTAATAACAAGCTATCTTTCTTACAACTAACAGGTAAAAGACAGCTATCAAGCATACTACGGGCGATAAAAGAATGCGTAGCACCCGGGTCAACCAAAACAGATATAAAGCAAGACGAAGACAAATTAGAATGAAATAACTCTATCTGACATGCCACCACTCGCGGGTTGACTATTGCTTCTAGATGACTCATAGCATAGAATAGAGTCATTGCTTGTTGTCCATGTCCTCTGCTTCCTTGAGCAGATGATCCTGCATGCGACGCTTGATCGCGTCCTCACCCTTTGGCACCACTGGCTGTTGTCTGTCTGACCCATGTTGATTTTGTCTCGGTTGTTGCATCACTTCAACATCTTTCCTTGGGAAATTTGACTTCAAATGCCTTGTCTGTCCATAGAGATAGCATGACATGTCCTCTAACTGTGGCCTAGATGGCCCTATCACTACTACTAAAGCTATGATGTAAGCTATGGATGGTGAATAACCATGCCCTCTTCCTTTACTTTGTGACCACTACGATGGTGCACTAGATCCTTGCCTCACATAAGGTGCAGAAAACCTCGGCTTCTTGTGGTTGTCAAACCTCTGTTTCTGAAACTAATTATGCCTTTTCTTGGACACAACCTCTCTCTTCTCTCGGACTGACTGTTCAATCCTTCAGACGGACTCCACAAATGTGGCAAACTGTTCCCAATTTTCCAAAGCAGCAGCAGGTGTCGACAGCTTGGCACTCAAACCTTTCTCAAACTGTCTGATTCTCTTGTCATCTGTCATCGCCATGTGAGGATAAAACCTCAGCAGGTCCATAAACTTAGCTTCATACTCAGTGATGCTCATCGATCCTTGGCGTAGATGCTCAAACTGGTTGATCTTCTCATCCAGATAGGTCTTCAAGAAGTATCGGCTCATGAACTCCCGCCAGAAGACGTTCCCACAGATCACCTCACCGGGCCTCTTCTCCTCCTCGATGGCCCACTAGTGGCAAACACTACTTTCAGAAGGTAGACAGCGTGCTTGACTTTGTCTACTTCGGGGATGTCAACGATCCGGAAGGCCTTCTCAAGACCTTTCAGCCACAGATCTGCATCTGCTGGATTAGCCGTTCCAGCATAATCGGAAGCTCCGACTTGGCGAAGCCACTCAAAGGTCTTCCCCATACCCGAAGATTCACCATGGGGAGCCTATGCTCTTGGCAGAGGCACTAGCAATCTATCCACCATGTGATTCATCATTGCCATTACTTTTCCCATAAGCTGTTGATAGGTAGGGTTTTCGAGAATGGCTGGGTCAAGTTGGGGGACCTCAGGCACCCGATCTTCATTTACCTACACTCGTGCTCCATCAAATGATGCAGCATCACTGCTCTCAAGAGCATGTTCTTCATGGTTTCTAGACATCTTTAAACTTTATCTTCCACTGAGGGCAGAAGGTTATTGTAAGAAAATCTGGAATACTCACAAGAGTAGACACAACCCTAGTCCTAGATCCCTATAGACTCAGTGAACCTAGAGCTCTAATACCAAAACCTATTGTGACATCCTGCCATCACACAGACAACGAAATGCCACGCGAAAACATGCAGAACTTCCATAAACCACATATTACCAAAAACACGGGTTAATTAAAATCGATTGCGGAAAACATATAATAATGGAACTATTGCATCCAGATCCTTATCCTACAAGGAAACATGTTATATAAACATACATAAACTTTGATACGTGTCCACAGCTTATAGGAACCAACTGTCACATAGGCACAAAGAGTTCACCACCTGTTTATATACAGAATAGGCCATACCAGGACAATAGCAGGATAAACAAGCTACATCAGCTATACATCATGAAACATTGTCAAAACACTTCCGAGGACCTGAGAGTACATGGATGACTCTAGGACTCTACTACAAACAAACAAAACAGCAGCATATCCATCGCTTTCCTCCTACTGCTCTTCTTGCTACTCGTCCGCAACCTCACGACCACCACTACGTCTAGCATGATCACCTAAATAGAGTGTAAACCAGCGGGGTTAGACACACAGTCCCAGTGAGAAACATAACTCGCCGCCGAACTATAAAACTTCAGATCAAGCAGGTAACTGATATAAGCAGCATATTGAACAGAGCTTAACTTTATTAACAACTTACTAAGATATCCAGGAGGCATATAACCAGATATTTCTTTATGGAACATGATTGACAAGATAAGCTTTATAAGAATTTATCACAAGATATGAAAAGTGTACCAATAACTTGCAAGAGATAAATAGAGAAACTATACGAGCAAGGCCTCCACCAATGTTCCGTGTTTTCCCTTAAGCAATATATTCTATACGGCTGGATTATGATTTATTATGCCCTGAGGAAGTGAGTCGTCCCTCTCAAATCCAGCCTTCATCTGCAAAGCCCAAAACCGGTGCCATACAAGGTCATTGGGAGAGCCAGACTCCATGACCTCACCTCTTCGTGGTTAGTGCATGTTAACCAAAGCAAGACCGTAGTCTCTTGCTTGAGTGGCCTCAGCCATAGGGTTAGCTCACACAGTCTACCCTTTTTATCATGAGCCATGGGCATATTCACCATGCTCCTGATCCATGAATGCATTCATTCTTCTTCACACTAAGCCATGGGCCTAATCACCATGCTCTTATACACATCTTGAGTCCACAACCGTAGTTGCACTCTAATCATCCTATTTTTGACTAGGAGAAACCCCGCATATTCAATAATATGCACTCCAGGTAATCCCACAGGAGAAACTAGTTTCACCATCACCAGTTACTGACGATGATGGATCTATGGCCAGGGCAAACTACATGTAAGGTTCCTCTATAATTAATTAATACATTTTAAGTGGATTGCAAGATTCAACCAAGTTATGTAACATGTAAAATAAATCACCAGTAAACAACATAGATCTCATTATCAGGTGTTACATTGTCATTCTTTTTCTCAAAGCCAACATTACATGTTACCACTTGGCCTCTTGCCAATCATCAAGATCCATCTCAAGGATCAACATCACTGGGACTCAATCCCATCATCAAGGCACACTTTGCCATTCCATGGGTAACACCCATCATATATCATCGGGTTCATCATAACCCTTGATGTTCCACATCATATCACTATTATGCCATTACCATGGCCCCATCATACAAATGTCTCCTGTATGGTTAGTGAAATCACAAAGGAGCAATGATACTTGTACAAGGAACATTTACAGCTCTTTACTTTATTATGAGAGTCAACCATGCAACATAGACGAATGTATCAAAGCATAGCATTCTTTTATATATATATGTATCAAAGCATAACAGCCTCATATATCAAAGTACAACAAACATTAGGGCTGCCAACCAAACACAAGGTACAACCCTCACTATAGGTGTATCGGGTAAGGGACAACCCTCACCAAAAGCATAGCATCTCTCTCCAAAGAGTGTGATGCCCGACACTACAAGGAGATAACGAGAAGCACCCCTGTCGGGCAGCAATTCACCACCTGCAACACCCAAGCATGCAGCATTATAACGAACAGAACCATATCATGCAACGCCATATCGGGCAACACCTACCCACTGATATTGGGCAACGCTCAACCTGTGACGCCCAAACATGCAGCCTCATGTCGGGTGGGCAATGCTGCATCATGCAACGCCCAATGACAGGCAACGTTGTGAAGGGCAACGCACCTACTAGGAGTAATGGTAGACTAGAACCAAAGGTGCATCGTGCAGCCACGAAACGTAAGTATATCGTGCAACCAGGTGCAGGTGTAACGGGCAGCACAACCATCCCTAACGGACAAGACCCTATCGCCCATTAAGGTTAGGGATTCATGTCGGGAATCCACCATTATCATAACGCCCAAGGCCATATCAACCAAGGCCAAGATCATAATGCCCAATAAGCACACTACTGACCTCTATCCAACTACATCATGGCGTTCAAGGAGGGATATCGTTCAACTAAGTTAAGCTCAACCATATCGGCCAACACTATGGTGCCCACCTAGGGTTTCACCGACCAAGCACCATATTGGGCAACATCAAAACCAACCCATGTCAGTCAAAGGGACATCCAGGGTTCAACACTCCCAAAACAAGGCATAACGCCCAACAATACTAACATGGTGAAGGGGTCATATTGGACAGCAAAGTCAAAAGAACCCAACTTATCATATCGCCTAAGACAAAACCCTAGAAGAGGGGTATCGTGCAAAGCACCACAAAAGGGTATCATGCAAGGCACAAGGACCATATCGGTTTCGTCATCATCAACCTCAAGATTGCCATCATCAAACCCTAATAGATCAAGAGAGTTGGCTCACCTATCAACAACCAAGAGAGAACAGTTTTACACAACCTCCATCACATATCGGGCAACAAGGTGGATCATCCCCTTATTAGTCAAGATTCTAACCTTCACTAGGTCAACGTCCAACCAAGGCTCACCTCTCAAATCCTTGGTGAGAGAAGGGTATTGCCCAAGCAACTAGAGCATAGACTCAGCTCTCAAAAACCAAGAGAGGGGTTTTTCCTACACCACTAGAGCTCAAACTCACTTCTCAAAACCAAAAGGGAGAGAAAGGGGTTTTGCCCAAAGAACCCTGAACTCAAGGTTCAGCCATAAGGTCTAAGAGCACATCAACAACATGACCACTATATATATAACAAGATAAAAGGGTACATACTAGGGCAAGAAACATATCTAACAATATGCATGGTCGATCCAGATGACATATAAACATGCAACATGAAAAGGAAGTAGTACAGCTAGGGTTAGGAGTTATATAACCCGCCTTAAGAAAGCTCCAAGCTTCTAGTACCAAGCTTCCAAGCTCCAAGCACCACCTTCGGCCACCACAAGAAGAAAAACAAAGCTCATAACCACTATGGCCGAAGAACAAGCAAGAAGGATAATAAGGTGCCAAGGAAAGAGGGGGATATGCTCACCAGAAGAAGAGAAGCAAGACACACTCTAGGGTTCGGCCACCACTATAGGAAGAAGAAGACTCCACCAAGGAGATAGACCACCAAGCTTACCAAGGGGAGGTATCATCCACCAAGGAAAAAGGAAGGCAACTAAGGAACTAAAGGGATCCCAAGCTAGAGAAAGGAGAGACATATATAGAGGAGGGTGAAGGGGAGACTAAGGCAAGGTGTCGCCCAACCTAGGGACACTTGTCCATGGGGCAAAGCCACCTACTATCTCACCCACCACCACATGTCCAAATCTTTTTCCACATGCAAACAACAATCACCAAGTGTTCACAAGGGGGGTGACACAAACGATGCTAGGTCAAAGAAGGTCACTTGGCAGATACACCTCATGGGCGACACACCACTTGCCTGACACAACCATCTGGCCGATACACGATGGCCAACACACCAAGGTCACCCTTGCCTGATACAAGGCCCAACAAAGCTAGGCAAAGCCAAACAAGGCTCAACAAGGCAAAACAAAGCCCAAAGCTACTCAAACAATTAACCCAACCCATCCTCTCAACCCTAAAGGATGCAAGGAGAGAGAGAAACATCTCTCAAGGTGTCAAACTTGCACATCAACCCTAAGGCTTGGGTTATTTGCAAGTTGCACCTCCAACTCTCAACAAAGCACAAACAAACCCTAATCACCATTGGAGATGATTAGCAAGCATCTAAACACAAGGTTTAGGCAAAGCAAATAGGGTAAGCCCAAAATGAAGGCCAGGGTCCTTACATTTACACATGTGATGGTGGCTCCATATAGGAGTCAATCTTTTGAATTAATGTGTGACACGTCAGATTTTGTAGTAATTGTTCTAGGCCAACATAAGGATCATGCTCTTTTGGTCATTTTCTATGTGTCTATAATCTTAACAATACACAACTTAACTACACCACCACATAAAAGGAGCTTATAGATGTTATTTTTGCCTTTGATAAGTTTAGGCAATATATAATAAGGGGGGAGGTGATTGTGTGGACTGACCATGTCTCTATTAAGTACCTTTTGCAAAAGAAGGATGCTAAACTGAGGTTAATTAGATGGATTTTTATACAACATGAGTTTGATATAGAAATTAAGGATAAGTTTGCAAATGAGAATGTAGTAGTGTATCATTTGTTTCAGTCAGAGAGGGTGAATGAGTCAGGGTCAGAGATGTTGATTGTTGAAGATTTCCCCGATGAGCAACTTTTTGATATGAAATACAAAGATCGTTGGTTTTCGCACAGTAAATTGTTTAGCATGTGGAGAAATACATGAAGACTAGGGATATCAAGAGAAGAAGAGGTTCTTCCATTCCTTGAGGTTCTACGTGTGGGATGACCCTCTTTTTCTTAAGCAGTGTAGGGATGGAATATTGAGGAAGTGTGTGTCTGAATGTGAGTTTGAGAGCATGCTTGCTCATTGTCACTCCTTACCCACCAGGGGACACCATGCTAGCTTGAGGATGGTGGATAAGGTTTTAGAGAGTGTATTTTATTGATTGTAGTTATTTAAAGATGCTTGTGATTTTATGTAGAGGTATGATGCATGTCAATGGTCAGGAAACATATCTAGAATACATGAAATGCCTCTCAATACATCTCAAGAACTAGAAATCTTTTATATATGGGGAATAGAATTTATGGGACCATTTGTGTCTTCTAATTATAATCTTTACATTTTTCTTGCAGTTGCTATGTATCAAAAAGGGTGGAAGCAATTCCAACCCGCACCAATGATGCGCATGTTGTATGTAAATTTGTGAAGGACTACATTTTCTACAGGTTTGGGGTACCCAAAGTGATTATAAGTGATGGGGGTCTCACTTAACTAATATAAAATTTGGAGCATTGTTGAGAAAATTTGAGAGTGAAGTGTAGAGTAGGAACCCCATACCATCCCTAAACCCAAGGCCAGGTTGAGGAGTCAAAGAGAGAAATTAATATGATTCTAGAAAAGATGGTTTCAACCAATAGTACTAACTAGAGCATGCAAGTAAAGATGCTCTATGGACTAATAGAATGGATTTTAAGACACCCATAGACATGACCCCTTACATGATTGTTTATGGGCGGACATGTCATTTGTCATGAAACTAGAACATAAATCCAAATGGGCCTTGAGGAGAGTGAACTTTGATCTTTCTAGTATAGGAAGGAAGTGTAGACTAGACTGAATGAATTAGATGAGGTTAGATTCCTATGAGAGTTCTAGAAAATAAAAGGATAGGATTAAGAAAGTAAACGACCGCCACATTCTCCATGGGGTGTTTCTGTTGGGTCAACATGTTTTATTATTTGATTCTAGGATGAAATTGCATCCTGGAAAGTTGAGGTCATGGTGGAGTGGACCCTATGTGGTAGTCAAGGCATCCTCTCATGGTGTAGTAGAGATTAGTGATGACTCCAAGACCTTCTTGACAAATGGACAATGCTTCAAACACTATTATGGAGGAGAAGTGGTTCATGAGGGGGAGGAGTTGAAGCTCATTGAGCTTCATTGAGCATTTAAGTGAAATGGATTGTCAAGTCTAAGACAGTAAACAAGGGTTCCTATGGAAGCCAAACCATCCATTTTTACTTTTGTCATTTATCTTCTGTTTAGGAGTTTTTCATTAGAAATTTTGTATCTATCTTGTTAGGTTTTCATTAAGTATAAAAAGGTACATTGATGCTTTATATGTGGTGTGCAAGAAGTATAAATCTTTATACCACCTCCACCACCATCGGTGGCACTGATATGTGATCAGTTTTAAATATGGATTTTGAAAAATCTTGATACCACCAGCAGGAGGGGAGGTGACACCAAATCCTTAATAGATCAAAGTCTACAAAAACTCAGTACTACCAACACAGAGGTTGGTGGCATCAACAATTTTCAAGCAAGGAGAAGTGTCCTAGAAAAATTGTGGTTGATATATTGAGAGGCTTCTCATTGGTGTCGACTCACTTAGCTAAATAATGGAAAAATCGACGCAGCTTAGTGCCACTGACATAAAAAGTTAGTGGCACCAACTCTAGACATTATAGGAACACTAATTACAGTTTGTTACATCTCACATCTCATTCGTAGAACCAAAATAGAAGGGCAGAATCCATGGCACCATCAGCAACATCTAAGATCTTCAACATCCAACCAGTGGTGGCACCAATCTAGGTGCATGTTTCAGAAGTCAGTACCATCAACATCTGTTGGTATAACAACCACAAAGGGATCTAAGGGTCAATACATCAGTGACCATGAGTATCGGTATCAATGGATGACAACAACACCCACGGATAGTGACAAAATTTGGTACCACTGACAGCAGTGTTAGTGGCACCAACACAATGTGACAAGGAAAGAATTAAACTATCTAAGGGGAGGCAATGGGTGATCTAAAATCACACCCAAAGCATCCCCTATCATTTAAGAATGTGTCAGATGATTGTACAAGACTTCTCAAGCTTACCAAGGTTCGGATTCTATGTTCAAATCCCTTTCTTTATCTCTTTTCCACAATAATGACATCAAGGAGACAAGCTTCATCTATAGGTGCTTCCAAGTAGATGGTACTGAAGCCATCTAGTGTAGCCTTCCTAGATGAAGATCATAAGAATCTATATGATTTCATGATGAAGAGGGAGATCATACATATGCATTATGGTGATCATGCATTCCTCAATGACACCATCTTCACTGGTAGTTTTTGCTAAGTCTACAGCAGCTAAGGTATGGTAAGTGATCACCCTTTATTTGGTGATTGGACCACCTACCAAGATACATCCTATGAGTTCCTCACAACTATGGAGGTCTAGTGCATCCTTGAGCATGGGGAAAGCTGGGAGGAAAGTTGGGTAAAGTTCTCACTCTAAAACATCGATCACTACCTCACACTGGTAGAGTTTAACATGATATATGGTTGTCTGATGGGTGGGTCATGCTTCACACCAGGAGACCTAAACTATGGCATGGCCTGGAAATAGATTATAGACTTTCCTTGAGGGTTTGTCTTCAAATGGCACCAGTCCTTGATCATGGACATCGAGCACCCCTTTGCTTGGATTTTGAGTCGATGTATGACAAACACCATCTTTTCCAGGTCAACTCAGGGATAGGGAAAGGTCCAGAGGCATACATGTTCATGTTGTGATCCATTTTGACCTTAGGGAAGCTAAAGATCATCTATTGGTTGTTATTCTGTTAGCACATGTTGGTGGTGAAGAGGCAAGCCCATAGGAAACCCCTGATTCACTTTAAGGGATTGCTTGCACCACTCGCCCTACACCTTTGCCTTGAGCTCTCTAAATTCAATGCTCTAAATACATTCTCTATGCCCAACTTCAAGCACGCATACCTTGTCACTAGGTACAAGGGCACTACTGCACTATGAATGGGCGGGCACTACCTGATCCCATCTTCTGCCTATGGGGAATGTGATTCTGTTGATGTCATGTAGATGACGTAGAGGCTATATCACAGGGAGCGGATGTCGAAGTTGAAAAAGAAGAGGAATCAACATAGGAAAAATAAGAAGCATATATTGCTATGCCTTATACACTGAGGTGGCATTTTCATCACATTCTGCGCCACTATGCAGCATCCAGCTCTACAACTCCACCACCTCTACTGCTTAGAGACTCTTTCTCCATGAAGAGCATGTACGAGATGTTGAAATACATTTAGTAGGGTCAGCAACAATAGTCATCCACCTTGACAAACATTCAAGGTGTCTAGGAGTAGCATCTTCAGCAGCAAAAGGAAGTCTACAGTAGAGAGAACCTTCTCCTGGTCAACCACCTGCAATGAATTGAGTATCAGCAGTAGCTTCTCTACAACAACAATTGGAGTCAAGGACACTATTCTAGCAACCCGCAACCACCATATATGCCATCCAACCCACCCACATTTAGCGGCACTTTCTTTCCTCTAAATCCATAGATGCCATTAGGAAATTTTCATCCACCACCACCACCCTACTGAGCACATGACACCCCCATTCCACCTCTTAGTTTGAGTTTCAACTATGAGGACATAGTCAGCTCAAGCTTAGTGGGGTGATGGAACAACTTTGTCTTGTTTGTTTTCTATCTTATTTTTGTTTTTCTTATTTCCAAGTAGTAGGATCCATATTTATCTAGTGTAATTGTAGATCTTAGTTATAATGATTTCATCTATCATACAAAAGAATGTGTTTTTCTCTCTTGTAATGATTTCTATATCTAAAATGATCAAATTTTGCAATGTTTAAGGAAACACTAACCATAGGAAGTGTTTGGGTTAGTCAACTTGAGGACACTCAATCTCAATAAAAATCTTGAGTTATCCATGACTTGTGTATGATGATGAGGTTTGATCCCAAACCAACCTAATAAATAACAAGATATTAAATGGGATTTTTAAAAAGAAATAGCATTACCTTGTACATAGGTTGATATGAGAGGGATATGTCATAGTTAATAAAGGCAGTGTCCCTTAATCATGTGATTTTACCCACATTTCATGACATTTCATCCACCACTACCATTTAATCAAGTAACCCAAATTGTTTCCTCTTGACTGCATTGCATAGAATAATAGGTAGCATGATAGCTAGTGTCTTTATAGTGCATTAATAAAAAAATGTAGAGATTTGCATGTTAATTAGTTGCATATCTAGTTTCTTGTAGATTGCATTCTCTTTTTCATCATTCTTTGCATACATTGCAACATGTATCTATGTAGCTTTCTCCACAAATTAAAGTGGGAGGATCTACATCCATATTCCCCCTAATAAAAAATAAAATAAAAGAAAAGGCAATGATATATGTTGAAGAGAGATTGAGCATTAATCATAAATCATAACAAAATAAGAGGGCCAAGAAAAGAGAAATCAAATAAAAAGGGAGAAAAGGATGCCTTGAACTCAATCTGAATTTTCTTCTTAGAGAAGGTAAAAATAGTTTATGTATGCATTCTTTCATCGACACTTGTCATTAGGATGAGACAGCCCGTGCATTCATCATTCCACCACAATAGTAGGCACTAGGACACATGCATTTTTCATTTTCTTCATTATGAAGGTTCATCATGTTTTGTTTTAGCATAATAATTTGGATGTTATTTGTGATTCTTGTTCATACACACCTACTTTATTTCCACATGTTGCTCTTT
This sequence comes from Alisma plantago-aquatica, assembly GCA_963693085.1. Taxonomy (NCBI): domain Eukaryota; kingdom Viridiplantae; phylum Streptophyta; class Magnoliopsida; order Alismatales; family Alismataceae; genus Alisma; species Alisma plantago-aquatica. Next base: position 657,061,375 of record OY856410.1, read on the forward strand.
ATGGAAGGCCACATACATGACTGATCCCCTCATTCATTTCTATATGGGGAACTACTTCCGACATATTTGGTAGGTATACAAGAGAAATGTAGATAGAGAATCGCATGGTGCATCAATCGTATGCCCTATTGACTATGATGTCAACTGATCTTTACTAAAAATGTTTCATTGATCTAAGGGTGGACATCTTTACTGAACATTTTTGTTCACTTCAGAGTAGTTATTTGTTTAGTGGTGCAACAATTGTATGCCCTATTGACTATGATGTCAACTGATCTTTACTAAAAGTGTTTCATTGATCTAAGGGTGGACATCTTTACTGAACATTTTTGTTCACTTCAGAGTAGTTATTTTTTAGTGGTTGTAAGGATCATTTCAAGGCTTCCAGGTGGGGGTATTTGAGTTGTCCTCGTGCTAACTATTTCAAAAAAATCCAAAGGTATGTTGTTGGAGGGTGATTACAATCAAGCTTAGGGGATTTTGATGCACTGAGTTTTAGTCACTTTTCATATGCTATTTTTCCATGCATTTAGTGGAGAATTGTTCGTTTTGAACATGTTATGCCTTGTTTATCATTAATATCATGTGAATCACTATTTCACCAAATAAGTATTTCTTCTGAACTATGTTAAAATACCACTTTTTATTCATACTTATATTATTTTTCCTTGTTTTAGATTAATTGAGAATTTCATGATAGCTCAGTGCTATGGACACTTATGTTGGAGATACTGACATGACATGAAATTCCAATAGGGAATTCTAAAAATCTTGGTGATACTAAGTATGAAGTTGATGCCATCAAAGAAAGGAGTATGTGATACCGACTCATCATCTAGAGAGCATCAGGAACCAAAATTAATTTCTTTGATGCCACTTACACCCCCAATCAGTGGTACCAACTTTAGCACCTAGATCAAGTCAGAACTTGTAGAAAGCAACTTAGTGCTATCAGCATACTCATCGGTAGTACCATCACAGTGTAAGGGTTTCGAGTCAGCTGAAAACTCAATGCCACCAACATCCAACCAGTGGTACCGACTTTACGCGATCAGTACTGATTGAAAATCACAACAAATCCAATAGATGTGACTTAATGATAGCCAAAGCCCAACTTATGACCTAAGGGGAGTTCATTGAATTGAGGAGATCATGTTCTATCTCATTGCAACAGATCATAAAATTGGGAGAGGAGGAGATGAAGGAGATAGACATGGAACAGACACTCTGGGCACCTTTAGAGGGAAGATTTGCAGCCAAAACACTATGAATCAAGGTGTCTACTAGAGATGATCATTGAGATTGCTTCTCTGAGGATTTTTTATTGATTTTCTAATGGCTCATTTTATCCCTCTTCTTTGCTTTGTATGATGATAGAAATCATGCAGGGCTAGTATACATATTTCTTAGAACCCTGGAGTAGCCCAATTTTGCTTTGTATTCAACTTTTATGAATTAATAATATATTCCCTTTAATTTTGGATGTGAATCTATAATATCTTATAGAATTTCCTATGCTTGATCACCACAACCAATATGTTAGACCACTAATTTCCTTGGGAGAGTGATTAGGGGTTGGAGAAGTTATAGATTTGTAGATCCTATTGTGTATGGGAAGAGGGCTTACAGCTATAAAAGAACAACCTAGAGTAATCGATTAATGTACCTAGCTAATTGCTATTCCTCTATAGAAGTGGAGTTTACTTAGTTTAGGTAGTGTATTACACTATGAATGTTGGTAATACTTTCTACGGGTTTTAGTCTAGGGTTTTATGTAAATAATCATTGTTGAAATGAAGTCTGAATGCGATGCATACCATGGTGAAACTGTAATCCTAAGAAATTCATCCATTCCTGATCACATCCTCTTAATTTAGATTTAATTCTTTGCTCTTAGCTAAAAAAAACCATTCAACCATTTATTCTAAGCCTAGCCGATTAGGTTATAGTTCATAGTACTTTCTGGAAAAGGTCTCCCTGAGTTCAACACACGGGCCTCATAGGCCTATATAACTTGACGTGTACACTTAGATTTTACACGCATAGTTAGGTGTGCCACTAACCATCAATCTAAGAATGATAAGAAATGTTGAAGTGAATATTGGTACCCAACTCTTCCTGCACGTGCTTCTACAACTTAGAAGTGAACTTTGGGTCTTTGTCAGAAATAATGGAAGTATGGACTCCATTAAGAAGTACAATAACTTGGATATAAACTCAGCCACATATAAAATTGTACAGTCCTAAAATCCAAGAAATGAACGTTGTTGGTCAATCGATCCATGACTAATCATACTTCATCATGCCCCTTCCTATAATTTGGCGCACTTGTGACAAAGTCCATGGTTATCTTATTCCATTTCCATTCAGGAATGTCCAACAGTTGTAGCAAACCTCTAGGTTTTTGTGCTCAACTTTCACTTGTTGATAAGTGGGGCACCTAGACACAAACTCTTCTACATGTCTCTTTATACCCTCCCACCATAAGGCTATATTCATGTCCTAGTACATCTTTGTAGAACCTAGATGAATAGTCTACTTAGTCCCGTGCACCTCAAATAGAATCTTCTATTGTAATTCAATTGTGTGTACCCATAATATATCCTTCATCAAAATCTCACCATCTTGGTCTTTTGACAGATTAGCATCACTCTTCTTCTGTTGTCACCCTAGCATATGAGGAAGAACATAACTATCTTGTTGGGATTGTAAAATTGTAGAAGTCTAGTCTAGTTGAATCCTTAGATGTGCCATATTTAAATTTACCTCTAAGTTGTGTCTCCATTCTTCCAAATTATGCATCATCTTCCCTTCATCAAATATAGTTGTTACATTGACTACTTTCTTCTTCCTACTCAAGGCATCATCCAATAATTTGCATTTCCAGGATGATAAGAGATAACGAAGTCATATTCCTTCAAGAATTTGATCCACCGACGTTGCCTCATATTTAGATCCTTCTAGATAAGAATGCAGTTCAGTCTCTTATGGTCATAGAGGATCTAAGATTGTGTAATGTACATATAATACATCTAGATTTTTAATGTGTACACAATAGTTAGTAATTATAGTTCATGAGTGGGGTATTTTTCTTCATGACGTTTGATCTATCTCATTGAATAAGATATTAATCTATCCTTATGATATAAAATACAACCAAACCCCAACTTTTAAGCATCAACAAAGATGTCGTCATTTCCTGAAGGAAGTGCAAGCATAGGTGATAAATTGAGTCTCCTCTTCAAGGTTTGATAGCTCTTCTTGCACTTAGCACTCCACACAAACTTTGCTTCTTATTGTATGAGTGTAGTCAGGGACTTCCCTAAAATAGATAAATCTTGAATAAAAAGTCTATAATAACCAGTTAATCACAAGAAGCTTCTGGTATCTGATGGAGTAGTAGGGGTAGCCTAGTTCATCGCATAATCAACCTCTATCGGATTGACAGAACTATGTTCATTAGAAATTATATGTCCAAGGAACATAACCTTGCAGATCTAGGGTTTATATCTAGACAACTGTCCATACAGTTAATGATCTTGAACTGACTCAAAGGTGATGTGAAGGTGCTCTTAGTGCAACTAGTCATTATTAGAATAGATGAGAAAATCATCTATGAAGACAATAATGAGAGAGGCAAGAAACTTATGAAAGATATGATCAATTAAGTCCATGAAGATGACATGGGCATTAGTGAGGCCAAAGGACATAATAAGAAACTCAAAGTGTCCTCATCTGGTTTGGAAGTTTGTCTTCTCTATGTATGATGTTTAATCTTCATTTGATGGTATCAACTACGCAAGTCTATCTTCAAGGACACCTTAATTGTCTTCAGTTGTTTGAATAGGTCATCAGTTTGTGGTAGTGGGTACATGTTCTTAATTGTCATTCCGTTCAACATCGAATAGGTGATGCATATCTTAAGAAAACCCATCCATCTTTTTCATGAAGATGATGGGTTTCCCTAGTGGGATACACTAGGACATATATAACTTAGATCTAGAAGGTCTTGTATCTGCTTTGTCAGTTCAATGAGCTTTGTAGGCGCCATCCTATATAGAGCCTTATAAATAGTTGTTGTCTCCTGAAGGAGATCAATGGAGAATTCAAGTTCTTCATTGGGAGGTGGTCCAGGAAAGGGCTCAAGAAAGACATCTGGAAACTCACTAAATATAGGAATATCAACAAGAGCTTTCTCCTCTTCAACTAGAACATATACAAGGTAGGCTTGACATCCCTACTTATTAAGCTTATCCACCTAAATTGCAAAAATGAAGAAATCTTTGCTATGGTTCTACCTTCCTTTGATAACTAGAGGCTCCACTTTATGACAAGATATGTTGACTAGCTTTCTCCTACAGTCAAGGAGCATAAAGTGCTCGTGGATCTAGTTCATGCCCAAAATAATATCAAAATCAATTATGGGAATGATCATAAGATATATAGGAAACATTGTCCCCTCTAGGGAAATCCTAATCCTAGAACCATTCTCCCATGTAATTAACACTCTTACTAGATATCATAATCTTAAAATCATAATGAAGTTCATCCAAAGGTGGTTATAGCATTGAGATTGATGCAAAAATTGAAAGTATGTGATGCACTAGAATCAAACAAACTGTCACAAATAATTGGTTGATTAAAACCACACCTTTAATGACATGATATTCATATGACTCTTCCATACTCATGGTGAAGACCCTCACTCTCTATATGGTTGTTCTGACCTTGTTTCTAGTTATTGTTGCCAAACTTCTATTATATCTTGGGATGATTACTCTTGATGTGTCCTTCCTCTCTACAAGAGTACCACACACTTTGTTTGAGTCTGCGCTCTTAAGAATGATCTTGCTAGAACTTGGGGAATAATGGTGGTGGTGGTCTCTATGCTCATTTAGTTGGCATTCCATTATGTGTTGGTTGCCCTCTTGGGCCTCTCTAAGCTAGGGATCCTCTCCTCTAAGATGGAACACCTCTTGGAACCTTTCTCTTATTATTCTATTTATTATGATGTTGAAGTGTTGATTGTTTCCTCTGGAAGATCCTCTTTTCTTCTATTTTTCATCATGGGTGGTCCTTTAACTCAAGGGCTGATTCAAATGCCTCTGGAAAAATATTGATGTCACGTCCCACTAGTGTGCAGACAAGGTTGGGTTTCAAACAATGCATGAAATTCTTGTCTATGCACACCTCCTCTAACTTACTTCCATATTTTTGTAGCATACAGAACTTCATGGTGTATTGGCTAACAAAAGAATCAAATTGCTTCAAGCATTGGATTCCTTCTTCTCAACCATAGCATCTGAGATGTATCAATTTACAAAGGCAATGGTGAACTCCTCCTAGGTCAGTGGTGTAGTACTGAGTCCTTGAGCATTGGTGAAATTCTTTCACCAGGTGCTAGCCAGACTCTTAAGTAGGTGCATCCAAAAGTAGACCTTAAAATGCTTAGGGCATCCTAGATCCCGAAAGTAGTGCTCCACATTCAGCAACCACTCATTAGCATGAGTGACTACATCTGCCTCAACTTCACCGGAGAAGGTCTCTTGCTTGATCTTCAAAAAATCAACTAGGGCCAACTCTTGGTTTCTCAGCTTTGGTTGCCCTCCTCATGAGCCAGTTAAGGCATAAATCAGGGCCTTGACGTGCACATTAAGAGGAGGGTTGGGAATCCTTAGTTTGGCCCTTCTAGGTATCTCGTAACCAATTACTATGTTGTAGGATCATTCCTCTCCCTCCATGTGCTCTTTCCCTTTTCAGATCTATTCTTAGGGGGAATTTGTATAAAAGGTATCTATGAGGATCTATCTAGGAACATAAATCACTAATGGTTATTTGATGCAGCCCTATTTTAGGGCTCCATCTTGTGTCATATTTCACTTCAATCACATCTACAATTGTTAGATTATATGGTATTTCCCCTAATATGTAATTTCATGTAAAATGCACTTATGGACATTATCTGCATATTTTTTAGGCATTTGGATCATGCTTGGATGGAAGAGACAGAGAAGGAGTGATCTTAAGGTTTCTCTACCCTTAGAGAGATCCAAAGTGAGGTCCAAGGCTTCCTCAACCTACCCCTAGTGGTCAAAGATCAATTGAATCAAAGATGTCAAAGGAAACACAAAGATTCAAGTAAAAGTGTTGATATAGAGACCAGCAAGGCCGTGGTGCCACAGAATTGTCGTGCTAGATCACTTAAAACCTATAGAATTGAAGATTGAAGACTACACCTAGAAGCATGGCCATGCTACCTAGCATGCCCATGGCACAAAATAGTAGAACGGTTGTGCCACCTTGCACGGCCGTGTAACAAACCATCCAGAATGGTCATGGACTAGAGAACGGGCATCTTCCTCCAAGACACCATGGCCATAGTTACCACCATGTCCATGCCACCCTTGCACCACCACGTCCGTGGTGACCACCACGGTCGTGCCACATTCGTTTCAAAATTCAACAACTTACTTTGAGTCTTCCCCATTTTTTACCACAGTCATTCCACTCCACTGTGACCATTCTCACCCCTCCCCACCATGACTGTGGCAACCCACCACGGGCGTGCTACTCACAAAAACCTAGCTACTTTTCCATTGCATTTCCCACTTTACCATTACTTGACCTATTTCTTCCACCCAACCTATATATGTGGGTGGTGGCTGGAGGCTGAGGTTAGCTACCCTACAACCACTCTAGCCTCCCCATTTCATCATCCATCCATTCCACCCTCATTACACCATTTCCACCACTAAAACCCTACTGTTCTAGTGTTTTAGCCACTTTCCACCATACACCCATGCCATTCACCTACCTTGGAGGGAGGAGCTCGAGCTACATCTACTAATAGGTGGAGAAGGAGGAGTCTTCACTGAGGTCATTATGGATTTTCACTCCTCTACTCATTCTTCTTCCTTTCTTTTTGCATTTTCATGTTCTATGAGTAGCTAGGCCCCTTAGGTGGGTTGTTTGGGGCCAAAATGTTACTTTGATAGCATGTTGGGGGGAAATGATATGTAAACATTATAATTTCATTTTTAATGATTATTTTCTATTTCTATCTCATTCTCCATGGATTGCTTGTTGGTTTGTGCTTGAAATCACCTAGGAATTTAGGGAAATTTCTTATATGTGTGAATTTTGTGATTTTCTCCTAGGTCCAATTCATGGATCCCTAGCTAGCCACCCATCTTCCTACATGCTAATTAATTCTCCTAACCCTAATTGAGAGATCTAAGTAGCTATTTTATATGAATTTAGTATGATTATCTTAAATCTTTCTCAAGGCTAGAATGTGGGTGATGGAAGGCCTAAAACCTCACTTCCACTCCCATTACTAACCTCAACCCCTAATCATCGTAAGATCCTATAAACTAGAAACCTAGGTTTTATAGACTCTAATTGAATTACCCCTAATCCCTAACCTAATTGAGCCTTAGAAGGGTAGTAGGAGGTGTTAGGGACTAGTTTCCCCATACACAACATATCCTATCCATTGCCAGTTAGAAGTTTAGGGCAATTCATTAGCTTCTAGCTAGTTGTTTGGTTTGGTAATCTAAATGAAAGCATAATGTTCACATGTCACCCCCAACCTAATTGATAGATGCATCCCCCAAACATCCCACACATTGCTTTATTGCTTTAAAACCCTAATTGCCTTCTTGCTTAGCTAGTGTTAGCTTAGTTAGCTCTTTACTTGTTTAGTTAGCTTCTTGCGTTGTTCTTGCTTTGTTCTTCCTAGTTTAGGTCTATATTTGCTCTTTTTCTCTATTTGATATCTTAGTGTAATGTACACTTCTTCTTTCATGTCTTAGCATAGCTTTGTTCTTTTACTTGTTTGCCTTGTCTTTTCTTGCTCAGTAGAATTGATTGTCTAGGGTTAACTTAGGTTTTGGTCTTCCTTAGTGTAATAAAAAAAATCAAGCATCAAACCTTCAACCCTAGACTTTGTGGTAGGAACCTAGCCCAAAACTATCCTATCTCTAGTGCCCCCTTTTCTCCCTATTGATCGACCCTATATTTTCCACCCTCCTATACTATGACACGACCCTTTATGCTTGTGGGTGTAGTTTTTTAGTGTGTGTGGGTGCGTACGTGTATGTCCATTATAAATTTTTAAAGATACCCCATGTGTTTCGATCTCATGGGGTGTATCTAGTCAAATCCTAATTTATTAGTGTGTGCACCTCTAGTGGGACGCACCAAGCTTTCTGGCGTCGCTGTCGAGGAGAAAGGAAATCAGTCTAGCTAGTTAGTTTTGTTTTTATCTTTTTATACTTCCCTCATCATTGCTATTCTTTATTCTTAATTCTTTATTCTTTGCATCCTTTGTGCATATTGGTTTTCTAACTTTCTTTCTTTTGTTTGGTTGTGCCTTGTGCATGTGATAAGCCACTCGGGGAAGACAAGATGGAAGGATAAAATGCACCTCACAAGTCACTTCAAGAATACTTCGTGCCTAGAAACTACAAATTGCCAATTGCTAGTAGAGTTGATCAAATGTCAGGGGAACAATTATCCATCCCTCTAGGTCTTGTTGGGATCCTTCCCGCCTTCTACGGCTTAGAGATTGAGAATCCCTACAAGCACTTGGACTCCTTCCTTGAAGTATGCTCCACCTTCAGGACGTTGATGGCTAGTGATGACACCATCTGGTTGACCTTGTTCTCTTTCTCCCTCAAAGACAAAGCCAAAGATTGCTATGATTCAAGAAGGGACAACATGAGTTGGGAAGATATGAAGAATTCCTTCCTAAGGCAATTCTACTCTATAGCAAGTTTGACACAAATGTGGATTCTCATATTGAGTTTTAGTCAGATGGGCAATGAGCAGTTTCATAATGCTTGGGAGAGATTTAAGAAGATGTTGAGAGAATGCACGCACCATGAGATCCCTTTGTGGAAGATAGTTTAGTCCTTTTACACTGGTCTATCTCCAAAGAGTCAAGTTGTAGTATATTGTTCTTGTGGAGGAGTTTTCATGGCTAGGCCATCTGAGGAGATATGTCCATTGTTTGAGCAGTTGGAAGAAGGTTCAAGAATCTGAGCTTCTAGTATGGTGAAGGATGTTGATTGCCCCTTTGGTGTGACATATCCAGCTCATAGTGATTCAAGCCTGCAAGTGATGAAGATTGTTGGTGACATGGTGAAATTCATGAAGAACCAAGTGACAAATGTTGCTTGCCACTCGGCCAATTCTATTAAGTTCTATGGTGAAGAAAAGAAGACACCTCACTCTTATAGCTACTAGGAACCACAATGTCTAAGATATAGCTCAAGGTTTGAGGAAGAGGTTCTCTCTAGGTAGAAAACTTTGATGATGTCCAAAATAATGTGACAAGGCTTGAGGAAAGGATAGAGAAACTATCTTCCATACTTGCTCTCCAAGAATAAAAATTGTCTTCAGAATCCATCCTAAGTTTCAATGAAGAAAGTGGACCAATGCCTTCCTCACAAGTTTTCTATAGTCTGCCTCCCATGCAAGTGCAACCTATATACCACTTACAAGGCCATCCAAAGCCTTACACTCCTCCTCCCCTTGCATCACCACAACTTTCTCAACAATTCACCTTTAAACCTCATTTCCCCCCTCAACCTCAATTTCAATACCAACACTAGTACAGAAACAACATTCAATGTCACTTTTTTGGGCGTCGGTTAATTACGAAATCTGACGCCTATAATATTCAACGTCGGTGATGTAGGTCACCCGACGTATATAGTCAAGACACGGGTAACGCTTTGTATTCAACGTCGGCTGGGTAACAAAAAACGGACGCCTAAAATCGCCCGCGAAATCCAATTTTCAAGCAAAAAAAATTTGGCCCCAAAGTGTCACATACAGCGTCAGTTTTTTACCAACAAACCGACGCCTATATAAGATGAAAATTTGCGTGAAAAGTTCCAGCTTAGGTGTCGGTTATCCTGCGATAACTGACGCCGATAATGGTTCCTGCCAAATTATTTAGGGCAAAATTTCTCTAATTGGACGTCGGTTGTTTAAGAGGAACTGACGCCGAAGACTTTAGGTGTCATTTGTATGTGATAACTGACGCCTTTTATGAACTTAATAGACGCACAATCGATCGCAAATGTTCCCCTTTCCTGATTCATTGTCTTCATCACCCGCTAGTTGCTACTCCATCACCCGCTAGCTGCCTGTTAGTTCTCGCTGTTGCCGACAGTGTTGCTGCTCTGTGTCGTCGCCGATGACGCTGCTGCTTCTGCTTTGTCCTGCTCCGTCCTGTGCCGCCCTAGCTCTGTCCTGTGTCACCGCAGCCGCCCGCTCCTTCCTCCCTGCTCACGTCCGCCGCGCCGTGCCACCTAGCTTCGGTCTTCTCTCCAGGTATTAGCCGTGCGTAGCCTCTGTTCTTCTTTCTCCCTAGCTTTTTACCTACATGCAGCAAACATGGCCGTGGTAGGCCAACACAGCCACGGCCGTGTTTGTTGTTGGTAAGGATATGAACAAATCTATATGTAATGCTTTATGTAAATTCTAGGATATGAACAAATCTTTTGCTTGAATATATTTGTGCTTCTAATCCTAATGCTTGACTTAATTTAGTAAATTTCGATGCATGTTGAAATAAGATTTAAACTTGTCCATTCTAGCATCCTAATTTGATTTGATTAAACCCTATCATTGATGAAACCCTAACATAAATTGTGATGAAACCCTAACATGTACATATCTATTATTGTGTTTTTTGGCCTAGAAACCCGTCCAAGATTTACTCATTAGGAGTAAATCTTGGATAGTCTCCGGTTTGGGACTGTTCTTGAACACCTAATCTCACTTAGGATGTAAGTGTATAATGTGTATTGGGTTTTTGAGAAAATTTCGGTAATGCTGCCGAAATTTTTTTGAAAACCCAATACACATTATACACTTACTAGTGAGATTAGGTGTTCAAGGATGGGATAGGTGGTACACATTTATTATATATAAGAATGACATCACATGTGTTTGCTGGCCTAGAAAGTGAACAATCTTGGATAGGATGTAAGTGTATACCCTAATCTTGTCCTAATATATACTTGTTTTCTCTTTGATCATAGAATGGATAGATCATGGATGTCCATTCGCAATCGCTGCACCCCAGAGTTTATATCTGGTCTTGATCAGTTTATTAGATTTGCCGAGTAACATAGGAAAAAAACTACATATAGGTTCTACTGTCCATGTAGGCATTGTGGTAACAACTTGAAAGTCAGCACTGGTGAGGAAATCAAAAGTCATGGCATGTGCAACGGGATTGTACAAGGCTATACATAATGGCACTGGCATGGAGAGATTTCAAACTTGAAACCAGTAGATGTCAATAGCAGTGCTTGGGTGGAAGAAGAAATTGCCTCCGATGACGTAGATGTGAACGAACCAGTTCCAGTAGACATCGTTGATGCGATGCTGGATAGTTGTAGGGTAGAGCACACCGATCCACCTCCTATCTTTACAAACATTGTGCATGATGATGAGATACCATTATACACAGGTTGTGCTAAGTTTACGAAGCTTAACGCTGTGTTGGGATTGTATAAGTTGAAAGCTAACAATAAATGGAGCGACAAAAGCTTCACTTCATTGTTGACTTTGTTGAAAGAAATGCTTCCTGAAGGAAACGAGCTGCCAATCTCAACATACCGGGTAAAGAAAATGTTGTGCCCAATGGGAATGGAGGCCAAGAAGATACGTGCATGCCCGAATGATTGTGTATTATTTCAAAAGGACTATCTAGATTTGAAAGATTGTCCAAAATGTGGCATGTCACGGTATAAATTGACGACTTCGGGGGAGTCTAAAACTAGTTATCCTGCCAAGGTGTTGTGGTATCTACCTATAATATCACGGTTTCAATGCTTATTTGCAAATCCGAAAGATGCGAAGAATTTGAGGTGGCATGCAGATGTTAAGAAAAATAATGATGGGATCCTACGACATGCGTCTGATTCCCCACAGTGGAAGAAGATTGATCTATTGTACCCCAAATTTGGTGAAGAAGATAGGAATCTAAGACTTGGGCTTTGTACAGATGGGATGAATCTGTACGGGACATTGAGCAGCCAACATAGCACTTGGCCAATCATGCTTGTTATATACAATCTTCCTCCCTGGATGTGTATGAAAAATAAGTATGTTATGCTGTCGTTGTTGATATCGAGCCCTAAACAACCCGGAAATGATATCGATGTTTATCTTGAACCTCTGATTGATGACTTAAAGAAACTTTGGGCTGAAGGTGTGATGACCTATGATGCTTCATTAAAAGAGACATTTCATTTGCACGCTATGTTATTTTGCACTATTAATGACTTTCCAGCATATGGGAATTTGTCTGGATATAGTGTCAAAGGAGCTAAAGTGTGTCCTATATGTGAAGAAAACAATGATTCAATAAGACTAAAACATGGCGGCAAGACTGTATATCTTGGTCATCGAAGGTTTCTTTCAAAATTTCATCCATATCGTAGGAAGCGTAAAGCATTCAATGGATGGAATGATGAACGGAGTGCACCTAAACCTATACCAGGGGATGTTGTTTATGAAAGAGTAAAAAACATTGTCAATGAATTTGGTAAGAAATCACAATGTAGTATGGCCACACGGAGTGACAATTCTTCATTCAAGAAGAAGTCAATATTTTGGGATCTTCCTTATTGGAGTTCTTTGATAGTCAGGCATTGTATCGATGTAATGCACGTTGAGAAAAATGTCTGTGATAGCATCATTGGTACTCTGTTAAATATACCAGGTAAGACCAAAGATGGGATAAAATCCAGACTGGACCTACGTGAAATGGGAATAAGGTCATAATTAATAGAATTACGTGAAATGGGTAATAAAAGAACATACTTACCTCCTGCTTGTTACATGTTGTCTAGAAAGGAGAAGAAAACTTTTTGTGAATGCTTGGTAAATGTTAAGGTGCCACATGGTTACTCATCCAACATCCGTAGATTGGTATCAATGAAAGATCTGAAGTTGATAGGTCTTAAATCTCATGATTTTCACACTCTAATGCAACAAATATTGCCCGTGGCAATTCGATCTATATTGCCGAAGCATGTAAGGTTTGCAATCACCAGACTTTGTTTCTTTTTCAACAGTCTATGCAGCAAAGTTATTGACCCTGATACTCTAGATAATTTGCAAAGAGAAGTGGTTGTTACCCTATGTCAGCTTGATATGTATTTCCCTCCTTCGTTCTTTGATATCATGGTACATCTTGTTGTCCACTTGACTAGGGAAGTGAAAATGTTGGGACCAGTTTTCTTGCATTGGATGTATCCCTTTGAACGATACATGAGCGTTTTTAAAGGTGATGTTCGAAACCGTTATCGGTCTGAAGGGAGTATTATTGAAGGTTATGTGGCGAGAGAGGTTATGGATTTTTGTAATGACTTTCTGAGTGGTAATAACACTCCTGTTAATGACAAGAATATTGAGGAGGGCAAAGGAATTTTGGGATCACGAGTGTAAGTAATCAGCCATGAGAAGTTGGAACAAGCTCACTTGTATATTTTACACAGCATGGACGAAGTGAGTGTTTATATCGAGGAACATACCAATTTCATCAAGAGATAACATCCTCGAGCAAGTTCAATGTGGCTTGCTAGAGAGCATAATAAGACTTTTACTAAGTGGTTTGAAGATAAAGTCTTACATCAACTATCTAAAACACCAAATGATATTATAGAAACTATCAAATGCCTCGCCTTTAAACCAAAACTGAATGTTATGTCTTATGAAGGGTTTGACATTAATGGGTTCACATATTACACAAAGCGCCAAGATGATAAGAGTGTCGTCCAAAATAGTGGGGTCACTCTTCAAGCGTCGACTATGTATTTTGCAAGTGCAAAGGATAAGAGTCCACGTGAAGCTAAAATGTCATATTACGGTGTTATTAAAGACATATGGGAGTTTGACTACATAGATTTCAGAATTCTGCTCTTTAAATGTAATTGGGTTGATAACACCAAAGGTGTTATAGTGGATGAATTGGGTTTCACTTTGGTGAACTTTGAAAAGATTGGTGAGAAGGGTGAACCATTCATATTGGCATCACAGGCGAAACAAATATTCTACATCGATGATCCTGCAAATGATAAATGGTCGGTTGTTCTTCATGGTAAAAGACATTTCATTGAAGATCCTATAGATGAAGAAGAGTACTATGATAAGTATGATGACTCCAGTCCATTCTTAGTTGGGTTGCCAACTCCACAGAATATTGAAGCTAATGATGACTTATATGTGCGCGGAGATCACAATGAAGGATTGTTAATTGATATAAGATCACAATTTTAGAGGCATGTATGTTTATATTTTTTTTATTGAAGCTAAATGTTTGATTTTTTAATATCAATATCATTTTCAGATTTGATGTTTCATTATCTTATAGATAATACAAATGCTAAATGTTTGCCTTTTTAATATCAATATCATTTTCAGATTTGATGTTTCATTATCTTCTAGTTAATACAAATGCTAAATGTTTGCCTTTTTAATGACATTTTCAGATGGCTGACCATGATGAGCATGATGTCCATGATGAGCATGAAGTCCATGATGAGCATGCTGTCCATGACGAGCATGGCGAGGATACCAATGTAACTTCTAAAAACATATCCTGTATTTCTATAAAATTCATTATCTTCTAGTTATGTCATATATCCCATATTTCTATATTGCGCTAATTCAGTGTGTTTATTTTTGTCAAATTTTAGGTTGAAGATGCACATGTACCCACTGAAGCACTGGAGCAACTTGATGCGCAGCACCAAACAATTAACAAGAAAAGGGGCATCACTCTGTTGAAGAAGTTAATAACGCTAAGTGGCAGTGGATCCAAATTGGTTGTGGAGTTTGATAATGGAGGAAATGCAATTGGAGTGAACCGCAATAATTTTGTAAACTATCTTGGGTGTGTCACTCGAAGACATTGTGGTGTTAAGTATGATAATTGGCATAAAGTTCCTCAGGGGAAGAAAGACTTGATATGGAAGGATTTATGCGTGAGTTATTATTATTTGCAATTCTATTTTGTAGATTACAAATTATATTATTTGCAATTCTATTTTTGGATACTAGTTAATAAGAATTCTATTTTACAGAATTTGTTTGCATTGGATGAGAAGCTGCATCGTAAAAGCATGATGCAACGCACTGGAAAGATGCTTAGGAACTATAGGACAAATCTCAACAGAGAATACATAAAAGATGGTGATAAGAAGAAGAAGTCAGCCCTTGAATAGTGGAACTTCTTGGACAAAGAAGATTGGGACAATTTTGTTACTTCAAGAAAATCTGAAGAATTCAAGGTATTAGGTGTCAGTCCCAATTTAATTAATATACGTTGTATTCACCTATTCAAGATTAACATTTAGTGCTACTAACCAAATCATTAATGTGCATACTAACTAGGCCCTCAGTGAGGCGCAAAAAGCAAGGCGTGCACTGAATGTGCATGACCACATTATGGGTCCAAAGGGCTATGCAAGCGTTCTCCAAAGACTACAGGCGGAGTCTGCTGCTACTTAGGAGTCTACTGCTACTCAGGAGTCTGCCACACCC
Organism: Alisma plantago-aquatica; assembly: GCA_963693085.1. Classification (NCBI taxonomy): domain Eukaryota; kingdom Viridiplantae; phylum Streptophyta; class Magnoliopsida; order Alismatales; family Alismataceae; genus Alisma; species Alisma plantago-aquatica. The sequence goes on from OY856410.1 coordinate 657,076,948, forward strand.
ATGCCTCACCATGATATCTGGATAGCTGGGAGGAAAAACAAGAAGGGTGAAATAAAGAAGCCCGTAACTGCTGAGGCGGCTGCGAAAATGGTAAAATACAACTCTTAGAGCAATCATTTGAATATTGATTATTTGTGGTGTTAACTTACCATTTTCTGTTGATGGTGATTAGCGGGAGCTGCACGAGCAGAGAAAACAAGGCACGTTCATCCCTCAAGGCACAAGGGATGAATTAACAATTGCTCTGGGTAACCCAGAGCATCCTAGATGTGTTAGGGGTGCAGGCGCTGGTGTGGGCATCAAAGCATTCTTTGGGCCATCCCAGCGCAAACCCAGAGCGGGACTTTCACAAGAAGAGGTAACCTATTCTTTTTTTAGAATGTTACTGCAAAAGGGAATTCAATAATAAGAAGCTAATGTTTCTTTTATCCATGTATAGGAGAATAATAGAGTCGAGGATATAGTTGCCAAGAAGGTCAAGGAATAATTACTGTGGTGGCAGGCATCTCAGGCTTCCAATCAGCCTATGACGACCCACTCTTCTCCTGATGTACATACTACAAGTAATCATGTAGACCCACCGCCTAACACGTCTGCCGTAAGTATTGTTTATGACATTGTAGCTAGTCTTTTCAAGATGATATGTTTTCAAGATGATATGTATATATGTATAATATTCTTTACGTAAATTTGTAGGCATTGAAGCCATGCCGCTTAAGAATGCAAGATTATGTTGTTGCAGAGGCGCAGGCTTACCCATCCCTTCCTGGGGCAATGTTCCACGGGACTCCAATGCCACAGGGCTATGTTCGTGTGAGCCTGATACGTGTGTTACCCGATTGGAGGGAAGCTACATTTCCATATCCCCATCCGGATATTGATACACTTGTTGAGGCAGAAGGCGGGGGTGATATTGTGGCCCAAAGCAGATGTCGTCTACACTACTAAAATTGTAAGATAAATTTACATTACTTTATATTGTTAATGTGTATATATGAGGTCAACTGATATGAAATTATATATACAGGTTAAAAATAAGAACCCGGAGCACCTAGGCCTCCACCTCCACTTCCTGCATTACCAAGTTGGGTTCCAACTGACCTAACATACCCGTTAGGTCCTGCTTGTAGGGGAATGGCATGTTGGCTACGGGCACAAAATATACATTGCCCTATAATTGTTTCTTTAGAAGCAGATTATGCAGGTCAATCATACAATAGCTCTTTATTTATACAAGATATTATTGAGCTATTTATGTATGATTGGCTGAATACATCAATGATAGAGACATGGATAAGGTGAGATCTTGTTTATACATCCATATACCTTGTGTAAGATCCGGTGATTTGGTTTCTTATATATTAATGCATACGTGATACATATTTTGCAGCTACTTAGTCGAAGATCAATGCAAACAATTTGCATTTGATCATGTGGGATTTTTGATTCCATCATTGATTAGTATGGTAGCTAAAGACCGCGATAGTGTTCAACAATACTATATAGATACTTTTAAAATTTTCGGTCAGCAAAAGAAGATAATAATAATAGCTCCATTCAATGTCAAGTAATTTTACTTTATTTATAATTTGGACTTAAGAAAATTCCATTTTTATTTTGCATTTTGAGTTATTAATTTTTAACTTTTTTACCTCTAGCGGTAGACATTGGGAGTTACTAGTTATTGTCCCCGCGACGTTCACTGTTTATTATCTAGATCCTACGGGAAGTACATTGAACACTAAAATTGGACACGTAATGAGAATGCCATTATTCTGGTGAGAAATATTTCATTTTATATCTGTTAACATCTGTTATTACATTACTATTTAATTATGCAATTTACTGTGTTACATTAACTTGTAGGGGTTTAGATGCATTCAAAATGCTGGAGGAAATGTCCCAAGGAGAAAGAACCAGCCAATAATTTGGGAGAATGTAAAAGTAAGTTCCCGACTCCAATGTATATATTATTTATGTGAACTGTGCTTAGTTGTATTTTTTAATATTTTGTATGTTTCAATTTATAGTGTGCTACACAAGACAAAGGTTGGGCATGCGCATACTATGTGATGCGATTTATGCAGATGATTATCTGACATGCCGCATTGGATATTAATACCATATATGAGGTATTATATATAGTCTCATTAGTTAGTATGAAATATATCAATCTTATTTTTATATTATTACTTATATATATACATCATTCTCTTTGCAGGTGTTTAAAACTGACCACACTATAGGTAAACGCTTAAAAAATGTACATGCTCCATATACGATGGAAGCATTAAATGAAATAAGAGAAGAATGGGAAAAAGCCATACAAGCAGTGGCGATTGTAAGATATAATTGGGATGTTGATAGAGATGCTGAATTATATTTTCTAAATGAATATTTCTGAATGTTTATACATGTCTGAATGTTTCTACATGTGTGAATGTGAGAATTGAATTGATGTCTGAATGTATCTACTTGTGTGAAAAAATATTTGTTGATTTTGCAGGTTTGTGGCCTATTTGTAGGCTGATATCAATGGATGTCGTAAACCTGCAGTTCAGAAAACTGAACTGTAGGTTCTCATCCTACTGACCAGCCACAGCAGGCCGATAAGAAAAAAAAAATTAAAATATAGGCATCGGTTATTTATAGAACACCGACATCAAAGGCCTACAGCGTCGGTTATTGTGTAAAATTTCCGCCTAATGTGACAAACAACACGGTCGTGCAGGAAACCACGGCCGTGGTGGATATGGCATCGCTTATTCATATAAAACCGACGCCTATAGTAATACACACGGCCATGCAGCGAAGCACGGCCGTGTTGTCTTGGAGTCTGGCATCGGTTGTTCAGTTGTTAACCGACGCACAAAGTGTCCTAGGTGATGCCCTTTTTTGTGGCGCGAACCCTATAGACGTCGGCCGGCTATATAAAACCGGAGCCTATAGGTCATATAGGCGTCGGTTATAAAACTGACGCCGAAGAGTTTGACCTTTAGCGGCGCCCACATAGGCGTTGCTTCAAAACCGTCACCAAAGGGGGTTAAACAACCGACGCCAAAGGCGTGTTCTGTAGTAGTGCAAGTGTTGTCTCCACCTCCTCCACATCCACAACTAGCTCCCCCTCTCCACCATGAGAAAGGAAGTGATGTGACAGTTATAAGGAGTGGGAAATCTCTTGAGCAGCCCGCAAGTCAAAAGAAAGGTTGATAAAGCAAAGCAAAGGTAGCCAAGTGGTGACACGATGATTGAGATTGTCAAAGATGATGCTATGATACCACCTGTTGAGTTTGTGATACCATGTGCTCCACCTCACACTCCATTTGCAGGTCCTACCATCCCTAATGTTCCACTACATGACATGACACAAGAGAATCATGTTGATGCAAGAAAGGCCAAAGCAAGTGAGCCACTATTTATTGAAGCATTCGATGAGCCATCGGAAGTAAGGAGGAGACAAAAGCACAATGTTGACATTCTTCAGGTGTTTTTCTAAGTGAAGGTCAACATTCCATTGTCAGATGCTATCAAGCAAATCCCATCATATGTTAAGTTTCTTAAGACTTATGCATTGTGAAGAGAAGGTCAACGGGGAGAATACCAAAAAGAGTCAAGTTGACCGAACAAGTGAGCTCAACCATCCAACAATCACTTCCTATGAAGAGGAAAGACCTAGGAGCCCCACTCATACCTATCTACATTGGGGGGACATCACATAGACAAATCCCTACTTGATTTGGGATCTAGTGTGAATTTTATGCCATATATTATCTATGTTGAGTTGGGCTTAGGCAAGCTGAAATTGACACATTGCACTCTCCAATTGGCTGATTGTTCCATCAAAGTGCCAAGAGTAAGAGTGGATGATGTTTCGGTGATGATAGACAAGGAAAGAGACACAGTTTTCTCGATGGATTTCATTGTTCTTGACATGGAGCCAGATGATAGGAAGATCATCATCATCTTGAGAAGACCATTCTTGTCTATAGTTGATGTTGAGATACACATTTGCAATGGCATAATGACAGTCATTTTCATGGACATGAAGATGAAGATCAACATATACAAGTTCTCAACCCGGTGAGTTCGAGATGAGGATATTGGACATGGTCACATCAAGAGTCTAATTGGTCATTTGAGAGGAGGAGATCTAGATGAAATATTTGATGACAACTTTGGTGATCAAAGGGATGAGGAGCATACATTGAGTGCAATTGAGAGATGCATTTATTGCAAGAATGGACACATGATAATTCCAAATTGATGAATGATGTGAGAATCTCCAAGAAGCCCAGGTGAAGGCATGAAACTCACTTGTGGGAACCCACATAGGTTTGGGAATTTTTCACCCAACATTCTATTTTTTATACTTTTTGGTTGTTTTTACACTTCCCAAGAAAACACACACTTGTTTTTAATAGTTTTTGTTTATTTTTAAGATGTGCATGTGAAAATAGGTTGAAGTGAGGAAAATTAGATGCAATTGAGAAAAGGTTTCAAAGAAAAATACTTTGAATAGATATTAAGAGTTTTTTATGAAAGTTTAAGTAAAAGTAGTAGCTACAGTGCTCACCATGGTCGTGGCACCTTGGAACGGTCGTGGTGATATACACACAAATCAAACAACGTCCATGGATCCAAAGAAAATTGAGATAAATTGACATAATGAGCCAACACGGCCATGCCACGTAGTACGACCGTACAACATGAATCCACCACGGCTGTACTATGTAGCACGGCTGTGTTGCAGCCTGATCCAGCACTTAAGTCAGTCATTTTGCAAAATTTCCAAATCATATCATTTCACTCTTGCGTGAACAGAACAACCGTGGGTGCAAACTAGTGGTCGTGCAGCGACTCCAGTTCCATTTCCCACCTTTAAATCTCCACCAAATCACCCTCAATACATCTCCAATAATTCCCCCACCATTTCCCCTACATTCCTCCATCATTTCCACCCATTTTCATTGGCAAAATCCACCTCTTTTCTCCAATCCGACCCAACAGCCCCATTTTTCGGAGAAAACCTAAAATCTGATTTTTTTTCACCAAAATCACTTCATGATGAAGCAAATGGTTAAGAAAGTTGTGGAGAAAACCAAGGGCATGCTTTTCTACCAATGCTATCTCAAGAATGCATCATGTTCAACTTTGGCATCTACTACTCTGTAGTCCGCCTCCGACTCTGACAGAACTGCCCATTTGATGGAAGCTGAATTGGATGCTTTGATAGATCCAATTGTGGAGGAAGTGTCCCTGAGTCACAGTGTGCACTGCCATCACCCTCTTCAGTCTGACCCTCAATTTCCTCAGCTCAGTCGTTAGTTTTTATGACACCCCCTTCGACATCCTCGACACCACAACCACAACTGTAGCCTCAGTCTCAACCTCGAGCACAGAGATAATTACTTCTAGATGATGAGGATGAGGTGATATCGAACGCACAGCCAGAGGCACCCCAGCAGTAGCTAGAGAGAGCCCCAGGTTACCATAAATCAGGCGAAGAAGTCAAAGAACCCAAAGTGCTTGACACGCAAGGTGATTGCCACCCGTTACACGTGTCGGGCAACAATGGAGAGCATGGGTTTCTACACCTAGTTTCATGTCATAATGGAAGCAATGATCCTCTTAGACATCTTGGCGACACCACATGATACATATGTGGATCTGACATGTCAGTCATTCACCACCTTAGAGAAGGACTCTGATGATGGCGAAGATACCATTAGAGTGGTGATTGGAGACATGTATTGGGTTCTCACTTCAAAAATACTAAACAAAATATTTGCATCTAGTGATGAGATGGCAGTGCTACTAGATGGGGGAAGGATAGAAAATGACTCGAGTACAACTTACATAACCATGTGGAACTACTTCATCAGCCATAGCAACTTTGTAGCGGGGAAGTCTAAAACAAGTCGGATTCACAGTCCATTCCTCCACTACATGCAGAAAGTGCTTGCAAACACAATCTTTGGCAGGTATGAGAACCAAGACAACTGCACAAAGAAGGACCTTTTTGTCTTGGGTTGGTTTATTAAAGGAAAGTATGTAAATTTGGGTGCTTTATTGATAGATCATCTGTAATCAGTCCCTTCTAAGAGCAAGAATCCATCCATTGTGGGGGGATTGTGACGTCTATTGTTGCTGCCTTAGATCACGACGTTTCTGGATATACCAAGGTAGAAAAGGGGAAGTTAGTAGACCTGCACTACCTAGTCCATTCCTCCATGAATGTTGTAGTAGATCAAAATATCATATATTAGGTCAACCCCCTATTCAAGTGTATCACTAGAGTTACCCTACCACACACCACCTCTCCCAGAGGAGCATTGGCACACTCTAGACTTCTTGGAGACCCTGAGGAGACATGAGGAGGGGCACCCTAGAGAGGAAGGAGTACCAGAGGTCATACTAACTGAAGGACTGGGAGAGGCCTCACAAGAGGCAGATTAGAATAGAGCAGCAAAGGCTAGGGATGCACGTCGAGTCAAGATATAGGAGGTAGAGACATCATAACAGCCACGTCAACCCTCAGTGAACGCATATTACATGTCTACTATACATGTGCAGTTGGAGGGTATTCATGGCACACAATATAGGATTTTGAGGGAACATGAGGGTTTTTAGCACACACAGGATGAAATGTGGTTATATCATCAGCAAATGCATTATTAGATCAACTACATGTATCAATTTCAGCATGTATGGGCCCAGAGGAACCCCCAGTGGGGGAAAGATTGGTGGGGTGAACTGTCTACATACTAGGATTCCTACCCGCCTCCATAGTCAGACTACTGGGGCACCTACTACCAGCATCCTCCACAACAGTGAGGATTGCCACCATAGTGATCATCTACCCTATCACTCCTAGACTTTAGTGTCATGTTGAGGACAACATGGTTCAAAAGTTTGGGGCAATAGATTTTTCTCATTTCACTCATTTTTCACTTTACCTGCCATTTAGCTTTGTTTTGTTTTCTTACTCTTGCTATCTAGATTATATTTTACCTGCTTTGCAAGCCTGCATGTCATGTAGTTTACTGTCTGTCAATTTTTGTGTAATTTTCAAAATATTTTCTCTTTTTGTCATGCATTGCATATCATGTAGTTTTTTGTAATTTTTGGCATGTTTCATCTAGGATTTGCTTATCTCCTGCTTTATTTTCCATATGAAGGCTTAGATTTGATTGAAGGCAACTTGACACTGTTTTGTCCAATTTTTCCTAAGTTCAGAACTTGTTGCCTAAAAAGTGTGTTTTGACCCAATCTCTACCTTTTGGATCTAAAATAACGACCTTTGAAAATGCAAGTGAATTATCATGGTTTATTGCTAAATGGCCTCAATATTGACTTTTTACATGTGAATCACCTCTCTCATGCTTGTTAACTATTTGGTTGAATTGTGATTGAAGCAAGCCGCAAATGCTTAGAGTTTTGTAGAATCTCATGATAGAAATGTGGATTTATTATTGCTCATCATGTGGTGTGTCATTGCTTCATGAAATTGTTGGAGTAACTTTCATGCAGGAGATCTCACGTTGATGTCCACACTAGTAACCCCTCTTTGACTCACTTTTCGTCTACCATCTTCTTACCTCTCCGCTTCATGAAAGGATTCCAAAGTGCATATGATCAGCCTTGGCCACCTCCAAAAGTTTGGGGTGGCCATATCCAGCCCCCTCCCGCTTCACTCTCATCATCATGTGACTTATCCACATCAAGGGCAAAGAACAAAAAGAACAAAAATGCAAAATAAATAAATGATGCTCCTTCTTAAGAGCATCTAAATAAAGAAAATATGAGTGTGTAAAATCACTTCAAAATCTTACCACAACCCTTTCTTCCTTTTGCATGTCCATGGAGCTAGGAAACATCAAGCGTAGCTCATTTTACCATTTTTCGTAGCCACTTGGGACATATGAGATTGAATGCATGAATGTAAAATAGTAAAATTAGTCATTTTTTACCTTTGCTACCATGAAACGGTTTACCCAGAGTGATATGACACCCATAGGGATTGATTGTGCTTTCTATGCTCTATATTTGAAGTTTGCAGGTTCAATGCTCTAATCATGATTGGTTTGTGAAATAGGAAAGGAGAGAGGTGGAATGCATGTACATAATCATCTATGAGCCCATTTAGTCAATATTCATCTAATGCAATGCATTTGTCATTTCTTGATTGTGGAAAAATTGTACAGAGATTGAGTTGGAGCATACTTGAGGACAAGTATGTTTTAAGTTTGGGGTGGGGATGCAGCCCTATGTTAGGGCTCCATCTTGTATCATATTTCACTTCAATCACATCTACAACTGTTAGACTACATGTTATTTACCCTAATATGTGATTTCATGTAAAATGCACTTATGGACATTATTTGCATGTTTTTCAGGCATTTGGACCATGCTTGGATGGAAGAGAGAGGAGTGAACCTAAGGTTTCTCTACCCTTAGAGAGATCCAAATTGAGGTCTAAGGCTCCCTCAACCCATCCCTAGTGTACAAAGATAAATTAAAGCAAAGATGTCCAAGGAAACATAGAGATTCAAGTCAAAGTGTTGATACAGAGACCAACACAGTCGTGGTGCCACAGAACAGCCATGCTAGATCACTCAAAACCAACAGAGTCGAAGATTGAAGACTACAGCCAGCAGCACGGTCGTGCTACCTAGCATGCTTGTGGTACAAGACAGTGGAATGGTCATGCCACCTTGCACGACTGTGTAGAAGCCCATCCAGAACAGCCATGGAGAATAAAAGGGGGATCTTCCTCCAAGCCACCATAGTCGTGGTGACCACCATGGCCGTGCCACCCTTGCACCACAGTGGTCGTTCCATCTTCAGTTCAAAATCCAACAACTCACTTTGATTCTTCCTCATTTTTAACCACGTCCATTCCACTCCACCACAACATTCTCACCCCTCCCCAGCACAACCGTGGAAACCCACCACGGCCGTGCTACTCACAAAAACCTAGCTACTTTTCCACTGCATTTCCCACTTTACCCCTACTTGTCCAACTGCTTCCACCCCACCTATATATATGTGGGTGGTAGCTGGAGGCTGAGGTTAGCTACCCTACAGCCACTCTAGCCTCCCCATTTCATCCTCCATCCATTCCCCCCTCATTCTACTTCCATTACACCATTTCCATCACTAAAACCCTAGTTTTCTAGTGTTTTAGCCACTGTCATACATCCATGCCATTCACCTACCTTGGGATCGAGTTACACTACTAGGAGGTAGAGAAAGAAGAGTCTTCACCAAGCTCATCATTGCTTTTCACTCCTCTACTCATTCTTCTTCCTTTCTTTTTGCATTTTCATGTTCTATGAGTAGATGGGTCCCTTAGGTGGGCTGTTTGGGGCCAAAAATGTTACTTTGATACCATATTGAGGGGAAATGATATCTAAACATTATAATTTCATTTTTTAATGATTATGTTCTATTTCTATCTCATTCTCCATGGATTTCTTGTTGGTTTGTGCTTGAAATCACCTAGGAATTTAGGGAAATTGCTTATATGTGTGAATTTGGGATTTGCTCCAAGGTCCAATTCATGGATCCCTAGCTAGACACCCATCTTCCTACATGATAATCAATTCTCCTAACCCTAGTTGAGAGATCAAAGTAGCTAGTTTAGATGAATTAGTGTGATTATCTTAGAGATTTCTTAAGGCTAGAATGCAGGTGATGGGAGGCCGAAAACCTCACTTCCACTCCCATTACTAACCTCAGCCCGTAATCATCCTAAGATCCTCTAAACTAGAAACCTAGGATTTATAGACTCTAATTGAATTACACCTAAACCCTAACCCAATTGAGACTCGTAAGGGTAGTAGGAGGTGTTAGGGACTAGTTCCCATATACACAACCTATCATATCCATGTCCAATTAGTAGTTTAGGGAAATTCATTAGCCTCTAGCTAGTTGTTTGGTTTGGTAATCTAAATGAAAGCATAATGTTCACATGTCACCCTCCAACCTAATCGATAAGTGCATCCCCCAAACATCCCACACATCCCTTTATTGCATTAAAACCCTAATTACCTTCTTGCTTAGCTAGTGTTAGCTTAGTTATCTCTTTACTTTTTTAGTTGGCTTCTTGCCTTGTTCTTGCTTTGTTCTTGCTAGTTTAGGTCTTTACTTGCATTCTTGCTTTGTTTGCCAGCTTAGTGTAGTGTAGACTTCTTCTTGTCTGCCTTAGCATAACTTGTTCTTTTCCTTGCTTTCTTTGTCTTTTCTTGCTCAATAGAATTAACTGTCTAGGGTTAACTTAGGTTTTGATCTTGTTTATTCTCCTTTACTTGCTTTCTTGTTCAACCCTTAGTGTAATCAAACAAATCAACCATCAAACCCTTCAACTCTAGACTCTGTAGTAGAAACCCATCCCAAAACTAACCTAGCTCTAGTGCCCCCTTTTCTCCCTATGGATTGACCCTGTACTTTTCACCCTCCTATACTACGACACGAACCCGTGCGCTTGTGTGTGTAGTATTTTAGTGTGTGTGAGTGCTTACGTGTAGGTCCATTATAAATTTTGAAAGATACCCCGTGTGTTTCGATCTCGTGGGGTGCATCTAGTCAAATACTAATTGATTAGTGTGCACACCTCTGGTGGAATGCACCATTATTAAATGATTCTAATACCAAATTGTAACACTTTCCCATTTAATAATCACAAAACTATATGCAAAATCATTAACTCACATGTGTAAATAAAACATGGGAAACATTACGTATTTGGCATACTGAAACATTCAAATAATCAAAGCAATTAAGTTCAAGAATAAATTCTAACATATCGACACTATAAGTTCGGTAATCCCAATGCCAATATGAAATGGAAAGAAATAACAAAATAAAATCTCTAAATCAGAAAGGATCCCCTAAGATAATGTCCCACCAGTGAAAGATATATTCTGACTCTCTAAGTCCTTGAGCTATTCCTTGGATAGATGCTCACTACCTAAGGATGTCACGTCCCTAGCCATGCACAAACAAAGGAGTTCTAGTGATTAGAGTAAGTGGCAATGAATTCTAAAAAAAGGATAAAGTTTGAGCATAGCAAAAAGAAAAATTGAAAAGGCTTTATTTACTTATCATGTCTTTGTGGACTCCATTATATGATAACTCGTCTTTGAGTTGGTGTTACTATGCCTCTGAATTTGGTATTGAAGTAACTCTAAATTGGCAGTACATGCACCTGGACAACACCAAGGTTTCTCTAAATTGGTGTGGCTACACCTCTAAATTGGAGTCAACACTCCTCTGAATTGGAGTCAACACTCCTCTGAATTGGCATCGCATGCCTATCAAATCCCAAGACTACTGAATGAGGACTATTTATGTAATGTATTATGTGACAAATTTTTCCTTATATATCTTAAATCTAAGCTACTAAATTCTGAGCTAAAAATATAATGAATATTGGTTATTGAACATATACTACATTCGGAATCCATATATGAATCTAAATCTAATTTTAATATCTACAAAAGTTTTTTTTACTTAAAGGAAGTGTATTGAAATGGTATCTATTAAACTCTAAAACATTGTATTAATAATTTATGGCATGTAATATATGATTACTACAAGTTTACATTGCATGAACTATACATGTTATGTTTTATGCATTGAAAAGTCTAGATGTAGTCAACTACTGCAATGGGATGAACATAGTATAACTAAAGAAATTAGACTCACTTACATGTAATGAGCCAAATCCTCTCAACACTTCTCCAAGAGTCGGGTCTATCTCTCTCCTAAAAAACCCAAAGGTTTTATCAGATTACATATCCTTGCTTAAGGTCAATTATATTTGGGTCATATGATTTCTTTCTCAGGTTACTATTGCATGCACTTGGGTGAGTGTATTATTAAAGTGTACAAAGTTATTCAATGTATATTTTTTGTTTAAGAGTAAGATCATGGTTGCTACCTTGTTTTGATAGTCATACAAATATTGGGGTTCTTAGTTTTGGTTTTCAACAATAGTGAAAGGGTTTATGTATATATACACTGCCGATCCAGATCTTCTTACACAAGTATCATCAATGTATTTTTAGTGCCAAACTTCCATAGACTTAGGGTTATACATAAGGTAGTCTTATCATGTCTTAATATTGTAATTAGTAGTGACTTACTTAGGGGCAATTAGAGCTACAAGTGTGGTGTTAGGTCCATTATCATCTTAGAAACCTAAGATCTAATTAGGTAGCATTAGTTCATTAATCATAATAATGAACATTTAAAAAATGAGTAATTTCTTAATCATATGATTATCAGATACAATACAGGACCAGGTAAGGGTTCCAATAGGAACGATAAATTTTTCTAAAGATGGGAATAAATTTTGGTAATTTTCTTACACATGGACTGATTTCTAGGTTTTTCCTAAGTTTTATGTTAGTAGCTGCCAATCACATGAGAGGTACTTGAATAAGAAAACTATAATGATATAAAAATAGTGACATGAGGCTCGCACCTCCAACAAAAATTTGACTAAAAACACACACAACTAACTATATACTCGAAGGCTCCACATGTTGAAATCTCTACCCACTCTCTCACAAAAGAAGGAAGATCAGAGAGTGAAGTGATTACGGAGTTGACTTCTCTTTCTAGGACAAAAGCAAGGATAATAACTTGAGGTCACACAACATCTTAAGGCTGGAGTTGGGCTTCACTTTGAAATAGGGGAATAAAAAATCAATCCAAGTCAGGGGGAGGGTAATCGTGCCCTTGAAACAAGTCAGATGAGTTCATGACACTTCACAAGGACCCCACAGGGTTGAGAAGAAGATCACACAGACCATCCTAGGAAGAAAAGCAACAACATCACCAAAGGATAAGAGGAACATAAAATTGGTAGAGGATATGGGTACTGACAATATACCTCTCAAGACGATAGACCAAGATTGGAGTGGCTTGACTCTCAGAGAACTCGTCTCTGGAGTCACTTTTTCTTGGAGTTTTTTAGTGGAGAGGCACCAATGTGCTATTGTAAAGGGGTCTATTTAGTAGAGAAATCAAGGAAGTCACACAAGAAACTAAAGGCGGGGCTAGGTTTCATGCTATCTGGAGGTGGCACACCCACGGGTGATTGGATAGAGGTTTTGTGGAGGTGGAGAGAAATGGTGGCACAAGAAGAGGATGGTAGAAATATTGGGAATTTCTCATTGGTTGTGCACTAGGGTTCAACTAGGGGTTTTATAGGAGTGCGTCGATCTCATGAAGCCAATGGTGAAATCCATTTGGGAAATGGATGATCATGGAGTGTGAACTCCTCACTCGATCAGGAATAGGGGACCTACCTTGAGTGGGAGGTTGAAGAATATTGTAGATGGCTCATATTAAATTGTTCCATCATGTATCGATCTATGGCAACCAATATGAGCCTAGTTCAATAGAAAACAAAAACAATGAGATTAAATGTCCATACTCGGCATTATCTTTAGGAATGTGTTTACCTAATCAAGTGTCCTTCAAAGTAATTTCAAATTTTGACCACCTGCTCCTTTTGTGTCTAGAATATTTTAGTGAAGTCCACTTTCCAATTAGGTGACTAGAATAATTAATATCATGAAAGAAAGATATAGCTTAAATGTTAACTAACTAACTAACTGGTATAACTTGATCTTGAAATTTTTGGAGTTAACTTATTTCCACGTTATCACTTAATAGAAATAAATTGGTACATGACATTAACTATAATTACTTAAAGTGACCCCTTTTATAAATGTATGACCAAGGAGGATATATTATTAAGAAAAATTGCAAATAAGTGCCAAAAAATGAGGATATTAAAATCCATTACATAGAAATTCTCATTTTCATGATATAGGACAAGACAAGATCAAAGAACATGATTAATCATCACCATTTAAGTGTAGGGGTATGATGAGTAACTTTAATATTGTATTGTATTTACTAACATTAGCTCCAATGAAGAAATTCTCATTACATGTATTTTTTATATCCTACTTGGCTACGACAAAAGTGTACATCATCATTTTTCCTAATTTTAAGTTTCACTGGGTTATCAGTCAGCTTATATTTCATCCATATTCAATCATTGATTATCCCTAACTATTGGTCTTGTCATCATGCCAATTATGACACACATGTCATTGCATTCAAGGTATTAACATCAAGGCATCAAGCCTACATGTATTTATATCCAACATACACCTTATAATGTCACATTTTATCGCATAGTTATTCAATCCTTTAGATTATAAATAAAGGAGAGGTGAAAGATATATGTAATCATATGAGGAAGAGAATTACTCACTTAGGATCCATTTGTCATGAAAGTATGTCATTCGTTATTAAAACACACATGGATTAAAAAACATCTGAGTTACTTCATATCCATTTATTGATTATCCCCATGACACATTACATGTACATTCATATAATTATGATTATTGATTCATAATTACTTTTTACTTTGTTTGTGAATGACTTAAGTGTTCATGACTTCAGGAGATATAATACAACTTACCATGTATCCCACGATACTCATGAGAGCACAAACCACCACTATTGGCCATGAAAGGCTAGTTTCACCACATAAGGCCATACTAAGTATAAGACCTAGTATGGATATCAAAAACATCTAAAATTTTGGATTCCACCTCATATTAATATGACACACTATCAAACCAATTTTCAACTTCAAATTCCAAAGTTTGCAGTTGCATGAATTACAAGATTACACACAAAAAGGACCACTCTTATGCATAGATGAACTATCTTGAGATTCCAGATCTAACTCAACTCAAATTTCAGCATGATAACAATTCTATAAGGGAGTGAATATTTCTATATCCACTCCCAATAAGAAAGAGTAACATGTATATTGACTACAACATCATATGGCACCAAGATACTGTAAATGTAACACTTTTCGTACATTTCACATGTATTTTGGGTTTCAAGGTAACCATGTTTAGGTAGACATGAGATTAACAATAGGGATCACTTTTTAAGATCAAGAAGAACATAAAATTTTATAATTCTCTTTCACTTATCTAGA
Organism: Alisma plantago-aquatica; assembly: GCA_963693085.1. Taxonomy (NCBI): domain Eukaryota; kingdom Viridiplantae; phylum Streptophyta; class Magnoliopsida; order Alismatales; family Alismataceae; genus Alisma; species Alisma plantago-aquatica. Next base: position 657,091,994 of record OY856410.1, read on the forward strand.
ACATCTCTCAAGAAATTATCTTTTACCATATTAGGTGGTCATAGAGAGAGATTGGGGTGTATTGGAGAAAGTTTAGGGTTTTGCATGTACAAGTAGGCAAAAAGTGTTATATTTCTTACCTCTCATGGTGATGATCACAAGGCCCACATAAGAGGGCCATGAACAAGCTTTGAGGTCCTATTTCGGTTCTCAAACAATCCAAAAACTAAAGCTCCAAACACGATCTAGCATCCTTTAGAACAAATAGGGGGAAAAGGAAGGTTCTTTATCTACATGGGGTAAGTTCCACCATGAAAGTTCACGGGGCTCGATCAATGGAAGAAGATGAGGTGAGGAACAACAACAATAGCTCTAAGAAGCCTCATTTCCACGCCCAATATCACTTCCCATGCTCTAAAATGACTCATCCATGGTGGATCTAGAGCAAACAAGGGCACAAGATGAGAAAAGAGGATACTTTGGCTAGATAATCAAGTTACTACCATCGAAGATCAAGGAATTTGGTCAAGGAGGAAGGAGGTGTGAAGAAAAAATGTAATAATGCATTAGTTTATATGATATTACCTTTCTAATGCATGAAACAAGGTTAGGAAGAAACAAAACACCAAGGAGTTTTTGATCTTTGACATGCATACACATGTATCTACATGCAAGATTTCATCCATGGTCATTACTTTCCTTGGAGTTTGCATCGACCTTCAAGGATCCCCTAACATTTTTCAACAGAGCTTGGGGTGTCAAATGAGTCCCATGGATGAAGGAGGGGTTATATATGGTTGGGTGGTCAAAAGGTCTAAAGAGCCCTCAACTAGAAAATTCAGTGGTCAACATAACCAGCTTTCACATTAGTCTATAAAGATAGGTATTTCATTGGTCTCCAAGATCCAAAACTTCTAGCAGTAGGTGACCTAGTGATTTTGTTGGTTCACACACACTCAGGAGTTTCTCGTTGATTTGTGTACCCAAGCTCTTCGTTGGTTTCCAAGCCCCAGATTCTCATCAGTTGACATAGCTTGACTTCTCATCGATATGAAGCACACAGGTCTCATCAGTATACATGTCCTAGATTTCCATTTCTATTCAACCACCATGAAACTCATTGGTATTTGAGTACAAGATTCACATCGATTGATGAGTCGACTCTCGTCGGTTGACGAGTTCCATGAGTCCTCCTGAACCACCACACTGGGATGAAAAGCCATACATTATATGTTCAAAGCTCATACAATTGAGCAAGATTCTGAAGGAAGGCGTTTACTTAGATTAAATATACTCAATTTTACAATTAGGACCTTGATTATGGTGATATTACATATCAGTGCACAATTATACATGAGATAAAAAATCAAGGCAAACAAGGTTCAATTGAAGTCAGATTAGAGTCGCATATTAACAAATTGATTTGAAGGCTCAAACAAGTTTGAGTATGAAGGAAAACTCATATTTATATATTTCTCACATAATTTTCAATTCAGTCCTCATACTTTTTTGAATTTACAATCAAGTCCACCACTTACAAGGAGACTCAAAATTAGGGCAATCTAAGTGAAAATTGAACCAAATTACATATATACCTTAATCAATTGGTATAAATAATAAATCATTCACACAATTTTGATAATAAATCAAGAGTATAGGAAGGCTAAAGTCAAGCTAGGTTCATGGTTTCACACTTAACTTAAATTTGAATAGAGCACCTAGACTTCTAGACATGAAATGTGTGTTGATCATAACTACAAAAAAGCAATCATTGAATAATCATAAAGGTATACCATGCCTATAAAGATACATAATACGTACAAGGTTCTTGCATGATTAGATATGGTACTTACGTAATTAAAGAAATCATATTAATATATACCTTTTATAAGGTTCCCATTAGCATTCACCTCGTTAGCAATGATAGTGAAGACATGAGCTAGGAGGTTATTATACCTACTTATCCTGTGTTGGGATAGGTCTAGGGCTCTTGTCTTTTAAGTGTCCTTCCTTCTTGCAGTAGTGTAAACAACTTTCACATACTCGCATTATCCATGATCCTTAATCCCATAATTGTAATACATGTGCATGTATGGGTTTGGACCATCACCTTGGTTTGGGACTTGTTTGTTGCCTTGTTTTGGTCCTCTATTCTAGGCAGGAGGGTTCCTTTTTCCACTATTTCTATTCCTATTCTTATTGTCATGATTTGGGAGTTGTCCTTTGTTGTCAAGCTTGGGAGGCACAACACTAGTGAGGCCTAGATAGACTAGGTTGGTAACTTCCCTTAATCCACCCCTAGGGTTCTTTCTATGGATAGGAATTGGTCACAAGCAACTTGAAAGGATGTGGGTTTGTATGATGAAACAAATGAGCATATTGTAATGTGGATCCCATCCAAAAAAGGGTCTACCCTATCACTTTTAGTCAAGTCCTTAGCATGGCATTCGAGGAGGTAAAAGTTACGGCCATACTTGGTCGTAGATATATAGATTGGGTAAGGTAATATAATTTTTATTGTTTCTCCTTCCTTGAGAAAAAAGGCATAATATGGTTGGTGAAAATGGGTTTGAAAGACTTCTAGTTTAGGTGACCAACTTGTTGTGGGGAAATCAGGGTGCAAATAAGGCAGTGAAACAAAAATTTAAAGCTTGATTCCCAAAACAATGACATCACATCAACAATAATGTATCTATGAAACAAGGTATGCAAGAGATATACTTGGTCTAGGAGCAAGTCCAGTGACAACTCTTGTAGTAGTGTGCCTCTTCCTCAAGCAGCACTCAAATAATTGTGGATGTCCTTCTAGTGCAACACCATGAATGGCGGTGGTTGTTGTCCTCCTAGCAGGTGACAAAGGCCTCCTCGCCTCTACATAATCCATATGGACCATCAGGAACTCCATGTTGCACTACTAGAGCCAACGGGAAGGAGTTGTCCCTTCGAATGTCAACCTGATAGGGTTGATTCTCTCTCTTGTGTTGTCTCTCCCTTATACGAGTAGGAATTACTTGGGCTCTAGTTACCATGACTAGAGAGGAGAACAATTGTCATAGCTTATTGTTGTATCTCTAAAAGCCTACATTGTCCCCCTTTATATAGGATGGCCACGTTTAGGATTTTCATATCATCTAGGAGTCAAAGAGATGGAATTTCATGAATTTTCTAGAAGCTGTGAGTGTTGAACCGATCAGTTCACATGTAAAATGATCGGTTCAACATTTGAACCGGATGGTTCACTTGCTTTCCTGTTCACAATCATATTGGCTTTCAATATTCAATTAATGCACAACACGAGGTCAGCATCAATCCTTGATCCAATTGTATTGATCATTGAACTAAGTGGTTCATAAATTGAACTGGTTGTTTTAGACCTTGAATCGGTCGGTTCACCAAAATAAGTGGTTGGTTCATGTCCCAGTTCAAGCAATGTTCAGCAAATGTAGTTTAAATTGTCCTGACACTTGAATCGATCGGTTCAACCCTTAAACTGGTCAATTCACAGTTTAGTCAGTCAATTTTCAGACATTGTTGTTTAAATTTAATACCTAAAAACTTTAATAATCAAGTTAAACATCATTCATGAATAAACTCCTATTCCAGGTGCATCCTATGTGTGTGACCCTATAGGTCCCAAATTACGATGGCAATGAATGTCCATAACCAATTTATGACATCACAAGAAATGAGTGGTATCTAGAAACACATCATTGCTACCCAAGCAATCGGAATGTTGGAGAACAGCTTCAACCTACAATCTATGATCAGTGTTACCTCATATAGTTCCTTTGTGTCTGATATCTATATTGAAGTCGAGACATGGAATTGTCATCCTCTCAACATTCAATCCATGTTCCTTAAACTAGAGAAGACTATCTGAGATGCATGTAAGTTCACATATCATATATTGATTCACATGAGAATGGCCATATGTTTCTCAGTCTCGCTTATTAAGTGGTCTGGATATTAATCTCCTATAGTATGGATAAATCCCATCTACATCACTCACACTCAATCGTTGTGTTTCACAATGCACCTGAGCATCCTTTATGTCAACCCTTATTCAAGGTCCTGTTGGATGATTTATTCAAGGTCATGTTAGATGATGTCAAAATACATTGAATGTTAAGTGATGAGTGTAGTGACTTTAGATCTAAGAACTGTAATTGTTGGGTTTTGTGGAGGAAACATGCACGGCGAAAGCAACAACAAAAAATTCCACACAACTCGCAACAGGAACTCGTCGACAGTAGTATATTCAGAAAGAGTGTTTGTGGGATATGCTTTGTCACGGAGCAAGTCCGGCGATGTCCCGCTACCCGATAGTGTGCAACACCACTGGCTTACACGGACGGTACTTCTCTCCCATCTTCCAAATGCATCGTGGGAAGATCCGGTAGCGCTCCTTTTGTGTGGTGATGTACGCCGCTTGTAGCGCATATGGACGGTCATTGACGTCCTATGAATGTAGGCATCTCAGCGTCTATGTCTCTACTTCATCCACGTAGATGGAGTGGAACTCCACATCATGCTTCCTAAGCTGGTAGGAAGGAGTAGTCTTTGTGTGATGATGTGCTAGCATCGTGGTGCTCTCCTTTCTCTCCTGAGGACAGTGACGGCTAGGGTTTACGTACATGAGCGTAAATTGAAAAGCTCTCTCAATATCTTGTAAAGATATCAGCCGTAAAGCCCCTTTAAATAGGAGACAAAAGGAAGCAGTATTTCCTAAACTCATCAGTAAATATAAATATTGTGTTAATTAAAACGCTCGTGGATCAATTAGAATATTTTGTAATTAATTAATTAACCAGATGATCGTATTAATTGATTAATTAATATCTGAATCCATGCAATCGCTCGTGATGGCTCTATGGGCATATATACCAACAGACTCCCACTTGCACTTAGAGCCAGTCACTCCAATTAATTGGCTCAAATATTTTAACATGTTCTATTATTATTCTAATAGATTACATAAACATTTTAGTAATCAATGTGATTTGGAACAATTCCAATTAAATCCACAATTATACTCCTATTCCAACACATCCTATGTGTGTGACCCATTAGGCTCCAAATTACGTTGGCAGTTATATCCATAATCATATTATCATTTCACAAGAAATGATTGGTATCTAGCAAGACTTCATTTCCACCCAAGTAATTGGAGAAGTTGGAGAACAACTTAACCTATCATTCATGACTGGTGGTATAGTGATTGTATAGTTCCTTTATCGCTGATATCCGGATTGAACTCGAGTTATGGAACTGTTATCCTCTTCAACATTTAATCCATGCTCCTTGAACTAGAGTAGACTGTCTGAGATATATGTAAGCTCAATATCACATATTGACTCATATCAGCATGGCCATGCATTTCTCGGTCTCGCTTATCAAGTGGCTAGAATATCAAACTCTCATAGGAAGGAAAAATTCCATCTACATCACTAGGGATGTAAATGGGTACGGGTAGACCCGCGGACCCACAAATTCGGACCCTTAAAAAACCTGTCACGGGTCTGATTTTTTATACCCGCATACCCTTGGACCCGTATACCCTTGGACCCGCATATAAGCGGGTCCAATAATGGGTATGCTTGGACCCAGGCCCTCTAGACCCGTGTACCGGCTATACATAAGTAACTATTTAAATAATATGTTATATATATCATACTTTACTAGTCTAACTAATATAATTCTTGAGATTATATCCTACTCTAACCACAATAAGGATGAGACTAGTCATATAATTAAGAATTAAGTATTCTAGTTACAATAATGAACATCATATGTAAACTAAAAATCAAAATGTCTACTAATTTACATTACTTTCTACATAAGTTAAACATTATGATCATGACTACAAATATGTAAGCAATTACTCAATTAATGTTAATGTATAAAATATAGCATTGTCTAATATAACTACTACATGTTAATATGCTATATAATAATAATATCTTGTTCTATTAAATATATATAATATAGTCATTTCTCTTATATAAACAATATGATGTTTTATAGAACCGCTTACCCACATACCCGCTATTATTGCGGGTACGGGTATGGTGCGGGTCCAAGTTTTGTATTATGCGGGTCTAGAATCGGAACCGGGCCCGCTAAATTAGATGGGTATGGGTATGGGTACGGCCAGACCCACACCGTACCCGCACCGTTTACACCCCTATACATCACTCACAGTCATCCCCATGTATCACAGTGCACCCGAGCACCATCTTTATGGCAATCCTTATTCAGGACCACGGTGGATGATGTCAAAGTACATCGAACGACATGTGATAAGTGTAGTGACTTTAGGTCTAAGAACTACAATCACCACCATCATTATGAGATGTGACTCTAACTACCAATCAGGGTATCCATGTGTCACTCTCAAGGTGGGTCTGTCCGATACATTGTTCTCTAACAAGTATTTGTGTATTTGGTTTGATATCTCCATATCATGGATAATGAGATTCTTCCATCAACCAACATACATTCTAATCTTATGTGTTATTGACGTCTATGGATATTTCTACAATAACAATCGATTAGGGACAAAACAAGAATACATACTCTTAGCATATATATGATCCCATTGTTTAGGTCATCAACCCAAAGACATATGTCATTGAGTATATTATTTTGTAGACATCTATAAGTTTTGTGGTCATCTCACAATATAATATACAAACATATAGATTGGAAGCTTGCCTTTATTAATATGATCAATGTAGTATTACAAATCATTTACATAGTATCCCATTACAATCATCAAATGATAGTCTCTATGGGAACACATACCAACAGATTCCCACTTGCACTTATACCCAATCACTCATGAATCTCAATCCAAGTGATCGAACATGTCTGTCATGTTTCTGTTGTGGAAGTGTTTTTGTGAGTGGGTCAGCCACATTACTTTCTGTAGGTACTCTACAAATCTTCACATTTCCTCATTGTACGATCTCTCGTATGAGATGGAACCGCCGTAAAATATGTTTGGAATGTTGGTGCGATCTTAGTTCTTTAGCATGTACAATTGCTTTGTTGTTGTCATAAAACAACTCAATTGCATCACTAGCACTTGGAACCACTCCAAGTTCAGAAATGAACTTCTTGATCCATACAGCTTCCTTTACAGCATTAGATGCGGAAATATATTTGACCTCTATTGTAGAATCTACAACTGTCTCTTGCTTGAAACTCTTCCAGCTCACAGCTCCATTCTTCAGTCAAAACATAAATCTAGATTGCGATCTATAGTCATCTTTGTCAGTTTGGATGCTAGCATCGGTGTAACCCTTTACCACAAGTTTTTCCTCACCATCGTATACCAAGAATTGATCCTTAGTCCTTCTCAAGTACTTTAGGATGTTCTTAATAGATGTTCGATGACATTCACCTGGATCTGACTGATATCGGCTCGTCATGCTCAAAGCATACGACACATTAGGATGAGTACATAACAATACATACATGATAGATCCAATTGTTGATGCATATGGCATCTTAGTCATGCATGCTCGTTCATCACATGAACTAGGACATTGGACTTTAGAGATAGTAACCCCATGGGACATGGGCAAGTAACCTCTCTTAGAACCCTCCATGCTAAACCTCTTTAACACCTTGTCAATGTATGTGCTCTGGCTTAGGCCTAGAAGCCTTCTAGATCTATCTCTATAGATATTTGTTCCTAGTATATAGGATGCTTTGCCTAAATCCTTCATATAGAAGGTCTTCCCCATCCAAACTTTTACTATCTAAAGAGTAGGGATGCCATTTCTCATCAATAGTATGTTATCCACATACAATATGAGAAATACGACTGTGCTCCCACTAACCCTTTTGTAAACACAACGTTCATCTTCATTTTGACTAAAGCCAAACTTTTTGACTACTTCGTAAAAATGTAGATTCTAGCTCTGAGATGTTTTCTTCAATCCATAGATTGACCTTTGTAGATTACAGACTTTATTGGCTTCTTTCGGGTTAATAAAACCCTCAGGTTGTGTCATGTACACATCCTCAAGTAAATTCCCATTAAGGAATGTTGTTTTAACATCCATCTGCCAAATCTCATAGTCGTGATAAGCTACAATGTCAAGCATGATCCTGGTGGATTTAACCATGGAAAAAGGTGAGAAGGTCTTGTCATAATCAACACCTTGATTTTGACAGAATCCTTTTGCAACCAATCTACCTTTATAGGTTTGAACATTTCCATCCATGTAGGTCTTCTTCTTGAAGACTCACTTGCACCCTATGGGTTTTACCCCTTGGGGTGGATCCACCAAGGTCCAAACCTTGTTAGTGTACATGGATTCCATCTCAGATCTCATGGCTTTGAGCCATTTCTCATATTCTGGTCCCTTAGTAGCTTCTAGATAGGAAGTTGGCTCATCTTCTATGGCCAATTCATCACTATCTTGAGTCATGAGAAATCCAAATCTCTCAGGCTCAAGTCATGTCGGACTAGACCTACGAGGTTCCTATGTTACATTTGGAACTTAAAATTCCTCAACAGTTTGTGAGTCTTTGTGTTCCTTATGTACCTCCTTGGGTTCTTTGCTTTCTTGTTGATCTCAAACTTCTTCGAGCTCTACATTCCTCCCACTTATTCCTTTGGAAATAAATTTCTATTCAAGAAATACAATAGTCCTAGCAACAAACACTTTGTTGTCAGTTGGTGTGTAGTAGTAGTATCCTTGAGTTTCCTTGGGGTATCCAACAAAATAGCATTTTTTAGATTTGAGTCCAAGCTTTTTAGGAAATTGTTTCCTCACATAAGCTTCACATACCCAAATATTTAACATAGACAAATTGGGACGATTCCCATTCCATATCTCATATGGTGTCTTTTGAACCGATTTGGAAGGTACATGGTTAAGTGTAAATGTTGTGGTTTCAAGAGCATGTCCCCATAACGATAATGGAAGTTTGGCTGAACTCATCATTGATCATACCATGTCTAATAATGCATGATTCCTTCTTTCGGACACACCATTATGTTGTGGTGTACCAGGTGGAGTCCATTGTGATACAATACCACAGTCTCTCCGAAGGTCCTCAAACTCTTGGCTTAAGTATTTGCCACCTCAATCTGAACGGAGTGCTTTAATACTCTTACCAAGTTGCTTCTCTACTTCATTCATAAAATTAAGTATTGAACATTTCAAGAGTTTTTGACTTATGTTTCATAAGATATACATAGACATACCTATTGAGGTCATCAGTATAGGTAATGAAGTATTGATACCCTCCTCTAGCATTTGATCTAAAAGGTCCACATACATCAGTATGTATTAGCCCTAGCAGATCACTAGCTCTCTCAATGTTTCCAGTGAAAGGAGTCTTGGTCATATTTCCTAATAAACAAGCCTCACATGTCTTTAATGATTCAAAATCAAAAGAGTCTAGATAACCATCCTTATGGAGTATAGATATGCGCTTCTCGTTTATGTGCCCAAGACGACAATGACATAAGTATGTTTTGTTTGAGTTGTCAAGTTTTAGCATTTCAGTATTTACATTGTATATGCTAGTCTCAAGCTCTAACAAGTAGATACCATAAGGCATAGGGGCAATTTCCATAAAAGATCTCATCTTTAGAAATAGAAATCATTCCATTCTTAATGTGAAATTCAAATCCACTCTTGTCCGTACAAGATACAAAAATAATATTTCTATTAATGGTAGGTACATCATAGAAATTCTCTAATTCTATTACAAGGCCCATAGGCAAAGATAAACTAATAACTCCAACTACGGTGGCAGCAACTCTTGCTCCATTAGCGACCCACAACTTGACTTGGCCCTTTCGTAAAGGCGTACTTCTTATCAGATCCTACATATTTGAACGTATGTGAGATCCACATCCAGTATCCAGTACCCATGAAGAAGAAGTATATAAGTTTATCTCAATAATGTATATAGTTGAAGTGGAGATCTCTATCCCCTTCTTCTTCCTTGGTTCCTCCAGGTAGAGAGGACAGTTTCTTTTCCAATGTCCAGCCTGGTGACAATGGTGACAACTGCCTTCTTTGGAGATCCCACCTTCAGCTTTAAGCACAATGACTTTGCTTATGCTTGAATTTAGAACCTTTCTTAGCCTTGCCTTTGCCTTTTAACTTTCCCTTTGTCCTATTGATCATCATCACAGACTTGGGCTTGTCTTTCTTCTTCTGTGCTTCAGCTATCCTCAACATGCCCAACAATTCTGACAACAACTTATCAAGATTGTTCATGTTGTAGTTCATGACAAAATGGCTATATGATTCAGGCAACGATTGCAGAATCACATCAGTGGCCAACTCTTGACCTAGGGGAAATCCCAGATTGGATAGGCTTTCCACATACCCAATCAAAGTGAGCATGTGAGTACCAACTGAGTCTCCCTCTTTCATCTTGCTTCTAAACAAAGCCTTAGAGACATCATATCTCTCCTATCTTGTGTGATGCTGATACATGTTCTTGAGATGTGTTACTATCTCCATGGCATTCATGTTCTCATGATGCTCTTGCAAATCATAGTTCATTGAGCACAACATCAGACACTTGACATCTACGGCATCATGAATTTGAGGTGGGTTATGCTGGCTCAGGTGTTTCAAGGACATAGAGCTTACGCTCCTGCGTGAGAACAATTCTCAGCGTCCTAAACCAGTTTTGAAAGTTGATTCTGGTAAGTTTTTCATTCTCAAAGACCGATCACAATGAGAATGTGTGAGTGTTGTTTGCCATTTGATTGCTACAAAATAAAAAGTTTGCATTTAGTCCAAAACATTTTGACTTGTAAAGATTTGATAAATAAAATTAATTAGGCCTTTAATTAATTACACTCCCACTATTTTATTCAAATTGATACTCCTCACTATCAAGTCAGAAGATTGCAGCATACAACCTTCTAGTGAGCCAAGATCCAAAATAATTGGATCAATGCTCAGCCAACGCTGGCATCAAAGACCAAATACTAAGGTAGGCAACTTTTGCTAATTGCATCATATGCAACTCTTGGATAGATGATCATGCACAACTCCTTGCCATGATGCATATGTGTGCCTCTAGGTACTTGATCCTATCAAGGTTCCTTGGTTAAGTCCAACCCATAAGCCAACACGATGAGTGTGCACCCTACGGAGACAGACCCACACACCCACTGTCACACTTCTACGAGATAAACAGTGTACCACGCGAAGGCATGCCCACATAGTCGATCAAGATTTTCATATGTATTGCTTTATGGAAGGCAACTAAAACTTAATATTATTAATTGAGGGGTTTTATCAATACATATACATATCCAAACACCACATACTTATAGTACGTATCATATACTACTATATCCACAATGACAAACGATAGACATGCAATCACAAACACAAATACATCAGTTATGGCCATACTATTGTAATCCTTTGGAGAAACAAAGGTTTACAGTCCACCTAAGGTCTTATGCATCTCATGCAATAATACATGTGAATCAACCTATAAGGATCGGCATTACAATGAACAACTTCATGGATGCTCTGTGAGGTTGGAACTTTAAGTTGCTTCTTAGAATTGGATCTTCATGTTGCTTCTCCATGGATGCTCCTTGGAGTTGGATCTTCAATTTTCTTCTTGGAATTGGATCTTCATGGTGCTTCTCCATGGATGCTCCTTGGAGTTAGATCTTCAAGTGGCCTCCTTACATCAAGTTTACAAAGAATAAAACTAATCCTATCTCTATTACATCATATGAGTACAAATATAAAGAGAAAGAATTAATTACACTTTGAAATAAGAGATGAGGCTCGGTATGCAAGCCAAATACTTTATACAAAGGATCCACATACAACCATTATACATCCATAATATTCACAAACAAACATATCCACAAGATTCAAAACCACATTCATTCACAACATTCACTAAAGGGGATTCTAGGCCATAATTGTGCATGCATTCACCACATAAAATAGATTTTAAAGGCGACGTGTATGATATCATAGGTATAACTACATAAATGTATATACATATTAAATTTGTAGTACTTTTAATGTGGGGCATTCCCCATTAAATAAATTTTTGACTCCCACACAGACTATGTGGGGTACACAGGGACAGTGCCCCTATACGAGGAATTTTTCTTCCGTGCACTTAGGAAAATCAGTATTTTCCATAGTCGACCCCCTCTGAAGCGTCAAAAATAGAAGCATGCGGCGCATGTGGAATTAGGTTTAGATATCCACATTAGCAGTTTTAAGCTTGCATCGTATACAACCACAGAAAAAAAAGTATACACTGATTCGATCATATTAAAATGAATCCAAATACATTGTAGATCGACGTTGCTCTGATACTGTTGTTGAATTTTGTGGAGGAAATATGTGCGACGGAAGCAACAAAAATATTTCCACACAATCCGCAACAGGATCTCATCAACAATAGCATATTTAGAAAGAGTTTCTGCGGGCTATACCTTGTCGCAGAGCAAGTCTGGTGACGTATCATTGCATGATGGTGTGCAACGCCACTGGCTTACACTGACGATACTTCTCTCTCGTATTCCAAATGCATCACGGGAAGATCCAGTGGCACTCCTTTTGTGTGGTGATGTATGCCGCTCGTAGCGCTTATGGACGGTCATTGGCATCCTCCAAACACAAGCATCTCAGCATCTGTGTCTCTACTTCGTCCACGTGGATGGACTGGAACTCCACGTTGCACTTCCTAAGCTAGCAGGAAGGAGTAGTATTTGTGCGATGACATGTTGGCATCGCGGTGCTCTCCTTTCTCTCTTGAGGATAGTGACAGTTAGGGTTTACATACGTGAGCATAAACTGAAAAGCCTCTCTCAATATCTTATAAAGATATCGGTCGTCAAGCCCCTTTAAATAGGAGACAAAAGGAAGTTGGGTTTCCTAAACCCATCGATAAACAGAAAGACTGTGTTAATTAAAATGCTCGTGGATTAATTAGAATATTCTGGAATTAATTAATTAACCAAATAATCATACTAATTTATTAATTAATATTCGACTCCATGTAATCTCTCGGGATGGCTCTATGGGCATATATACCAACAGCAATCACCACTATCACTATGAGAGTTGATTATGACACCATTCCATGGTCTAAATGTATCACTCTCATGGTGGGTCTGTTTGATACAGTGTTCTCTTAACGTGTACCTATGTGTTTGGTTTGATATCACATATCATGACTAATGAGATTATGTCATCAACCAACACACACTCTAGTCGTATGTATTAATGTTTTTTATTTTTCTTCCACAGTAATATCTGATTAGAGACATAACAACAATACATCTGCTCTTATCATACATGTGATCTCATTGCTCAGTTCCTCAACCTAAAGACATATGTCATCGAGCAACATAATTCTTTAGACATCTATTATGTTTGTATCAGCATCTCATGATTGAGAAAAAAATGATTGACATAATTACCTTTATCATTATCAAATTTGTTATCTAATGCCACATTACAATCATCATATGATTGGCTCTCTATATATACATACCAACACTTATTGTGAGTGGATATAGTTTTCCCACCACAGTTTTACCACACCCTTGAGCTAGTAGATGGAAAAGGTTACTTTTTCATTCCCTAGGCATATAAGGACCCTAAATGTATTTGCCACTGAGATTGTCCAAGCATTGGATGTGTCTAGGAAATCACCTACATCTTTACCAAAAAAGGTTTCGGGATTCAATTTGAGGAAATTTGTAATAATAATGGTCTTGATATTAGGATTACTGATTTAGAAAGCCCCTGGAACTATTGTTGGTGTATGCTCATCTAGGGTTTTCATGGTGTCCATCAAGAGAAATCTTTCTTCTTACCAATCCCATGTATACATGGCCTTACTAGCAGGATTTTCAACATTGGCCTAAGGTTACCTATCCTTATCTTCTTTCTTCTTATCAGTATATTTGTTCCAAAGGGGTCGTAATAAATCTTGTTACCACAGGTTCTAGGATCATCTGCAAGGCAACTTAGGGTATGGATTCCTCATATTAATGTTTAAATCAATTATAGGATCACTATATCACCCACTTTTAGTACAACACATATTAATTTGCATTTTAGTTGTATCCCATCCTTAAGTTATCAATAATAGAGGAAGTGTCCATATGATCATCATAAGAAGAGAGGGAGAGAGAGGTGAATACTACTTTAACTTCAACCATATATGTGGCTCATGGTAGTCCTTAATGAAGAGATGATATGCTAGAAGATTATCTAGGGCTAAGGAAGACCTTTCATCTAGTCTTGTATTCACTTTGGCCAAGTAGGTTGCACTAGGGAACATCAACTCCACAACTAGGTGAATATGTGGTGACTTTATTATAATCATCATATCCGTGGAACCATTATGGACTAAGATTTCCTAAGTTAATATTATTTTTTTCAAAATTATATCTAAACAAAGCATTGAGACCATGTGTTTGGATTTGATACCATTTGTTACAGGTTAACAAAATAAAGTCAATCCCACGGTAAGTAAAAAATGTTATAGGGGTTTTAGTGTGAGTGTCCCTGAGTGGATCAAGCATACACACAACAAATGCATTGTAAAGACAAAATTCCATTTCCACAAAATGAAACCTAAGGTTTTACAAAAAAATGGCGCCACAGAAATTGGAAAGAAATCTTACATCATTTTTATAAATAAATTTAATCAAGATAAGAATCTAAAATGTTCCATTATGATAAGAGTCCCATGTGGAATTTTTACTTTAGTTCATCCTTTAATAGTGAATTTGATAATCATATCTTCATCTCCATGGATTATCGAATCTTGAAAATCAAGACACTATCAATGAAATGAACTGTGATTATGTAAAATGAATAAAAATACAATTATCTAATTAAAAAATAGTGTGCTTTCTAATAGTACAAGAAAAACTCAATTGTTTCAAAGTTCTCTTTAGGAATCACATTTTACATCAATTCTTCTATTACACATTAGCATATAGCCACTTGTTACAGTTAGAAGGGAACATAAGATTACTAGTCATTCCTTAGCCACTAGGAAGACACGTAAATTTTTTGTCACTCCTTAAAAAGGAAGACACACCACATATGTTTAACAATTCAAGAATAGCACATCAATGTGGAACAAAAGTTGTTCAAGATAAAGGGTGCATTTGCATTTACTTTATCTTATCAAGGCAGCATCAACTTCTCAATTGGAGTACTCTCATTTATGTGAATGCTCATCAACATATTTATAAAAATTGAAAAATGGTTATAGGTAACCGATAGTTCAATCAAATACTTAGACAAAGTAGATCGTGAATAATTATATGATAAATCTATATATGCATTACCTCTAGTCTGGTCAATAGGAGGTAAGTATGCCTTTTTCAAGTTGATTTCAAGACTAACAATGGAAAATCTTGAGATGTTTATTAAACACTAGATTATAGATCATGGGTGTAAAATGAATATTTAGGATCAAATATTTATATTGTTATCAAAATCATTTGGTCAAGTAGGGTGATTAAGTCCTACTTAACCCTAGGAGATAACCACAATCACACCATAATATAATGCTCATTGTTTTGCCATTAACTTGACCAACACACACACATATATATATATGATCCACATATGTTATCATAATAAGGGTTTATCACCATGGTAGACTTATCAACCCATAACACACACTGGTAATTTTTATCATGAATGATATTTGATCAAGATTTAACATTTAAATGGGTCAAAAATCAATCTACATTTTTAGTGATATTGGAGATATCAAGTCAAATCTAGGTCCTGTGAGTATTTTAAATGATTTGTTGGATCTCTCTACATAAAAATATGTATTTATTTGAGGATGTGAATTTCAACATTTTCCAAAGAAAACTTCTTTGGGAATATTGGTGTGAGGTGGAGTAAGTGTCAAAAAAGGGAAAATGAGGGGAGTTGGATCAGCGGATCAAACTATAGGCCAGATTAACTACATATTGTGGATTTGAGTCCAGCAATCCTGAACTAATTGTTGGATGAGAGATCTAGTAGCCCTTGAGCTTTATCGACACTGAGCACAATGCCAAGATGAAGCAGTTGTCATGGTGGAGGAGCTCATCGATACTGGAATGACCTAGAACAAGAGGTAGTAAGTATTTGTTAGAAGCAGTCATCTAGCTTCAACAGGGCACCATGACCATGATGGTGGCTTCAATACTCATGGAGGTAATCCTAGGTTAGAAGTCCTAAAACAAGGTTGTGGCATAATAGGGAGAAGGTAGCAGAGATAGGCATGGGTGAATTCGGGGTGGATCCCCCTGAATGAGAAGGTCAAGGATGATCAAGGGGTGGCTGACTGAGCAAGAGGGGGGTATTTATATTACCTAAGTTGGCTAGAGTTTGTTATAGTTGTCTCTGTTACCTTTAGAGTGAGGTAGAGATGAGAGGGGAGTTCAAAACTTCCACTCTCAATCTCGGGGCCTGTCAAACCACCCATCCTTGGAGTCCTCATAGTGAGAGAAAAAAAAGAGGGAAGGAAATGGTTGGTGACAATAGAAGAGTTGGGAAAATACCATAGGTCTTGTAGTTGTTCTACCTTGTGATTGATGAAGATAGATGAAAACCATGTTTTGTTAGGATTGAAGGTTCGATTCATAGGATATGCCACGATCCAATGTCCCTTGGTTGTAAGGTTGTGGCCCATGGCTTGATGGGTCTACGGTGTACATGCAATCACTTGTAGCCTGTTATTGAAGATCTTGTGATCTTGATTAGAGCCAGATTTGCAAAAAGGAAAAGAGAGAGAAAATATGCATTATATATTCATAAAATCATATATATTGCACTCACAAACTCTAAATAATTATATTCTTCATATAGAAAAATTTTAAGGATGTTTGGAGGATTTTGAATATGTTGATTGGTATAACATATAATGAGTAATAAAATTGTTGTTAATGTACATTTTAGTGTACGTAACTCATTATGAAACCAAGATTCTTGATTATAGAGTAGAATGCAACTAGGATTCATGTAAATGATGTTGAGGAGTTACAAATAAATATAACTAATGGAAGAATTAGGGAAAATATATGAAAACTCACTTCATCACTTTGAGTGAGATGCATAAAAAAATACCTTATAGGGGACTCTATCTTTTTATGTGAACATATACCTAATTGGTATTGGATGTGCATCTTGATCCTACATTTAGAAATATTTTTCTTATACATATGCCATATATCATCGATGGAGCATTTGCTCTAGTGTGAAGAGATCCATGGCTTTCAAATTAGCATAATAATGGGAGACCTTATTAACTCTCAGAATATGCTTAAATTCATATGTGCAAAGCTAGGTAGTCTTGAAACTTCTTTCCCATTTGGATGAGCAACATATTGTAGAAAATTTGCAAACTCGCAAATGTTTAATAGCAGACAATTACATAAATGCCTTAGCAAAAGTTTCGGTAACAAATTGACTTGTCAAACCTTCATGGAAGTAGAAACCTATGGATCTAAATAGAGAAGTATCGGATATATGAATCAACATAAGATTCCTATTTGTTACATGTTTAAGGAACCAGAGAAGGGAAACTATGTCATGTGCAAGTACTCCAAAGGAATGAGAAGGAAATGGTAGAAAAAAGATGATGATTTTCCTCATAAGATGCTCCATCCTTATGAACCTTTTATACCATGGCATCAGAGGCTGCTTGACCAGCTTTAAAGTTATTCTAAAGGATATCAATCAAAGGAGAAACTCTTGTAAGGTAAAGACATGTGTGTTTCCCATCTAACTAGCTAAATAACAATATATTAGTAGGTCACTAAGAGTGAAGAGGATCATATTGTGTATAACAAAAGGACACATGGATTCTATCAATACATTCAATCTATAAAGTGAGACAAGGTCAAAAAGAGCATCAAAAATGACGTTGTGATGAAACTTATAACCAGGCCATGAGTGACAATGTATAACATGATCACTAAAGGCATCAAGGTCCACAATATTGAATAGTGGACATCGTTTGTCATCGGGGTACAAAGGGACCATGAGACGCCACTGAAGGATGTCTTGATACTCATTAGGAGACATAGACAAGCAAAGATCATCAATAGGAACAATGAGCATGAAATCTTGTGCATAATTGACTTGTAGAGAAGTGAGAATGGTGTGTTTCCATGGGAAAAGCCTTTTAGAATGAATTGTTGGATAAGTGTTTTATAGTAAGTGTCTGATAAAAAAATTAAAGAAATTCTTCTTTGCAATATATGTTCTAACAGTAAGCTCAAAAAAATTCAAAGAAAGTTCTAAGGAGATTCACATTTATTCTAGTGACAAAGATTTTATTCTATTTTATAAGATTGCTTCTAAAAATGTTAAAGTATTCTAGAACTCCACTAAAACCATATATTGAGAAGCTTTCTGACATAGATGAATTTGGATGAATAAAGCTCCAAAGAAATTATAAACTAAATCATGGAAATCCTTCTTGAAAAATCTCCATATGCATGCTAATATTCAGATACACTTTTTGAGAAGTTATGTCTAGTTTGATTAATACACTTTATGTTGGATAAAAAATGAAAAATAGGAAGTTTGAGGATAAACTATTAGATTACACCTTGGTCATTTGGTTGGACATAAATTCCAATTCATTATTTTGACTTGACATTATTTTTAGGAAGTACTTTAGGTTTCTTACTTGGGTAAGATGTTATGTTGTAGTCTCATTGTGACAGTGCCTTATCGCTTTAAAAAAACAAAATAATAGAGAAATTCCAACAAAAATATAATGTGCAACATAGATTAGACAATAATTATGAATAGATAGGTAGGGATTAAAAATATATGTGTTGATACTTTCTCACCCACTACTTGATGGTATCGAATGCTATGAATGGACCACCAAAGTGATGTTTAGGGATGGCAAAGTAGGACCCAACTTGACCCGACCTGACCCCATTAAAGTGGTCTAGGTCTTCATTTGTCTAACCTGGCCTAAAATGACCCAAATCTGAAAAACTTGAATTTATGTGCGGGTCGGTCTGAATTTGCACATGTAGACCTGCAAAACTCATTTGACTCAAAATTATATCTATATTACTTTAATAAAAAAATTCACATGATGTAGAGATATGAAATGTTAATATGTATAAACACACACACACACACATATATAAAGGAGAAATATGGCTATTATCTTTCAATTTACAATATTTATACAAGTCTTTGTTAAAAAAAATATTTAGCCAACAAAATATATCCTTTAATTTAGGATTTGCATTTGGAGCTTTTGAGTTTGCATTTTGAACTTACATTTTATTTATTTATTAGAATTATATTTTGATGTTTCTCAAGTTTGTATATAACAAGGTATATTTGTGATCATCGAATCTATCGGGTTGGACCCCTCAAATAAGATTTTTTTATTTGTTTTGAGCAAATATAACCCAAAAGTATTCTCAAATCGTGTTAGAGTTCAATATTTTTGGGCTGACTCGAACTAATCTGAAATAATACCCGCTCAACCCGAACTTGATTACCACCCTCGGTGACATCCTTTCATTCCCTATCCCAAACTATTTTGCAAACGTCAATGGGCATCCTAGACCTACTCCTAATGTCTTCCACTTGGATGGGCATGTTTGAGCCCCCACAGGCCTAACAAGTGGTAAGGAAATGTGTTTATTCACCTAAGTTGAGAGGAATGACACTTAAGGATGACATTCACAGAATGCATGTTGTTAATGATGTTTAGGGTGTTCAAACTGAAGTTTTCCATGAAGATATCCTATGAGACATCGATCTCAACCATTGAGTTGGCGGTTGGGCTGAAGGTGGCGATCCTTGGATGCATGATCTCCATGTCGAGGTTGTCGCTCTGCACTCTATTGATGGCACTGAGCATACACATGGTAAATTGCAATAACTGCCTCAACTTTCTCCGGCTACCCTGGTCAGCCAAGGTCCATAAATGTTAGCATGAGGGACGCTTAGGATAGAGGAAGCGAAAGGGGTATTTCGCGGTAGTGGTCATACACATACATCATTTCGTCACCTCACTTGTACCTACTCTCCACTATCTGTGTGCCAAAAAAAATGTAGGAAAGAGGAAAAAAAGAGAGAGAAACTTATTTTACTTATAACTTTCAATCTCTAATGAACTTTTTGACAAAAAAATCAGTTATATCTTAAAAAAATTCCAATAAGACTGATTGCAACATATTCTTGAAAAAAAACGTAG
Organism: Alisma plantago-aquatica; assembly: GCA_963693085.1. Lineage (NCBI taxonomy): Eukaryota > Viridiplantae > Streptophyta > Magnoliopsida > Alismatales > Alismataceae > Alisma > Alisma plantago-aquatica. Next base: position 657,112,211 of record OY856410.1, read on the forward strand.
AATATGAAATGAATATTGCATATTGGAGATAGTACTCATATTTCGAATAATGTACTAACTCAAAAATGAGTGTTTCTTATCATTTTTTATTTATAGTACTCATTTTTGTGTCACTATATTTTAAAATATGCTTTAAAATAAGTATTGCCTTGTATTTTTAGGGATATCACTCATTTTCTAAGTAACACACTAATTGAAAAAATGAGTATGACATATGGTTCTTTTGGCATAGTACTCATTTTAAATTTCTTACAAAATAAACGTCAACAAGACTAATGTCCACAAACTTATGAGAAAATAATAAGAAATATGAAAATAATGTAAAAAATAATTATTGTTATATATATGTTAAAAATGAGTATGATCTAGAAATATATATGGAATACTTATTTTATAATAACTGATACTTGAAAAATATGTGTAGTCCCATCTGGAGTATTATACACATTATAAGAACGAGTACTTATTTTCCACATACATCATACTATTTTGTCAAATATAGTATTGGTATGAAAATAGATTCTGGTACCATTAAATAAAAACATAATACTCATTTTAGAGTAAAATGAAACTAAAAAAATATGAGCACTATCATCCAAATATATACAACTCATTTTTATAATAACAATAATGATTTTTGTATTGTTTTTATATTAAGTATTATATTTCTCGAGAGCATGTCAACATTAGTCATTGTTGAAATATATCTTTTGTAAAAAAACTGTCAATTTTTACTTCGTCAAAAAATTCGCTATAAATTGAAAGTTATAAGCAAAACAAATTTATCTCTTTTTTTTTCTTTTTCGTATGCTTTTTTGTCCGACTTTTCAGTTTCCTTTCTCATTCTCTACCAAGGCACACCAGCACTACAACGGAATTCTCTTATTGACTCTGAAACTTTTCGAGAAGATGGTAGCTGAGTTAAGGTGTGAAACCAAGCTGTTAATCATCTTACATTTCGTAGGAAAGCATTGGCGGAAAACAAGACTTGAACTAAGGGTAATTTTTTTTCTTGTATTTTACTACTGGGGTTGGGGCTTGCATTATAAGAATGTCCCCTAGTGTGAACATTCACGCTGGCTACCGATAAAGGTTATGTTTAAGGCAGCTATCCTCCTATGTTTGTGAGCTTCTTACACCAATATGGAGCCCGATTTATAGGGGGGAAATCAAAATGACATGTTTGGTCATTTTAATTCTCATAATAGCACGTTCTTGAACTTAATTTCCAAAATGGCACATTTGGGGGCAATGTGTCCCCTGTGAAGACGCATTGCTTTCTTGCGAGGCAATGTGTCCCGTTCCAGAACGCATTAGCTCCTCACAGGGGCAATGCGTCCCTGACCAGGACTGATTGCTCTGCGACAGAGCAATGCTTCCCGATCTAGGACGCATTAAGTAATGTGTCCGCATGCAGGACGCATTGCTACCAATGCGTCTCCAGGCAGGACGCATTGTTGTTTTACAATTTTTTTCATTCATTATTATTCTTTAATGCATAATGTTTGTATATTAACAATATTGATTATATTTGCACATTTACTATTCTTTCACTTGTATTTGAATGTTTATAATATAGTCAATTATTATAAATTTGTTAATTTCAATAGCTCTGAACATGCATATGGATTATAGAAGTGGTATTGCAACCAACACTAGTTGCTTCCTAATTGATTATATAAGAAGAAATTAATCTTAAAAAATGAGATATCATTAAAAACAAGGTTAAAACATGAACCAACTTGACGAGAAAATAATACACAACAGAACAATCTGATAGATCCAAAATGAACAAATATGATATCATAATATGATAGATCACATACAAGCCAAATAAATGCATGAACAAAGGCATATATACAACACTACACAACATGTATGTATATTAACATCATTGATTATATTTGCACATTTACTATTCTTTCACTTGTATTTGAATGTATATAATATAGTTAATTATTATAAATTTATTAATTTCAATAGCTTTGAACATACAAATGGATATAGAAGTGGTATTGCAACCAACACTAGTTGCTTCCTAATTGATTATATAAGAAGAAATTAATCTAAAAAATGAGATATCATTAGAAACAAGGTTAAAATATGAACCAACTTGACGAGAAAATAATACACAACAGAACAATCTGAAAGATCCAAAATGAACCAATATTATATCATAATATAATAGATCCACATACAAGTCAAATAAATGTCTGGACAAAGGAATATATACAACACTACACAACATGTACAAAACTGTGAAAATCTAAGCACGTCCTCCACGCCCACGACGTCCTCGCCCACCTCCCTGTACATCTGGCTCCTGAGTACCAAAGTCATCTGGAGATGTCTCAATGGGGGATAACTGCGTAGCAGTAGGCTGATGAGGACTAGGAAAGTAATGAAAAACTGGAGGTGGGGTGAGGGGTCTCTGAATACTAGAATGTGGGCCATCATGTGGGGTACATCCTAAGAAATCAAATGGAGTCAGTGAGTATGTGACATAGGATGGTGGTCGACTGTCATGAATAACTGGTGGTGGGAGTGGAGTGTATGGAATAGAAGGACCTGCTCCATAGTAGGATGCTGGTGGAGGTGGGGTGATGTATGAGGAAAATGAACTAGCACCTGAAAAGTATGGCCATGTCGGTCCCCATGCCATGACTGAGAAGTGGGAGTGGGAGTGGGCTCAGCAGCAGTAATCACAGGAGTAGGAGTAGGAGCAGGAGTAGGAGTAGGAGTGGGCTCAGGGGCTGTGGTATGAGTGGGTATGGGATCATACGGGCGAGTGTAGTTGGTAAGACTGTCAAAGTAATTAAGTCCCCTAGATGCCATAGATGTCATATTTGATCTGTGCAGGGACATGTTGTAAAGTTGCTCGGATCCGCACATGTGATTCTACCTGTTCAAACAAAGTATGTACAAATAATAAAGACTAATTGCATATATTACAAATAATAAAGATAAATAATAACAATTTGTAAAAGAAATATAAATGATACTCACAAATTGTTGTTGACGATAACTTTGTGGGTAGCTTGTGGTCGGAGGCTGAGCTGGAGGGGGCAGTACGTACTGGGGATGATATCATCCGTAGTGCGCTTGTGGACTGAAGACTGTCTCTGCTGGTGGAGGGAAGACTAAGCTCTCAAGTCAGTTGTTCCACAGTTGCACCTCCCGCCTATAACGATGCAACCAGTCCTCAGCCGCATGACCCCTATCATCTATCCTACTAAGGCGTGGCAACTCCAGAGTCGGTTGTACTTGAACAAATCTGAATTGTCCAAGTACTCTGTCAGGGAAGTGCCACTCTACTACTATGTAGCATAGTCTAGGCACTCGCGCCAACCAAATATCCTGACCCTCTTGACATAAGGCTGGAAGTCTCTCTAGAATATTAGCAGTGTAAGGAGTTAAATGTATATGTTATTCAAATAGATACAACATGTATCATATAAAACAAAGTAAATTGCATAAAAAATACAACATATATCGTATATGACATTTTACCTTTCACATGCCTCCTGCTCTTTTGAACTGGCAAGCGGTCAAAATCCAAGGACATCGATGGTCATGGATACAAACAAATTTAAGGTGACGATTATTTGAGCATTGTGTCCGATATTGGACATTCTTTTGTACTGACCATTTTTGGATCGTCTCAACCATTAAAGCTTTGGATGTAAACAAAGCACCCTCATACATTTCAGTGTTGGAAGGGTTGTAATTGAGACGAAATTCCTGACGAAAATCTTTCACCCATTGTTCATCTTGAAAAAGCTTCATAGTTGGTATCAATGTGTTCATGTTGGGGTCATTCTTTATTAAATATAGATGGAATGGAAATCAATGTTGTAATAGAGTCAGGGAATGGATTTCCATGCTCATCATCAGTTTCAGTCAATGACTCATCATCAGTTTCAGTCAATGACTCATCATCATGATCACTATTATTATCACCTTCCTGATCACTATCATTATCACCTTCATGATCGCTATTATCATCACCTTCTTGTTCACCCTCCTCAACCTCAACACCAATACTCTCAATAGTAGGATTTTGAGAAAATACAGGTGGTTGATTCCATTCAGCAATTACATTATTGCTACATGGTTGGGATTCAAATTAATTCAACAAACTAATGAAACTAGATTGTTCTTGGAAAGATGTTTTTTCAAGAAACACATCAATATAGGCATCAGATGAAAGTGCGAACAAGGTTCTATATGCATCATCATCATCAACTTGTATGAGCATATGATCTTCTCTAGGGAAATGATAGGAAATATTGATAGAGAAGTGGTTGGGGTTGATGCCAAGTATTGTATGGATATATGATTTTAGTTCGGATAGGGTATTGATAAGTGAAATATTTATGGGTCTAACATATCGACTAGAATAAGACCCATCTGAGAGAAATTGACCATTATATCGAAGCTTGTCTATTCGTGAATGTGAACTAGATTCCATGTTACTATCATTGTAAAACAGTAATTCAGATTTTAGAACAGTAATTTAACTTTAGAACAATAATTAACATGAATTAATATTTTATAGCATGAATTAATTTTTTTGAACATTGACATCAATTTTAGAAGAGTAGTTAAGATTTTATAACAATAATTTTGAATTTGGAAATAAATTTGAAACAATATTTTTTCTATAACATTAACATTTTAAAACAATAATTTTGGAATTTGGAACAATATTTTTTTGAACAGTAATTAACCTTCAAGTGTCATTTTCTATAACATTACTTTAGTAATGTGGAATCAAATAGTAGCAATACAATTATTTTATTTTTAATATTGCATAATAATTTTAGTTACAAATTTTTGAATCTAAAAATATAGTAGAAAAATTACATCAAATGGCGAGATCTCAAAACCCAAGAACAGAAAGAAGAGAAAGAATCCCGGCTAGACAGCGAAGCAATAAAAATTCGAGCAGCGAAGCAATAGAAGAATAGCTCCAAAATTGCCCAGAATCAGCTTCAAGCAATAGAAATCCGAGCACACCACTCCAGAGCAATGGAAGTAGAGAAGAAGAAATAGATGAATGGTGTGGATTTGGGGGGTGATCTCGTCTCCTTTATATAGGAGACCGCATTGCCCCCCCCCATGTGGCAGCGAGCGCGGCCCGCAATGGCTAATTTTCAACAGTTGGGGGAGCAATGTGTCCCCAGCCGGGACGCATTGCCCCAACTAGCCGTTGGGACGTCTCGGGACGGACACATTGGTCTCACCGAAGGGCAATGCGTCCCGGGTCGGGACGCATTGACCCCACTCGGGAGCAATGCTTCCCGGACCGGGACGCATTACTCTCTGGTGGGACTAATGTGTCCCAGTTGGGACGCATTGCTCCCTCGCAGAACAATGTGTCTTGGTTCGGTATGCATTGCCTCGCAAGAGAGCAATGTGTCTCCACATGGGACGCAAGAATTAAGTTTAAGAACGTGCTATTATGGGAATTAAAATGCACAAACGTGCTATTTTGGTTTTTTTGCCCGGTTTATACTGATACCCTCCTATGTTTGTGAAAATTCATCCGTGCATGATGCAATTTAGAGTTTTTTTTGTCTAATGGTACAATTATTAGGTTAGGTACCGCTCGGTATTCTAACCATTCATCTTACTCGTCCGTCTGTATATAGATACCAGTCTGCGTTTGGTTTGTTATATAGGAGACGAATAGGATATCGTGAGGCATAAGATTGGCCGGTAAAAAGAAAGGAAAGGAAATTAAATATGGCAAATTCTGTTTTGGAAAGGTGTTGGATAGGATTCAATTGGTTCCGGTAGAAACAGTCTTACTCTATCAAGATCTGATAGTTACTTCCCCTTGTATTTAATTCATTATCTATTTAATAGTGTCTTCTACTTGGCCGACTACTCGACTAGCTACCGATCACTAATCATATGGGCGGAAGCAAGACTATGAAGCTGTGGACGACGTACTGATGGAGGCAGCCATCAGATTGTGGCCGTAGTTGATCAAAAAACGCGGAAGGTGCATTCACGGCCGACAAGAACGGGTCTGTACCGTGTAAATAACCATCGTTGATCAGTGTCCACTAAATACTACTGCATTTTACACTGCTACATACTATGACAGACTGGCGAGAATTAGGGGACGTTTGTTTTGCCGTGTTTGGCTGTAAAGAGTTGTATTTATTAATTCGGTAGTCAAAAGATTAGGCTTGTTTCGCTGTAATGGAGAAAGTTGACATAATCCTGCATTTGCTGTTATAATAGAAATGTAGTATGGAAGCCTCCAGTTCAAAACCACTGGACGCCGTGATCCGTCTTTCTCGCGGCGCAAGTCCTGCCCGCTTGCACTGTCCGAAACCAGCAGCCCCTCATTTATATCCGTCTGTACCAAATATAAACTGACGTCTTACAAAACTTTTCAGTTACATCATTTTCCCGTTTACATAGATTAACTTAATGCAGGAGTTGCATATATCCAGCTTAGTCCTGCAATCCAAACGTGCCCTTAAAAGCACGCCAAAACAGGTGGGCTTCTAACTGGCGCTTCAGGTGCAGACACCGCATGTTGTGTGTATGCTGAGCAGCCGTCCAGAGTGCATTCTTTGCGCTCTGCAACACCGTGGTGCGTTCTTTGCGCTCACCATCTATGCACAAAACAACCAGGATTTTAGATGCTTCGGCCCGAACGGCCCTTTGCACGCAACCCCGGATTTTGATTTCTCCAAACCCTATTGGGAATGAGAGGTCAGAATCCGAAAACATCATCCAATCATATCAGAAAGTGATGCGGAAGCATAATACGCATACATGAACATACAACCATAACATTTCTCAACATTCAACATGTATATTTATACAACATGAATTATTACATAATGATTTACAGTTACATATTGAATGAAAATACTACAAGTCTGAACATGTATGCTAACAGGATCTTAGACAATAGGTACAACCTGAACAACTTGCTCACATCCTGTACTTTTCCTCCCATGCTAACTCTGAACCTAAAACATACGTGAAACAACGAATCAACACACAAACTGTTGCAATTGAAACAAGGGTAACACAGAAACTCTCTCTCCTTCCCTAAAATGATGAGATATCCATTCCATTAGGCCCAGTTTGGCCGCTGTTTTTGTGAATACTGGTAGTTGGTATTATATTTGATCACGGTCGCCGAAATTCAGAATTGCTGCTCCTGAATTGTCGTAACAGTAACGCCGTGCTTCTCTAATCACGCCATGTTCGGCGGGATGAACAACTACCACACTCCTCGTGCTATTTCTGCTATTCCTTACGCTGGCTGACACCCCCCTACAACATCTCGTTGCTCGGCCACCCTCTGAAACAACGACAACAGCTCAACATATTACCGATCGCCAGGATTTAATAAGTCAGCACCCAAACCACCCCTTATTTAACTCCTAGTTGATGATGTTGGTTGTCGGAGGGGATTTGAACCCAAGACGTGTCTCTACAAACCAAACAAAGTTGCCACTGCACTACTACTGAAGCAGTCCGTCGTTCAACTCGTCTAAAACAGTCATAAAGTAATGAGATATCCATCCCATTATCAAACTCCTAGAGATCGTCATCGATTCCCCATTTTCCGCCATATGACATTTTGCTCCCGGTGTTTATTCTCGACTTTCTGTGCAGCTTCCCTATTGTTGAAAAAGAAAAATCAAAACCAGAATCTGTGACCATCAACAGTTGGGCTAGCGGAACTGGACAACTTGAAATTCGGCTACTTTTCGATCAGACTTTCTTCAAGCAATTGCAGCGGCTAGCGGAACTGGACAACTTTAAATATGAAGCCATTCGACCCAGATTGAAACTGCAACTCGTTCATTCAGACGACTGGATGTTTGTCTCATTCAGAAAAATATCCATATTATTGACTTGGTTCAATCAGGCCGGAATACTTTTGACTCGCATATGAACAATACGCATCGGTGGCTAGTGATTATATTTGGCCATGGATGTTGGCGCACACAACCAGCAGATGTATTCTTTTAAATCAATTAATGGAAACTTACCTCACGTCCACATCTTGATTAGTTATATACTAAAAGTTAAGACACTTACATACTACACTCACATATACTAAAATATATACTTGCAACTATAGAGCTCTCTCACAAAATGTAAATCTGCAATAGGAGCAATTTTTAAAAAAAAATAGCTTCAAATATTTGATGTAACAGGCAAAAAAATTTTGATGCTTAAACATACATGGAAGAAAAAATCCAATTGAGAAGGTGCTGTTTATTTCATAAGCTTTTTACAATGATCATATGTACGTATCACATTTACTGAACATAGACACACCACTTCTGAAAACACACAGGTCTAACATATCCTTTATTGCATACCCATCGCTCAACTGCAACCACTCCTTACATAGGATGATAGCCCAAAGGCCCATTGCAAAGGAGGAATGGAAGGCATGCATTCCCTACACATCTTCTCTGCCGTTGCTGCCATTCTTCAAAATGTTGTACTTGCACAGTGGGCAAGTAGCATTGATGTATAGCCACTTATCTATACACGAGCAATGGAAGTGATGATTACAGGGCAGCTCACGTAGCTCAGATCCATCTTCATAAGCTGCCAAGCAAATGCAACATTCCTGCAATAGGAAGCCAATTCTCTTATTAGAGTGTGGTAGGGTCAGTTCTAATCGAGGCCATAACATATACTTACAGATATAAATTGGAACCAATGTGACATCTATCAAGCTCAGCAGACGAGAATATGGAAAGGCAAATAACATAATAGTTATAGTGGTAGCATAACTTGGTTGACTATATGGAAAACCTCTTGAATTCAGTTAACTTGTCATTGTAGACTTACGTGTCCAGTAAAAGCATTGTACTGATATATGACCCCGTTAAAAACTAAGAGTTCGTCAAATTTGATTTCAATCATTTACCCCCATCTGAACTAAATGATGAGTCTTAACTGACAATCATAGTCGTGTTTAAAAACTGACGCATAACCTCAGCAGCAAATTTCATAGAAAATCAAAAGCACTTGACAATAATAAAGACAGAAAGTCAATGCTTACAGCATCTTCTGCGGGAAGCACATGTTCATTAGGTGTGTCAGTGCCACACTCGGTCATTATCCCACCAAAAGGGCCTGACGGGTCAGCACTTTTATCCAAATCATCAGTTCTTCTGAACTTATACTTTGGAAGTTGGCGTATATCTTCATCAGATGCCCCTTCCTGTTCTCAAGAGGAAACACTATAGTTATGCCATATGAAAAATTCATAACCTCTTTAATCAGATTTAGAAAAACATAATATTCTCTAGATAAATCATCCTCCACAACTGGGATGATATCTACGCACTTCATGAATGCTAGATTCTGCACTTGCATGTAAATATAAGAAGCTCAAAATTTAAATCCTTACGTAAATATAAGAAGCTCAAAATTTTAATCCTTTAATATTTCCATGATAGACAACCAGTTTTACACACTATTTTTACATACTACGGGCCAATACAATATATTTGCGATATTATGACACTTTCATTGCTATACATGAAAATATCTAGCTAAACCAACGCTGAAGAGTAATAATGACTTGCAGAGTACTGTTAAATACAAATTGGTGTCTCTATTCAGATGCCACTACTTGTTACCTTTTATATATTACCAGAAAGGATAGTTGAAGTGCTACCGAATAATTACATCTTAATTTAAGTATTTAGTCCAAGCTGCAAGAGGAAACCATTTGCAAACTACTAATACGAACTCTAATGCTGAAGAGTAATGATGACTTGCAGAGTACTGTTAAATACAAATTGGTGTCTCTATTCAGATGCCATTACTTGCTCCCTTTTATATATTACCACAAAAGATGGTTGAAGTGCTACAGAGTAATTACATCTTAATTTAAGTATTTAGTCCAAGCTGCAAGAGGAAACTATTTGCAAACTACTAATACGAACTCTAACATGACAAACAAGTGTAATTTAAATGCAAATAATAGTGATTGTGAAGTAAAATAGAACTCAAATTTTCTTCACTGTCTGAATAAACGTAACAAAATGAAAGGATAGTTGAACTGCTACCGAATAATTACATCTTAATTTAATTATTTAGTCCAAGCTGCAAGAGGAAACCATTTGCAAACTAGTACAAAATTTAACAGGACAAACAATTGTGCTTTACATTCAAACAGTAGCGACTGTAAAGTAAAATAGAATTCAAATTTGCTTCACTGTCGGAATGAATGTAATGATATGAAAGGTAGATAATCACCAAACTAGTAAGACAACTTATAAATAGGTTCATAGGATATGCAAATGCACATTAAACTTTGTTAAGAACAAGAAATGTTTTGTACAGTAATATACCTGATCGGCTACAGCATATAAAATTGCAATAATGCACGGCAAACAGCAACAAACTGCAATGCCAACTACACAGGCCAAAGCGACACAGAACACTACAAAGAACACATCAAAGGCCAAAAATACAATGCAAAGCCTGCACCAAAAACACAAGGGAAAGCATACGTGGTGTTAGATTAATGAAAAGTACCAGATTACATACAGTAAACCAAAGCTGTCCACATACCAGTATAATTGTGGCGCATCAACGGTCAAAGCTTGTCCACCAGCAGATACCCAGTAGAAACCTATTATCCACCAGATGAATGAAAACATTGTATTTGCAGATTCCAGGTGCTTTGCAACACTGCACAGGAAGGGACCATGAGCGATTCTGGCGATATTCTAGGAGAAAGCATTCCAGCAAATACTGTGAAACTACTGAGGTGTAAAAACAAAAGAATAAATGCAAGCATTATGTATTGAATAAATATAATAGATGCCATTATGATATGGTCCATATATACTGAGTGATTTCGGAGTATAAATATTCTTATATTAGTAAAAACATGGAAAAGAATCTATGCACCGATCAGACATGAAATTGGATGTTTGGTCTATACATGATCGTATCAGATTCATGTTTTAAGACGACACCTTACAAGAGTTTCATCAAATAATAATAGCTTAGTGGAATTAAAGCACATCATACAAACAAACAATCAACTATTTCGGATACTGATGAATAAAATAAACCATTATAGGAAAAATTAAGATTTCCCTCGGACAGCACATTAATACTTCATCACTACATGACAATTTACTTTTAAACAGTCTGTCTATCCTTTTCCGTTATTAAACTAAAAAACAATCATTGCATATCTATACTACTATAAAAAAAGTAAATAAGTTCAATTAATCACTACAATGCCATCTAACCGTTACAAAAAAGTTCCTATCCAATCAGAATGCAGTATTTTCAAAATGTTGTGATCTCCTTACTTCTCTCTCTTCTCAGGTTTTTTTCACGGAGTTTATGTTCTTTTTGTTGTTAATCTGTCACCAACTCCTACCTCTACACGTTCTCTCAACGAAAAATCTTCAGTTACCTGCCGTCTTTCTACAACTCGTGTCATAATACAACTTGCGTCACTGCAAACTTAGGCTCACGATGCCTCACCACTCCTTCCATTACCTGCCACCACCACTTTCCTAAACAATATCAACATCTCACTCATGTTGTTAACCGCAACCACAACATCCAGTTACAGAGAATGCCATCTACTTTTCTCCCTTCATGGTCTTCTACGTCTACAATCAAGACTGCCACGTGAAAGAAGGCTAAACACTACCTTCAGTTTCTACCGTCCCCTGTACTTCGAGGTTAAGCAACATTTGTAGCAAGAAGACTAGAAGCTATTCATTTTTGAGGACATGACCGTGGAGTAAGATGAGATGGGGTGGAATAAACCAAATCATTCTTTATAACATAGCCACCGTCTGAAGAAAATAAATTAGATGAGGTTGTTCTTTCTGTAGTATAATCTTGTGTTTTCCTTTGTTTTAGACACCGTCTGTTCAAATAGTCGTATCTTGCAGCCAGATATGAAGTAGGTAGTAGTTGACCTTTCTCATAATCCCCAAAGGAAACGTCGATGCAGGTGCTGAGCCGGGGGTATCGCGACGTGGGTGAACCTGATTGTCCTCAGAGCAAACATGGAGCACCAGCTCGGCGCAAGTGCGCCAAAGAGTCTAGCACCGACAAATCCTAAGAACAGAGTTCTTGAACCGTCATGGATGGTACCGGGGGAGAGAAGGTGGACCCGCCCGTGAAACAACCGTCGAAGATAGGGTCGGATCGGTAGGGAGTTCTGGTACCTCGAATCAACTCGAGGTCGGCGTTCACGCGGAGTCGGCCATCGCGTCGAATAGGTTCTACTACCGGATCCGGCCCGTCCGGAACCATGCCCGAGACGTTGGGGTCTCCGACGTAGCTGAAGCAAGGGTACCATGAGCAGCGTGTTGGTTGACTGCAAGAACGACACAAGTACTTCCCCGCGTACTTCCCCGCAGCATCACAGAAGATTCCCTCTGACGGCGGGTAGCAGTGTTCGATGGTAGAACATGGCAACGACCGTGGAGACCTTGATCTGGTCAGATGCACCTGCCGACTCGATCGCATGGCTGGGAGGATGTACTACGAGTTGTCCCACTGGATGATCTCGTTGTCGTGATATTGCAGAACCGGGCGGCTAGGTAGTTTGTTCAGCATGTTGTTGCAGACTTACCCCTTCGCAATTGTCGTGTGCTGGTGGCTAGAGGACGCAAGTGTGTCAAGGATGATGTCGATCTGGAAGTCCCGTAAAGACCATAGGGGAACAAGAGGTGCATCATGTTGAAGTTGGCGATGAGCTATTCAGGCAGGAGGTTATCGCCGATCATGTTGTAGCACATGCCGACATTGGGGGCGGGTCTATATATTCCGAAGATAGGAAAAGATACTTCGGCATCCTACTATGATGTTATCAGATTCAATGGCCTCTTTTGCAGATTACAATTCCCGTCAAGCAATTCTGCCAGTGCCATCACAATTGTAAGGATAAATATGCATAGAGTCGTTCATGTCAACACCACTATACCAGTATATGCTTCGCCACCCTCCCCTCACATCTTTATTTCTTTCTTTATTCCAAATTTCTCTTTTGATATGAGTTGTGGGAGGCTCTCATTCATGCATTTGGATCATATGGGTTGTGATTTATGGGCAGGTGGACATGCTCTCTATGATCTGGTTGCAATGTGCGAGAAGGTATGTGACACGTATTCATCCTATGTATTAATTGCATTTGAAAGTTTCTTAGGGTCCGCATTTTCTATTTCTCATACACTAAACTTCATGTTTAATTAAATGACATGAAAAGCTCTCTTAATTATTTCCATGGTGTATAAAGTCAAATCTGGTGATATAAAATCTACATCTATGTCGGCATACTTACATCACTATTGCTGCCTACTACTTGAAACACGTACATAGAACAAATAATTCCAAGTTTTCTTAATAAGTGATTTCCGTTCCTTCTAAACACTATACAAGAAATCATTGAACCAACAATAGTGATTTTTTTTGTGTGATGCAAGACTTATGCTAACTTCTATAAATAATGTCTGAGTGGTTTCTTAGAAGCTCTTTTACATTTTGTATTCTATATGTTGTTATAGGGTGCCTTTTACATTAACTTTTTGTTTTTAATGACATAGCTTAATCTTCTATGGATCTTGAATTTTTGGTCGGTAATTATTATATATTATACTATAAAAGGGACATTTCTTACTAATTAGAAAGTTGGCGTTTTCTTTATTTACAACTAAATCTTATCAGTCGAACACGACATTTCACTTTGCCCACTTTCTCCTTACTCTTCTCTCTTTCCACCTTTTTATCTCATTTTCTTTTCTTTTATTACTTTGCACTCGCGGCTCGCCTATCTTTTCCTCTCCTTATCGGCTAATTAGGCTAATTATTTGTTCTTCTCTATTCTCTAATAATATAACCACAATCCGTAGTCATCTTCACCATCTTTACATCTCAAAAATAATTTAACCATGAGAAGAGTTCGACTTCCCTATTTTGCTTCACATCTTCCAAATACTTTCTTTTTCAAATGATTTTCACTCTCATATATCTCCCCTTGTATGCACTAAATATTGATTGTTCTCTCTAAATTCAAAAGTACTTTCATATAGTTATAGTCTTCGCCATCCTTATCTCTCTACGGAAACATGTGGATCTACATAAGGTAACCATGAATATTTCATATTGAAATTGATGGATTAAGGTTTACTTCATGGGATACATTCTATTATTTTTATTCCCTCTCATTATGTGAGGTTAAGAACATATAGTATTTATTGACAGGAGCATACATCTTAATTTGTAGGATATTCACTTTTAACTATAAGTTAATCATGTTATATCTTAATATTAAAGTTGTACCAATTTCATGGATTTTACTATGACTACATTTAGTGTATATTTTGTATCTTATTCAAATTACACGAAAGGAAATGTATAAGAAGCTGGACACTAGAGAAGGGGAAAAAGATATATATAAAATGGCTCGTATAAGAGAAAGGAAAGGAAGAAACTTGAGTCAAGTAAAATGCATAAAGAATGAAGATGGTAGAGTAATGGTGAAGGACGATGATATCAAGAACCAGTGGAGAAATTACTTCCATAAGCTTTTTAGTGGAGATACTACATATAATGTTAGCGACTTGTGTGACATGAATACAAGAGATATCATTTACACACGACGAGTTTCACCATTTGAGGTCAATAATGCTTTGAAAAAGATGAAAATGAGAAAGGCATGTGGACCAGACAGTATTCCCATTGATGTATGGAAGAGTATGGGGGATGAGGGAGTTACGTGGTTAACAAATTTCTTTAATAAGATCATGATGACCAAGAAGATGTCGGATGAGTGGAGAAATAGTACTATAGTCCCAATCTACAAGAACAAAGGTGACGTTCAGAGCTGTACAAACTACAAAGGTATCAAGTTGATGAGTCACGCGATGAAGCTTTGGGAGAGGATTACTGAGCAGAGGTTAAGATCTATAACGCAAGTATCAAACAACCAATTTGGTTTCATGCCTGGAAGATTAACAACAGATGCTATTTTTCTGATAAGGAGGCTTATGGAGAAGTATAGACAAAGCAAAAGAGATCTTCATATTGTGTTTATCGATCTAGAGAAGGCTTATGATCGAGTACCCAGAGAAGTGTTATGGATGGTTTTGAAGAAAAAGGGTGTGCATGTCCAATAATTGACTTGATCCAAGACATGTATGATAGCTCTGTTGCAAGTGTCAAGACTCTTGGAGGAGAGACACCAACTTTTCCTATCACAGTTAGGGTACACCAAGGATCCACACTCAGCCCATATCTATTCGTTCTTGTTATGGATGAGTTGGCAAAGAATGTTCAGGATGATATTCCTTGGTGTATGTTATTTGCTGATGATATTGTTTTGATTGACAAAACTAAGGATGGATTGAATGATAAAGTTGAACGTTGGAGAAAGGCATTGGAATCAAATGGATTGATGATTAGGAGCAAAACTGAGTATATGCATTGCAATTTCAGTCAATCTCGCAGTGTGAATGATGGAGCCAAGTTGGACGGAGTAGATATACCAAAATGTGATAAATTTCGTTACTTGGGTTCTATTATTCAAATAGACGGGGATGTCCAAAATGATGTTTGTCACCGGATCACTGCAGGATGGTTGAAATGGAGTGCAACTGGAGTATTATGCGATCAGAAGATCCCTCTCAGGTTAAAAAGTAAGTTTTATAGAACAGCTATACGACCAGCCATGCTCTATGGGAGTGAATGTTGGGCGGTGAAGAAACAAGGTCTCAACAAGATGAACGTAATTGAAATGCGTATGCTGAGATGGATGTGTGGGAAGACGAGAAAAGATTGCTTGAGAAAAGACTATATCAGGAATAAAGTGGGGGTGGCGAGCATTGAGGACAAGTTGTGCGAGGGTCGACTCTGATGGTACAGACATGTTCAATGCAGACCTACTAGTGCGCCTATACGAAGCAATGCTATTGAGCCAAACACTATAAATAGAAGAAGAGGAAGGCCTAAATTAACATGGGATGAGCTTATAAAGAGAGATTTTGAATCTCTACATCTCAATCAGAATATGGCTCATGATAGAGCTGAATGGAAACGAAGGATCCATGTAGTTGACTCCAACATAGTTGGGATTGAGGCTTAGATGATAATGATGATGATGATTCAAATTACACGAAAGCTAATAACTATAGCTCAGCTAATTGCATATAACTATTGAAAATGATAAGTTGAACTCTTTAATTTTAATGAATGTAAGAAAGTATACATTGATTTGTCATGGTGACCACGTGACAATATAAATTTGGTGTGAGTTTTGTTAGACACTTTTTTCTTCTTCTTTCCTATAAACAGAATCCAAAGCATTCAATAAATTTATGATATTCGTGTATTCACAGCCAAATACCATAGAATCCTTATTTGTGTTTGTTTTAAAATGGAGTTTGATGATAGTAGTACTAATCTCAAAATTGATATAATCACATAATATTATATTTGCAATGAAATATTCTCCCAGTTTATGTGAGATCATGATTCAAATAAAAGTTTGTATAAGTAAAATGACGTAATTGATATCTCAAATATTTATGAATATGTATAAATAGTAATCCATTCACTAAATGTGTTCTGCAAAATATATCTTTCTTTTAAACTTCTACAGAAGTGAATGTAAGTATAATTGTCTACCACATTTCTGTCTATTTGTATTTCAAGAGTGAAATTATCCTTCGTGCTATATTAGGCACAATCATACACCAAAAATCCATATTTTGGTACTTCTATTTAGATGATTAAACGGCAAATCAAACTTAGATATAATCATTAGACATGTGCATATATATAGGCTACTATCACGACAAATTCTTAGCAATTTTAGATTTGAGTTAACCTCTTCATTTTTGGTTGAGTACATATTGAGAATATACTATGAACGTCATAATTTTCTACAATAACCATTTTTAAATTTTTTTTGCTACCGAATGCTATCTAAGAAAAATATAACTTCATTGTTTTAAGAATACAATATAAGTTTTTTATCTTTTAGTTTTACATCTTACATATACACATTAGGTTGTAAATTTGTAATGCTTATACTAAGTGTCTCTCTTTCCAATTATAATGTTTAAAGATTTTTCATAATTAAGACAACAATTTTAATGTTTAGCTAATAGCAAAGTCAACAATGTAGACTTATATTCTTTAATAAGAGAAATTTCAAACAAGATAATTTAAAGTCAATTTTCATTCCAACCCTCAATTATGGTGGAATTGCACATTGGTTTACAAATGTATATGAAATTACAACATCAAGGCAATTACGGTGAAATTAAAGTCAGATTAGAGTGATCTTTTAACAATTGATTCCAAGGCTTAATTAAGCATGATTATGAATAATAACACAACTTTTAATAATTTTTACACTAAATATAATGAAGTCCAAAAATTACTAACAAATTAAAATTTGGGCAAATAAAGTGTAAATTGAGCCGAATTAAGACTTCCACCTAATCAATTGATCTCAAAAAAATTTACTAATTTATTTAATTATGTCGTAGAAATGAAAGCTACAATGTTGTCCACTATAACAATTGGTCACACATAAACTAGCTATAATAATTATTATTGATTAATAGGAATAATTCTTAGAAAATGTTATACATTTCATAATTATTTTTCAGGAGGGTTAAGTTATTTTGCCATCTATGTAAGTTATGTTTCAATAACATGATATGAAGCTTTTCTTCGACATGCAATCTAACATGAAGGAAAATAGACATATCACTCTCAGAATATGTAGTCATATATAAAAAAAAAACTTGAAACTAATGGGAACCATTTATAACTTTTGGTCATTTGATTTCAGTTTTTATCATACGGTCATTATTTGGTGCGTACAAAAGTCACTATCAATGTTCCTCTTTGAAAGTAATTTATTTATAGATTATTAATACTTAGATATCTACCTATACAAAATTCACTAGAATGGTCCAGGGGAGATTTACCACAACATCCATAGTGATGAACTCCCATTCCCTCTCGGGGACTCTTTTGTCCCCTATATCAACACACTGGGTTACTGGTGTTCGTCCTTCACCTCCTGGCTTGCATGGCGACAAGCCACGTACAACTTCATCTTAAGCATCCCATGTACTACTGTCACTTATTATCTTCGTAGTACCACGGTGTGTCTTAAATCATGATCTCATGTATGTCATGATTCCTCAAGATCGATTCCTTAGAATATTATTTTTTGGTCAACTATCATGAAAAAAATACAATATAAATGTAATATTACAAATGCAATGTTGTAAAAAACTTTATTATGACCATGTGATTTTTTCATGTGCATCACACTTATTTTTTGTTATTTAAAAATATGTCATTTATTTATAACAATTTGAAATAATGAGTATTTCATTGTAAAATTGTCTAATATAAAATGTATATGTATAAAATGGCATGGGCATGTGCACGTGTATGTTCACTAGTAAATTAAAAGGCAACTACAAAAAGAATGTTCGAATTTGTGTGAATTGAAACACAGTTCCCAGGAAGCCCCCAGTGAACTTGAATTTCATTGCTTTATGACAAGTGGAGGATCCTTTAGAGCATGAAAGATTGGTGGCAGAACAGCATATACAAAACAAAATTATTGAAAAGAAAAAAGGTTATGAAATCATGAAAAACATAACAAAGAGTATGGAAATGACCCAAATAACAAAGTAGAAAGATGAAAAGTCATATGTAGCTAGAAGAAACGCCCAAGTCCAAACTGGAAGACATCGATAAGAAGCTTGACACTCAAAATATTAAGTAGAATGCATCAATCAACATGCATACAAGAAAGAAAGAGCACAAATGGGTATAGCAAATTAGATTAGAGATGGAGACTGTAAGCCTGATATTTCATAAAAGATATAGCACTAGCTCAAAAATATGTATTTGGCACAATGTTATCAAAATCCTGTCTGACTGTCCGGTCGTACCGTGAACCAGCACCCCTGCCGGTTCCATTATTGCATAAACTCGATATTACCGGTCCAACCAGTCAGATAGTTGGCTCAACAGGTAAGAATTGATCGGTCGACTGGTAAGCCGGTTGCATCAGTTTACATAACCAAAACTTCGATCTCGGCAACTAAGTGGATGACTATAGTTTCATCCCCGCCTCTCAACACGTGACCCATTTTTGGGCATAGACAAACAAAAAAACCACACCCCTGATTTTCCCAGTCCCAACTCTTACGAGAACTTTCGCTCAATATGATGTAAAGGGGCCTAATTATGTTAGCATCATATTTTGTTGATGAACATTGGATTTTGAAGTATCATTTTGTATGAAACATTACTATTTTGTCAAGTAGGAGGTTATGACTTTATTGTGGGTTCTAAGAATTCTTCTTATACCTTCATCATAGTTGGACCAATTCATATTTTGCCAATATCGTCTATATTTTTAGCATATGAAGATCATTTTCAATACATTGCATGTGTCACCGGTTGAAACGGTTCAGCCACAGGTCAAAACGATTAACCGTGAACCAATAGCCTCACCGGTTTAATGACCGGTCCAGTCCTGACTCCTGATAACATTATTGTGGCATATATTCTAGTAGAGAAACTTAAATGCAATTGTGAGAGCTTTGCAAGATAACATAATCAAAGATGTCATTGATAGAATACTACACAATTTGAAAGGACATTAAACATTGGAAACATAAAACAGATTAATTTCACCAATAACATTAACTATGTATCATTAGTTAAATATAGCACGACCTATCAACAAGTATGACGTCGGTTTTTTTACCTATTTATGGGTAATGTTGAGTTTGTATTACTGTTTACCATATTACCATCATTTTCCAGTTCCTCTAGCCTCCCCACCCCCAACCGTCTTGCAGAGTGTGCCATTTTCTTTCACTAGCCGCCACCAGGCCCACCACAGAGTTGATGTTGTTTTGGACCTTACTTTACTCCCCTAAGCACCTCAAACATACCTCAATCTCCCCACTCTTAAACTTTCACCCTTGTTTGTCCCTATTTCCACTTGACTCCTTTGCCTTCACCTTCGCCAACATGTTCTTCCCGCCCTCCAACCCCTCTACTGGCATCCTTCACCCTCGCCTCCATCTTCCCAATTAAGCTTGTCCTCTTCTACAGCCCCTCCCCATATTATTGTTTCTAGAGGCCAAAACAACAACAACACAAGGAGCGATGGAGGAGGATGATTTGCTGAAGGGGAGGAGGTGGGTAGAGGGTGCTGACTAGGGGGGACACATGGAAGAAATGGAGGTCTTAGTGGAGACTAGGATGGACGAGATGCAAACGGACTACAACCAACACAACAAGGAGATGTGTGCCCAAAGGAGGAGAGTTGGAAAGCAAGCAGAGCAGGTTTTGGGAGCAAAAAAGGGGACATGGGGCAAAGAAAAACAGAAGAGAGGGATTGTAAAGGCGATATATGCTTGGCAAGGGGAAGGGGTTGTAAGGCGATATAAGCATAGCCGTCCTTTCAGTATCAAATATCATGTTTTACTAGTTGTTATGTGTTTCAGGTGTTATTTTGTATTTTCCCAACTTGGTTTATAAAGCATGTGGTTTCGGCCCACATTGGTTACATGTAGAATTAGTCGTTGATAAAGGGAAGAAGAGGAAAGAGTGGATAAAGTCGTCAAGGGTAATTTTGAAAATCTACAATAGAAAAAGTTTACATTTAACATATATCAAAGATAGGAAAATTGGTGCTAGTTTCGTATTCAGGTAATTCAGAAAGGTCAAGTTGGAGCTTGGTCAATCCACATAGTTCATGAGTTTCTATGCAGTTAACCCAAAGGTTGTGATAACATTTGGTGGTTACATTATTTATGATTAGAAAATGTGGGTGAGAATTGTTTTTAGTCAAAAGCTTTGTAATTAGATACTAGTACCAGGTATGTCATTGTGGGACAATATATGAACCAGGTAGAAAGAGCAACATCAACGATACTAAAGGACGAAGATAATAGATGGGTCATATATAATATTAAGGCCACAATCAAGTCTACAAAAAATCAAGATTCGTCTGAAATTCAAGAGGAAGAAAATATCAAGACATGTGACAAAGATAAACGTGATTGGATATGAGTCTCAACTATTAATTTTTTTGTAAAGATATATATAGAAAAAATATTCTAAAAGGCCATGTATGACATAGAACCACAAGTACACCAATTCAAAGTAAATATTATGGAGTCAGGGAGACTTAGAAGAGGAACATAGCTATTAAATTTACTACAAAAATCAATTATAATATCTCAATACGAAGACTTTCTCTACTGTTATTAAAATAATCCACAGAGCTAACCCCAAAATGGTTGGAATTTGACCATGACAACAATAATGATGATGAATATCACATACCAAATTTCATGCCAAACAGATGCACCTACTAGGAGCACTAACATGATTGAAATTAAGACAAGTTCGAAGAGGATAAAAGGGGTAAGCCTAAAGACGTACACAAAAAATGGAGAGGTTCATCTTTTAAAGCTTTCACGGAAGAAATAAAGAAAATGAGGGGGATCATGTTACAATTGATTGAGTTTGAAATATTATCATCAACTTGTCACCACTGCTCTTGTTCATAAGGGTGTTTGCAAAATTATGAATGGGAATCGAGATTTGAAGCATATAAGCTCTTCCAAGGTTATTTAAACCAAACAAAATAATTTCTGTCCAATTTGAATGGAGAAGTTTAACATCATCAACACCATATCATATACACAGCTTTACATAATGTATTCAACATTAAGTTTGATATGTTCACGAATTGAGAGTTACATAATCATATTTTCCTATTTCCATCTTCCTAAATATAGAGAAGTATATTACTTGGACGTTAAATTTCACTTTAAAATCCAAATAATTCAATATTTGGTGGATTGAGCACGAATTGTAAGAAGGGTAATAAGCATTTGAATTGCCAAGCCGTAATTTTCAATCAATTTATCAATCATCATCATCTTGCTTTTATTCACCATGTTGGGCCAGCTGCATCAATCGTTTTCTTCCGTTTAGTTATATATAGGGTCACATTCTCATCGAGATGAATCCATGCAATATATCCAAAATTATCCAAGTAAGCTCTCGCCAAGTATATGTATGTTTCTTCTCCTTTATCAACAACACTACTCTACAGTAGTGCAATTTTTGGATCATTTCCAATCAATTTGTAAATGTAACCAAGCACTTATTATTGCGGAGACTATCCATCTGACTATTAGGACCTTTTTATCAAGATCTTGACAAGGTATTACCAAATAAAACAACCCCAATATGGTTGGATCAGCCGATCAAGTGGCATAGCCAATCAAAAACCCCAAAAACTGATTCATGTAGGTGTATATTTATATTTAACAATAAATCTCACGAGTTAATGCATTCTGGAGTTGACCCCAACATGGTTGGGATTGAGGCTTAGATGGTAATCGTATTTGTTGGCTAAATTGGACATTAATATAATCCCTTTGTTTTGATAATGACAAACATTTCTTTCTTGTAGTTTTAACTTGCTATTTGAGTGTTTCAAGGACAAGCATATAAGGTGGTGGATAGCGAAGACTTGGAAGATCAATTTGCTAAAATTGCTTTATTTTCATGATTGTAATCAATGTAAAAACTTGTACAAGTTTATAATGTACAAGTACTTAGATATCATGTAAATCAAGCGTTTAGATCTTCCTTATCACACACAACACTTAGATAGGTCATCTCCTAAGTTAGCGTCACAATTGCACATTGATACACACACTCAGTAAATGAATACATTAAATCAGGGATGTTCTCGGTCGACAAAAACTTCGAACGAGACACTCTCGGTCGACAAACTCCTCGACCGAGAATAGACCCTCCTAGCCGTTAGACTGAGTTAGAAAAAGTAGTTGGGAGTTGAGTTGAACGTTGCAATACACTTTCCCCAGACTCACCCTCGGTCGAAAAATTCCTCGACTGAGAGACACTCGGTCGACAAACTTCTCGACCGAGAAAGTTTCTGTCTGCACTTTTCAGAATTAATTAACTAGTCGTTACAAATGCAATTAGTGGACACTTAACGACTAGTTGAGCACTAAGAACACCCTAGAAGGTGTCTAGAACGTCCCCAAGCATTAGCAAACCACTCCTATATATAGGACAGTCATAGGACACCTCAAGACACAACTTGCATACACAATTACACTTGAGATTCAATCCTTGTGAGCAAACAAACTGAGCTACACTTGCAATCTGTTTTCTTTGAGCTCTACATTAGTGTCCTATAGGATGATATCTCCTATCCACTATACATCCACGTCCATCCACTTTAGTTAGGAGATCAAACGCTTGATATAGGATCAAAGCGTTGTACTCAATTGGTAATATTGTTTCTTTCTTCCAATCTTGTTCCTTTTATTGTATTTTGTTCTCCTTTGCAACTCCTAGGTTAGAGGTTGCGGAAAGGAGGTTGTTGGAGCTTCTTCGGTGGTGAAGGTAGCTCGGAGGATTACTTCAAGAAGGTTGTCTCGACGGGAAGCTACTTCAAGAGGAAGGCTACTTCAAGGGGGAGCTTGGAGTTACTTCAAGGAAGGCTGCTTCAAGATTGGTGAGACTACTTCTAGGTGAATGCTATCCTAAGGGTGAAGGTATTTGTATCTTATGTAACATCCTTGCGAGGTAATAAAAATCAAGTGCTTTCAAAATCCCAATTGGAAACAATTGGGTAGTGGACTGACTCCCTTAATTTTTGCTAAGGGTGGAACCACTCTAAACGTCGTGTCTCCTTCTCCAAATTTCAATTGTGGTTGCTTGGTTGAATTAATTTTAAAAATTATCATAAAACCCTATTCACCCCCCTCTAGTGTTTTTCCAGTATTTATCAAGTCTTAATGCATTATGGATGTTCAAAACAATATAAGGTGTTTTGTAGCAAAATTTCAACAAAGTAGCCTACATCATAGAGGACAAAATACAGTCACGAAATTAAGCAGCTGAGGGTGAAAAGAGAAACAACAAGCATAAGGACAATTTGGTTTCATTAGATACTTCCTTCCCATTCTAATTTATACATCGGGAGAAAAAATATATAGCTGGGACCAAAGGCCATAAACTGTTCCCAATCCAATGATAACTAGGATGTTTTAAAAGCAGTATTGCGATCGAAATTAAGCAGATCTGTACCTAAACTACATAAGGTTATTGATAGTAGCAAACACAATTCTAACCAATGTCAATCAAATTCGACTATCAGTTTCGTTTCATACAACATAACATACACAAAGCCAATTCTATCAAATTTCTGAATATATGGCTCCAAAATTGTGAGACCGAGGATGGTCACTATAAATTTCCGAAAAAGAATCAATCACTAGAATTTGGATTGTATAGCTACCAGCCTTAGAAATTAGCAAACGCAATATCCCGATGTTACTAAAAAACAAATGAACAACCAATAATAAGCACAGATGCTAGCCAAATGAGAAAAGAAAGAAGAGATACCTAGTATTTTCTTCCTGGCCCAGCTCGGAATCATAGTCACCATCCTCCGTATCCTGTTCAGTACCAGAAACTAGGCCCCTCCTTGCGCCCTCCCTCTCATCCTCCGTCTCAACTCCCTGTGCCGGATGCCGCTTCCTATACTCGATACAAACACACACCATATGCAGCAAGCACTGCAGCGCGTAACCAGCGATCCAGAGCCGCAGGGGCACAGCGGGTTTCTCCTCCCTGCTGATAATGAGTACGGCGACTGCGACTGTTACAAAGGCCAGGTTCCACATGATATCGAGCACGACAACGGGCTTGGAATAGGCCCAGTCACTCTGCCGCTCCTCGAGCTGCTCCGCTGCTGTCTCCCTCACCAGCATCGACGGTTCCCGCATCAACCGCCGACTGCCAGCCCGGCGAAGGAACCGGGCGGCGCCGCGCAGGCTAGGCCTCCTTCCGGCGACACCACGGCGGCTGCCGCCGCGGTCGTCGCCGTTGCTGCCCAGCAGCGGGGACCGGTCGATCGCGGGCTCCTGCGGGGGACTGGAGGACGGTGTGGACATCTGCGGCGATCAGAACTAGAAAGAAGAGCAGCAATCGGGAAGAGGAGTCACTGCAGTGATGGGAAGTGGGAAGATCGGTCAGTGGGATGAGGAATCCGAAACCCTAGACAGTTCCTGAGTTGGGATTTGGGGAAGGAATGGTAGATGGGAAGCGTTGTTGACAGAGTTCAGACATAGCGGAGCACGTGAACTGCGACGACCAGTCTATTGTGCTGTCTGTTTTCTAGAATGGACCGAATGGTAGTAATGCTAGTTTATCCACGCAAATTGCTAGTTATATCCATGCAAATGTGTGATATGGTTCCGAGGAGGTCAGGTTGAACGCGTACATCCTTTTTTCCTTTTTTAAAAGAGGGTCTTATTGTAACTATCCGATTACATTTACTATCATTTATCAATATGAGAAATTGTTTTTTTTTTCAAATGCCAGGTAATTCTGACGTCACGATGAATTTCTATATTTTGTTTTTGTTGTTTTCTCGAGAGGTAAGGACTGGTTTGTTAGTGTAAATGAAGTGCAAAATGTGTATTAGGCAATGAACCATTTGAAAGTTCAAATTTCCAACTTACATGATGCATGTGATATAAATTTGTTAACTTACTCTTTTATTTGTGTTTGGTTAGTGCAAAAGATGATTAATGGATGTGTTTGATATAGTCATATTGTTGATTCCTATTTTCTAAGCCTAGCCATAAAGCACACTAAACAGTGAAGAGTCTTAAGTATATGAAATCAATTGTTTTAAAACACAAGGAAAATTTTACTAAAAGAAATCCATCATAGAAAAACACATCATTGGACAAAAAATGCATTCAGTGAGTCCAAACATAATGTATAATGTGTATAATAACCTCATACAATGATGTTAGAAGTTATTGGTCATATATTTTATTATGTAAATGGTCCAGTTCATGCAGTTTTCTTGAGTCTCGAGCATGTTTGAGTCCAAAATATAGTCATAAGTTTGTAAGTGTTCCCCCTTTCCTATCTATAGGAACGAGGGATTTGTCTAATGGAACAACACAAAAATAAATTAGCCTTTGATATTATTTTCTACATGGTATTAGAGTAGTCATTCATGTGTCCCTAAAACAACAAGAGAGAGAGATATCCAAAGGGGAACAACTTCCTTGCGTGTGGGGCCACCGCTCTTGGTGGTTCGTGGCTTTCCGTAGGGATGTCATCCCCTACTTCATCTTGTAAAGCTTCTCATGAGCCTCTCCATTATAAGTACTTTTTCAATGATGCATCTACATTGCTAGATCTTTCACTTCTAATACTCTTCTTTTATATCCACCCTCTCTTGAACCATCTACTACCCCTCATATATTTCGAGCTATATATATACTAGATTGACTCAGATTATCACCTACCCTCCACATATTTTCTTATATATCCATTTCCTCTACCATAGTTTATGATTCTCCACTCTAACCACTCTCTTAGTTCTTTTTCATGGTTGTCATGAGGGGGAGAATATAAGAAGAGATGAGATGAAGGATGAGAGGAGAGAAAAATGAAGAAACATTAACTATAATTACTTTACATCATGAAGTTGTTGGCTACTAATTTACACAAGAGGTTGTTCATTTCGGCTATGTTACCTCTACTCTCTCTCTCTCTCTTTTGTTCTTGTTCATGTTGATTGCTACCCTATTTGTGACCCATCACTCTGTGGTCTATTCGATGATGCTAGAGATTGAGATGATGCCACTTGCTCTGACTTATTGTTATATGCTCCAGATGCAACTTATTTTTTCCTTTCAAGAAGCTCCTATAACATGCTTGTGATCTCTTTAAAGGGAGGGAACGTTAGTGCCTTACAAAGTTGATTATTTCTATAGACATTATACCTTCTCTCTCATTACTGCTTAAAAATTTTATGAAGACATGGTATTCATCTATTTAAGGAGGAATGACTGTTACAGTATTTGACTATAATCTTGAAGGGGAGTAATATTCTTGTATGGGTGTTATTTTATCTTTTTAGAGTAGTATGCTTGTTTGCAAGTTGTATTGGGATTCTGCTAAGCTCAGCTTGAAGGCAGGGGTGTTAAAAGTTATTGGCCATTTAGTTTATTATGTCAATGGACCACTCCATATGGTTATCTTGAGTCTCATGCATACTTGAGTCCTAAGCATGCTTGAGTCATGAGGTAATAAGTTTGTAAGTATTCCCCCTTGTAATTATAGAACTGAGGGATTTGTCTAATGAAACAACACAAAAACAAATTGGTCTCAAAAAATTATTTTCTATAAAAAACAATATCAAACTAGAAACAATGGACTGTGTACATAGATTTTCTAAGGAAATATATTGATAACTTGTATACTCAAATCAATTTGCTAGATATAACTTTATATATATATATATATATATATATAACCCCCTGACCACATATACATGAGGAGAAGCATCAATCCATTGACATTACACATGGGGATGTCATATGCAATGAGAACATAACAATAATGCAATTTGATAAATTTCATCATAGGAATACAACATTTTCATTTCTTAAAATGGTTGGCACATAAAATAAACTAACATTTTTTTGGCTAGATGTTAGCAAAACTAAAAATAAATGAAAATTTTGAAATTTTGAACATCATCCCAAAGATAGAAGGCACACTTAGTGTCTCTCCTTAGATTATAGTTTTCTTGATTCTAATCCAATTTGAGCTCATCACCAATGCACATTGCATCCACAACCATGTATAGAAGCTTTAAAAATATGCTAGTACGCGACACTAAGTAGTATACTTAAAAATAATTATACTTAGACTACAATGAAATGATGAGAAATTGAAATAGTTTGACTAATCCTACTTAATAACATGAATTTATTTGATTTTACTAATTGTCCTCTTTATCATAATGCAACCACGTGTTAAGTGTCACATAATGCTCCCACAGACATAAGGCCAAAAGGGCTCAACAAAGAATCTTCTCTTGATATGTTTTACCTCATTTATAATCTCAAACCTTGAATTTTACATATCTTATTCATGATTTTTAGCCATGATTTGTGATACATCATAATTGCACGACAATGCACATGATCCACTCAAGTGTATAGGGTGGAGGATCTTTGCATAATAAAATTTAAGCCTATATGTGAATATGAAAAAGTTTGGTAAGTTCAGTGAGTAACATAATGCTTGAAGTTGATCATTTCATGAAAGCTTAACATGCATGAATTCTTCAACATAAATGGATTTTCCCATCATGTGATCATTATCATACGCATTGCACTTAAGAAGTCACTTCTTGCTTATTAATATCAACAAAATTCATATTACATATTTCCCTTGAAACATAAATCCTGGCAACATACATGATAACATACTTTCCATTTGTTATTAAATTATTACATTTAAGGTAAAACTTGTTAATCATACCTGCACATAAATCACAAACTTATAATAAATGGATAAGGAACCCTTAACCAAAAAAAATCTCAATTTGCATAGCCTTTTACATGGAGAATGTAGGGGAATATTCCCATTAGATCTGTGGATAACTTTCTACAACCTAATCACTTGAAGCACAAAGTTTCATAAATTTTATGTGTCATGTCTACCCTTTAACAAAATCTTAGTAACCCTAATTACCTCTTCCAAACTAGAACACATCAATATTCAATGGATTTGTTACTTAGATCCATAAAGAACTCTAAAGTAAAATCATGAGTTAGATAAGTATTGATGTCAATGTGAAATCTCACAAAATATAAGTGATATATCCTAATATATTCATATAAACCTAAAAATCATATAAAGCGTTACAACATAGTTTGCCAACTAGCTCAATTGGTCAAGCCTGCTGCTCGTGAAGCGCAGGTTGCGGGTTCGAATCTCAGTGAACTCGTTGGGGCACTACAGGAAGGGATTATAGTCCTTGGCATAGCTGATGGTGTTCTCTCTCTCCTGCTACCTTGAACAGGGGTGAAATTCCCTGCTTAAAAAAAATAAGGAAAAAAATCAAAACATACTCACATGAATTTTAACTATTGACATTGTGACGACCGTCTCACGAAAACAAGATTAACTAATGTGGAAGCGTTCATCAAGCAGCGGATTAGCAAAAATCACTAAAAATTAAAACTTTTTGCAAAGAGATCCACACATAGGAAATCTTTTCCAACAAATGCCAATGTATATCATATACATTCTATTTCAAATGTACATATCCTGTACCATCTTTTTCCAGAGACTACATCATCAGCTGCCTTATAAACATATATGCAGGCAGCATACAAATCTTGAGGCATCAAGCCAAAACCTCAGACTGATATATCAAAAACACTGACTAAAAACTCCGAGGACCTGAGAGTACAGAGACGACACATATGACTACTATCTATATGACTAGACAGACAATATCTCCACCTGAGATCTTATTGATGTCCCTGATGTTGCTGTTGCTGCTGCTCTTTCCCTGTTCTAGGGTTTCTGCTCTACCTTTCATGCATACCTAAAAATGTTTCCCACGGGGGTGAGACAATTGTAAATTGCCCCAGCGAGAGATATAACTCTCTGCCAGAAACATTGTTATAGCAGATTATGAAATTAAACTGAGCAGGGGTTACTTTTACATTAATAGGCAGAATTATTCTTCATAGAACAGAATAAGAAAATATCCATTTTCAATAAGAGCATTGCATCTACCCATGATAGACTCATAGTTCATCCATCTACTTGTAATGAATACAACAGATATGAATAATCATCAATGAACTATAGATATATAACAGAAATGTAACATCAACCAAGTTCTCTAGCATAACTTATTAACACAAATGCTACAAAGAAAACATGATACTTGTTACCCACATCACACATGGCTCACAAGGCCATTCATATCTTGTCACCTCTCACTAGGCAACAACTTATTCACATGGCTCACAAGGCCATTCACATGGCTCACAAGGCCATTCACATCTTGTCACCTCTCACTAGGCAACAACTTATTCACATGGTTCATAAGGCCATTCACATCTTGTCACCTCTCACTAGGCAACAACTTATTCACATGGCTCACAAGGCCATTCACATCTTGTCACCTCTCACTAGGCAACAACTTATTCACATGGTTCATAAGACCATTCACATCTTGTCACCTCTCACTAGGCAACAACTTATTCACATGGTTCATAAAATCCATACACATTGTTACTTTTATAAAGCAACAACAACATCAACGCACAAAAAGCCAATCAACATTTATTATATAAATGTCACAGCCCAAACTTGGCTATATTCATCATCTCATCATACCTGCATGGTTATTAGGCATGATAACAGTCATACAAGATATTCATCACATCATGTGATACAATATTAACACCATCATTCCTTAACCAGGAATTAGGGTTCACTATCAAACAGGGCTTATCATTCCCTTTTCCCCAAATTAGGGTTAGGGTTCCCCATTTCTCATTCATTCAGACCCTCTTGAGTTAACCAACTTTATCTTGTATTAAGGTATTTCCCCTCTTAATACATTCCATCACAGAATACTCACCCTTAGCATATAATGCATAGGCCACACAGTAGAATTGTCCAGCTATCTCACATGATATGGACTTTTCTTAGTTTAAGGCATAACTTTATTATAAAGTTGCCTATAAACAATCACAATGATACACCGTCAACTAGGGTTTCACAAGGATACACCCTCAACCAGGGTTTATAAGGATACACCCTCAACTAGGGTTTCACAAGGATACACCCTCAACTAGGGTTCACAAGGATACACCCTCCACTAGGGTTTCAACTCAATAACCCTATCGATTAGGGTTTATGTTCATGATTAGGGTTTCATGATCTCTCTACTTAAGGATCATACCCTTAATCACCACATGAATCATATTCATGTATGAATTCATGCTATCATCATCTCAGCTTGATTAGTTCATATCAACCCTTCAATCAAGTACATACAACTATGATTAACATAGTGTATCAAGTCATTGGTCCAAAAGCAATTAGGGATTCATTCCTTAATTGGTACTAGTCCCTTAGGTACTGTTAGGGTTTCAACCTTTGTACCTTCTTTGTTTATCATTACTAATCATCATTGGGTCAATGGATCATTCATCATCTTAATTATCAAGGGATTCAATCACATTGGACCTCCATTACATAAAGCATCCAATTGAATTAGGGTTTCAAATGTTGATTCCTTCAATCATTGGATTTATGGAACCAATCATCAATTGGACCTACCCTCATACTTCAATTGAATTTAATAGGTCAACCTTAAACTGATTTGACCCTCAATTGACCCTCAATTGATCATCAATTAGGGTTTGATTCAATTGAATTAAGGTTTGGAATTGATGATTCAACAACACTAATCAATGTAAGACTAGTTACTTTGAAACCATTGAATCATCATCCAAATTGGGTATGACCTGACCCCAAACGGTCTTGAGGTCGTTTGGATGACCTCCAAATGGTCTTGAGACTGTTTTCCCATCATATCACTCAATTCTAAGCAATCCAATTGGGGTTTGGTTCATTGGATTGATCACCAAATCAACATTGCATTGTATATCATCTTAGTACCTTTAGACCTTCAAACACCTAACCATACTCAACCCTAGACCTCCAAACGGTCTTGGGTGACCACAAAACGGTCTTGATACCGTTTGGATGAGCTCCAAACGGTCTTGAGACCGTTTGGCCCATCTCTAGTGAAAAATCATCATGGATTGATCTATCGAGTTGATCAACAAATCATCACTACATTGCAATATGATTAGTACCTTTGGACCTTCAATTGGTCAACTATACTTGACCCCAGACCTCCAAACAGTCTTGGGGTGACCCCCAAACGGTCTTGAAACCGTTTGGGCTAATCAACCCAAAATCTCAACTTAACTCATTGGAATTTCAGCACTGTTTTCAATTAGGGTTTGCCTAATTGAATAGCCTTCAACTCATGATTCCTTGGCAGTTAATCCCTCAATTTCGGTGAGTCATTAGACAACATCATTAGGAAAAGTAATCCCAAACGGTCAACGCTTGGTCAACGCACTCAAACGGTCTTGAGACCGTTTGCCCAAAAAGTTCAATTAAATCAGATTGAAAATCAGCACTTAATCCAATTAGGTTTCCCTAATTGATTAGGTTTCAACTCACAATTCCTTAGGAGTTAATCCCTCAAATTTGGAGGGTTATTAATAAACATAATTATGAACAGGAATCTCAAACGGTCAACGCTTGTTCAACCATCGCAAACGGTCTTGAAACTGTTTGCTCAACCAGGTCAAGTTAATCACGTTGAAAATCAGCACATAATTCAATTCGATTGCCTAATTGATTGGCCTTCAACTCTCGATTCCTTTGGAGTTAATCCCTCAAATTTGTAGGTTTATCAGCCTACATAATTAGGAACAAAATTCCCAAACGGTCAATGCTTGGTCAACCATCTCAAACGGTCTTGAAACCGTTTTCTCCCAAACGGTTTCAAACCGTTTGCCCTTAAACGGTTTGCTGAAACCGCATAGCCAATCAAATTAAAACGATTTGGAGTAGCTATCAAAACGGTTTTGCTTGGTAATTTTCTTTGGATAAGCATCTAGGATGATGTCATCATCCCCTTCCTTCGAACAACCAAGAACAACAACCGTTCTTGATGGAAATTGCAGCAAAGAAACAAGTGTGTATCAAATTGAAGAAATCAATCAACAAAGCATAGAGAATTGATGCAATAGCAATGTTTAAGGGTTTGAGTTATAAAACACGCCTCCAATTGAGCTCCAAAGCTCCAAGATCACGCCATTAATGGTGGATGAAGCTCTAGCAACTCCCCCTAGGCTCTTCCTCAAGCTTTTGATTGCAAAAGTTGGCTAGGGTTGAAGAGGAGATCGAAATAAGAAGGAATCCATAATTTATATTCGATTTCCACCATGAAATCAAGGATAACGAAGGTCAAGGGCTTACCCACATCTTGGGGACGTGCTCCCTGCTCCTACCTAGCTCCTTGGTCGGTTTTTCAAGCAAGGGGAAGAAGAAAATCCGAAAAAGGCCTTGGTTTGGGCTTGGAAATGGCACTTTTATAAAGAAATTGATGAGAGAGAATATGCCTTATAAAAATCCAATTAATCCGAAAATTATGGCCGCCTCTTCCCCCCTCAACTCCATGGATACGAGGCATATCCCTTTTCCTTTAATTCTCCTTCATTATCCTCAATTTAAAGAAAAGCAAATTAAGCACCTTAATGCTTATTATATTAATATCCCATATGTGAGTGGAAATTACTTTTCTTTATAATAAGGTGAGTGGAATTTCACCTACTTAAGATATTTTCGTTCCTTATCTTGGCAAAGGAACGTCCATCCTTATTCAAAATCAACCCAAAACATTTTGGTTGAAAGCCCTTCAATTATTTTTATTCATTTTTTCCCTAAATTGAATTAAGGTTTCAATTAGGATTAAATCTTGATTATTTTAATATCAAGATTCTCTCTCCTCCATCTTAATTCAAATGAGAAGTAACTCTCATTTTCTTTGCTCTACATGATTCTAAGAAACATTAGGGACTTTATTTAAGTGGTAATTTGCATATTGAATCCTAGATTTTGGGTAAATTGCACTTTTCACCAAAACTATGTTTTAATGCACAACATTGCTTTACAAGCTTAATGTTGGTGCCCAAGCTTGTGGAAACCATACCACTACATCACATTCATTATTATGATGTCTTAACATCAGAGGAACATATTATCATGAAACATTTGCAAGTTAACCCCTCGACTTGGGTAATTTGCACTTTAGTCCAAAATAAGCAAACATTGCTTCAACATTGCTCAAACAGGACCAAAATTGAAACACAAGTTTCTTATGAGGCCTAATTACTTTTCCCAAGATAAGATTAAGAATCTACTCAAACTTATTAGACAAAACATCTAGGGTTAATTCATAACCCAGGTCAGGGATGTTACAAACATCATGTAAAAACAAAAAAATGTATATGGTAATCCATGCAAAATATATCATTACAGTTCAAAACAAAAAGTACCATATTGTGATCACAACTTATTGCTTTCTAAGGGGCGGTGGCTAGGGTTTGGATATTTCCATGTCCTAAGAGGATCAAGGCTTCCTACTACCTACTCCCTAAGGCATCCTTAAATTCCCCCTCTACCTACCCCTCTTTCCACAATTTTCTCTCCCAACTTCTCTTTGACATGATTCCACTTGGTGGATTTTTTTATGCTTGTTTTGAGGTGTTCCTGTATCATGTAATGGTGTTTGTGATGCCCCCTTGCCTTGAGTTGTAGCATGATTCTATACATCCCCCCTTGCTAGAATTTTCTTGCGACATATTTTACTAGATGTGGAGTGTTTGAATGGGGGTGGCCAATCTCCATATAGCCTACCCGGGTCCCCTTAGAATTAGGTAGTATACATCTACTATTGTTCTTATTTGGGCTTGTTTGGGGTTGGATCATGCTTTTTGAAGCATATAAAACTCCCCCTTTGTAGTTGCGACACATTTTCTATGTTCATGTATGGTCATCCACCAAGGAACTTTTGCCCCCAAGCATGTTCTTTCCTGGTGACGTCCATGGACAATGAAGATGTTGGTAGTTCATGAGAAACAAAATGGAAAAGTACAGACTCAAGATATTTAATTTGTTTGTAGTGATCCAAATTAGCAACTTTTAGATGAGTGTGGTTGGTTCATGTTATTGTTCAATCATGTGATGTGATCATGTCTTTCCATATAGGGAGAGGGAGTTGAGTTATCATCTTGACATCAACATTGGCTCGACCCCCATTTGTTGGCTTTCCTCTCGATAGTCACAAGGGTCTAGCATTTAGGTGGTGAATTCATGGATGGTTAATGGAAAGGAAGTGTAAGTTACATAATATGTGGTAGCAAGCATGAAGTATGAGGTGGAAAGAATAGTGGGTGGTGTAGGGGTAGGGAGTGAACTCATTGGATGAGTTGGGGCAGAAGTAGGAATTAGGAGTGGTATATGAGGAGAATTTGATGATGGAATAGGAGTTAGAGGTGGTGTGAGGCAAGTTGGGTGTTGTCTTAATGGAGGATCGTGTGTGGTAGTCTTGGGAAGGATCTAGAGGTAGTGTTGGATGTGAGAGGAGAGACAATTTTAGTGGAGGATCTAGAGGTGGTGGGGGAGGAGGAGGATGTGGTTCTCGAGTTAGATTGGGTGGTGGTCATGGTGGAGGATCTCGGGTGGTGTAGGTGGAGGAGTTGGATGCAGGTTAGGTGGAGTTCATTGTGAAGGAGGTGATAAGTGGATTGAGTGGTGAAGGAAGAGATAGAGGTGTGTTTGGGTGCTCTTATTGAAGGATGATTAGGTAATACTCATAATGTTGGTGCAGGCCATGGACATGGAACTTGTGAGTGGAGAAAATGGTACCAACCTTGGACATGGAGGATCATGTATTGAAGGTTGTGTGGGAGGAGAACATGGTAGTGGATGGTTGTAGTAGGTGGTGGCAGGACATGTCATTTGGTCTGGGTAGTTGATTTGAAGGTGCAACTGGTGGTTGTGGTGGGAAATGTAGAGGAATTGCATTGGCGGGGGCACATGAATGGGAATATGTAGTTGCCTAGTTAGTGTAGTTGGTGGAGAGATATGCAGAGTTATTGGGGTTGGTGGCTGACACATTGCAAGCCTAGTCAATGGTGTGGGTCTTGACATTTATGTTGGAGGTGGCATAGGTGTAGGTCTAGGTGGAGGAATCGGTTATGGGTCAAACCCTCGTGGCAGATGAAGGGTGAGACAAGGTTTGGGTTGGGAGATAGTGTAGGGCATGGTGGTGGTGGTGATTTTAGTGATGGGGTGGGCGCACATTCTTGTTTTAGTTGTTGTGGTGATGTTTATTTTTGCTCTATTTTCTCTATTTTCTTTTCACCAGTAGTTGATGCATGCTATTGACTTGTTTTTGCTTTCTTGTAGATGGTATGGTAAATATAATCAAGTCTTCACTTTTATTTTTAATAACAAAATAGTCACAAATAACCATTAACTAGGTCTACATATCACAAAATAGTGTAACTATGTATAAAACCTCTCAACAACCCTAATAATAATAACAATAATTCATATTATGATCTAGGTAAAAGAGTCATATCTTTTCATGGTCAAATATTGGGTGAAGTACCCAAAATACACTTATTATGGTTTATCTTGTACCCAAACCCAAAAAATATCTCTTCAAGGATGATCCTAGAGTCCCATGAAGCAATAGAGAAACAAAATAAAACAATGAACGATAAATCGTTTAGAATCGCCACCTAGTTTTATTGGGAAAATAAGAAAAAAAATGTAAGTAACTGTTTAAACTGTGGGAAAACATGAAAGACCCAATTTGGACCCCACCCAAGGGCAGATAAGAAAAGTATGCCTAATTCAGAGATGGGACTCATGATAATGTTGCTAGTGAGAAAGGTGTTAACAACCCCGTCTTGCATGATAACTAGTTTTGCATTTATCTTAGACATGCCAGACTAAAATGATGGTAATCAAGGCTATTATTAAGGAATACGATAGAAAACCTAAAGAAGAACATTTTTGTTGGGAAACCTTTGGGGATGGGTATGTCTATGGATTTCCCATCAATGCCCAAGTCCTAATTTTTAGGTGTTGGGGTCCTATTTGGCTGATGAACTTCCATGACAGAGATCCATCCCTGGCATTGGGATTGACACGTAGGGAGAGAGAGATGTTCAATACAACAAGATCTGGATTTCTCCTAGGTCCAACTAATGGATCCCAAGCGAGCACCCTATCTTCCCAGATACATATCTCTTCTTCTACTTCTAGATGTGAGATCTAAGTAGCTAGTGTAGGATCATTGATGTGTTGTTGCGAACACAACAAATCCACTAGAAGAAATTATCTCTGGAGTTTAACCTTTTAACAACAAACAAACCACTTGTAAACAAGCAAGCTAATTTGAGTATAGAAAGGTATCGCCTCCCAATGAATGGCATTTTAAAAGTTGGTTCAAACTTGTTGCAATGGACAATATTTAAGATCCAGTTTAAGAGAGTTGATTAGAACTAATTAGGAAATGATATTGTAGAAATAAAACTAGTTAATTGGGTTTTAGATTGATTAAAGATGAGAGATAGTGGGGTTCTGGGGAATCACCACCATAGACCACATTCTTACATTAACCAATTCAACTCCTTAGTTTTAATGATTAAATCAGGACCATGTAGATTTGTGTCCTTACGGAGCACAAATCTCACAAGGGTCAAACTTCTCTCAGACCTGGGGTCTAAGTGTTTGAGGATCCTCATCTAACCGTCCAACAAAATTCTTTTAGGGATCTCTTTAAGAATATGTGATTCCATTGCAATGTTCAAACTCATGGATCAGGTATCTATTCACCACAAGCTATAACAAACAAGATAAATTGGGTAAATAGATCATAATCTCGATTAGGGGTCTTGTTGGGATATTAGGGGTTCATTCTTGTTGGAATTAGGGGTCTCGTCACCCACAAGAATATAATCTATCAATCAAAAAATGAGTGCAAAACCCCTATGTGGAAAATATATAATCACTAAACATTAGAGTTAAATATAATTAAGGTAAGGAATGGGCTATGGGGATACTCCATGTGCCCTAGTAGGAAAACTACTCAGACATAATAGAGATGAAAATAAGGAACAAACCTAGAGGAGGCTCTTAGGTCCTAGAATATGAGATGATTTTATGCTTGGACATCCCCTCCTTTTTTAGGGGGGAAATGGGAATGAAAACCCTAGAAAAGGATGATGGCAGCGACTAGGAAGCTTGATCCACGATGTCACTCAATCGAATGGGAATTCAGCCGATTGATGTTAGCATTGTGCACAAGTCTTAAAGTTATAAAGTTGAACACTACCCCCACAAGGTTATGTATGTGTAACATACTAAAACTTGGGTTTATTTGCAATTTAAACCCTCTTCATTCTTTCCCTTTCCTTTATATTCTTTTTGGCCTTTTCCTAAATTTTCCTATATTTTCTATCCTTTTTGTCCTCAATGTTGAAATTGAGTAATATTTTGAGGTTTGGATTAATTTGATTCATATTGATGCCAACATATGGGTTTATGTACAAATGCATCAATTAGTGCTTTAATTATAGTCATAAATGTAAAATGACCACTAATGGGAAATAATCAATAAATTATATTAATGTTAGAATTTTGATGGCCTTTTGGGACAAGGAATAAAAGATAGTATAGTTTTGACTAAGTTAATGTGAATCATAAACCTCTTTTCCTTTCTCTCTCCTTCTAGATGGAATTATAGCATAAAAGAGAATAATGTGGTGAGATATGACTCTTGATATTAATATATGTTGTCTATCTTAAATTTTCACTCAAGGATTTAATTAGAAAAGTCTTTTCATATTAATTCAACCTTTTTATACATCAATATATACATTAATGGATAATATTATGGTTAGGGACCAAAGCTTGTACAAAACTGAAATCTAACTATATAACATTATTTTAGACATTAATATTAGCCTATGGTCCAAATTTGGGGTCATTTGGTCAATGTTTGACCCTCCAAATGAATTAAATGAGTTTTTAATATAGTTGGACTTAGGTTTGAGTATTATTTCATTGATGCAAGCAATTAAACCTATGGTTCAGGCATTTACTCCTGTCACAAGCTACATCATTTAATTTCTCTCCTATGTGTGCAATCCAACGACAATAGTGTGACACGCTAGATCTAACCTCTGATCCAACAGTCAGATCATCGTCTCCCTCCTCTGTTTTCTTTGCCAACCAGAGCCGTTTTCCAACATTTTGATCCATGGCCTCATTCTTCCTCTACGATACTTAGTTTCATGAAATTCCTCCTCCATTGTATTTGTAATGCTCCACCATTTCTAGCGAGCCATAACTCGCCTTCTCCTTTGAACTGTCGATGAAACGCCCAAAATGGGCACCTCGCCGTTCGCCACCCCAGATCTGAATACG
This sequence comes from Alisma plantago-aquatica, assembly GCA_963693085.1. Lineage (NCBI taxonomy): Eukaryota > Viridiplantae > Streptophyta > Magnoliopsida > Alismatales > Alismataceae > Alisma > Alisma plantago-aquatica. The sequence goes on from OY856410.1 coordinate 657,151,247, forward strand.
CCACCATAGCCCCTCCATCACCTATTTAAGGGGCCCAAAGGATCCTCTAACCCTCAAGGACCTCTCCTCCTTAGCCAATTCCACCCGCAGTGTCCCTGGCACCCCTGACCTACTCGAGGTGCTCCTTCGACAACCACTACAACACCCTAGTCTCCCCTGCCACATCTGACCAAATCGACGACCCAATAGGCTTCCCTGGCCCTTCCTCCTTCTCCCAACATCAAATTTTTTTACTTAGCTATTCTCGAGCATCGTATCCTATAGACCAATCTCGAGGTCTCACCGGTGTTGGTCGCCATGGCGATCCAGTGGCCACCCAACCTTCACAATGCAACGAGTGAGATCTCCTAACCTCAAAGATCATTTTTTCGGTTCGGTTGATTCCTATCTACGTAGTTATGTGGATTCTAGCTTCTAAGCCTCTTCCCATGTTCTCCAATTTTCACCATGGCCCTTGGGCACTTCCTGCACCACACTCCTACCATCTTGGCTTCATCTTCATCGCCAGAGTTCAACGAATACGTTGAGATTGTTCCCCAGATCTGATCACCAACAGGGTTCAAGATTTGCTCATGCCTTGGATCCCTAGAGTGTTGATTCCTTTCTCATGATGGGGAAGAAGAAGCCATGCCAACAAAAGACCTGATTGCCCCCATAAATTTAATCGATTGATCAATTATGCAAGGGTAGTTTTGGGTTTTCCTTATGTTACCACTCGCCCTTTTGTTTTGAGGCATGACGCCATCTTGGCAGTGTCCTATTGGGCCATGAGAGCAAGGCTCGGGCCCAGATCTGCTGAAGCTAAATAAAAGCGCCCATGTGGTTTTTTTTCTCAAAATCTGACTTGTCAGTTCTTTAATAATTCATAGAAAATCGATACTTTATGAGAAAAATATGCATAAATAGTCATTGGAAAGGATTTTTCACAAGGAATCTGATTTTATAGTTTTTAAGTCATGTTTTGCCACCATGTTACGATTATTAGTAGAAACACTAAATTATTTATATAAAAATCCCTATATTTTGTAATTAACTCATTTTAACTTCAAATTTAATAAATAAATATGTTTTCTTAATTAGGAGAATCTAATTGATTGATTGGTCTAGGTTTTGAGTCCAAAATCTGAGGTTTTCATAGAAGGTCCAAAATTAGGGTTTCTTACATTTTATGCTTTATAAAACACTAACACATGTGGTGAAATTTATAATTGGTTAAAGTGGTCTTGGATACAACTAAGTTGATGAAAGAGATAATTAGGGCTCGTCATTGAGGTATGTGTATGTGCTTATGTGCATAGGCGAGTATGTGCATTTCTAAACCCTAAGTTGGGCATTTTATCATCCAACCCTACCATTCCCAATGAGGCATAGACTTAATATGAAAATATATAATTATTGCTCTTTTAGCACTTATTTGGCTATAAATTCTTGGGTTTTGAACCCCACTGCAATATTTAATTTATTTACTCTGCCATATGATTCTTTTTATAGCATGATGAATTATTGACTATATAGCTAATGTAGTGTACTTATGTACAACCACCCATAGTTGGGTATGTGCCATTTTGCCAGGAGAATGTGTTTACTCTCCCCACTTTTATATATATATTATAGGTGTTTGGGAATGTGTTATTTTCCTTCACCTATTGGTTGTGGTTAGGTTGGTGTCTCAGCCCTATATTGGTTATTGTAGTCATAATGTTATTCATTCATGAAACTTTATCATTGTTTATCATGGCAGACTTCTTAATTATTATGTGCCTCATACTTTTGACCCTCTTAGCATAGTAAATATTTATCATGCCATATTTTGGTTTATAATTGTCGTTATTCTTTTAATTGGCACATACTATATTTCTCCTTTTATTGGGTGATCCCAACCACCCAGGTTTAGGATGAGAGTGCGTAGCAGGAGTAAGATGGACCAGCCTAAGATTAGGGATAAGGAGTCCATCCTTTCATCTTGGACCTATCCCTTAAGTTTTTTCTTAGAGCCATGTTGATGTAGTTTAGTTTCCTTCTATCTTAGATCCTTTTTTTGTATATATCATGTACACCCTTATTGGGATAATTTTGATGTAGCCTTTATGAAACTGAATATAGTCAATGTTTTAAATTCCACTGTTATTCTTTGGTCTTTTGTTTACCATTATTGGTAAAGGGGTGTTTGGCCATCTTTACAGGATGCGTGTAGTATTATTGAGGCCGTCCAATGAGCAAGGTATTGTTAGATGCAAGAGCATCACATCTCAACAATCTAGATCAATTTCAAAGGATGATTTAGTTTTACACTAGCAACTAAACAAATTAGAGAATTAAACTAAAATAGAGGTCATTTGGCTTTGAGATTTTAATTGATTAGAAGGTCTTGGGAACAATATTTTACAACAATATCACAACTATATGAAATATGAAAATCAGCTATTCTAGAAACAACACAAAGGAGGTTTGCGTCCTACACACACCTCTATGTAGTATAGGACAGTCCTAATTTCATATAGCACTCTTGTGCTTATACTAAATTTTGGACTGCAATTCTTACTCCTCAACATATCCCATTTACTCTCATGGTCAAGGTAATGATACCAAGGAACATCTCCTTACTCCTATGCATATCTTCCCAGATCAAACAAGGAGCATAAATCATACACACAAAGTGGGCCGCAAAGCATGTAAGAAGAAAGTTACATTGATGAACCTTAGAACAGTGAAAATAGATAACATTAGGCATGAAATTCGAGTTTAGTAAAGTTATGACATGAGAGTTACTCCCCCATTACTAGAACAAAGGTTCTACTTGTCCATGGCTAGAGAAAATAGAAACAAGTTGTAGAATGTGAAACAAAACATGGTAGAAGAAGGGAAAGAACAAACATCTCTAAAGTACAAGTTGGATGAAGTGGATTTCCAACTACAAGTGACAATTTCATCCTCTTTGAAGATCTTTCTCTGGAACCCTTCTCTTTCGAGAGACTAGAATGGAGATCTTTGTTGCAATGGCTAAAGCTGAATTGGTTCTCTCTTGATTAACCATGCTTTTCTCTCCAAAACCACCCTTCTTTCTCCTTGGCTCTGCTTTGGACGTCTCTTGTTGTAATGACTCGTCATGACTGTCTAAAATGAGTTTTATTCCTATATAAATTGAGGGACAATTTTATTTTAATTTTTAACTAAAACTACAAGTAACACAACATGTTGGTTGGCCAACACGACATGTTAGTTGCAATAATTCAAGCTGAACTTCTCTGGTCGAAGATGACATGATGTGTTAGACCACCCACACACTATTGTACATGCCTCTTTTTTTATTATCATAAATGCCAACCATTAGAGAGAATTCCTAAACCTATATTATGAAACCAAACAGCTAATTCTTGACAAAGGCGACCAAAACAATATACAAAAATCATAGATAAATTTTTCCTTTTCTTTCTTCATAGTTTTCATAAATCAATGTCACATCAAGGACATATATTAAGATATAAAAAATCTTTTTCAACTCAATTAAAACTATAACCAAATCTTGTTCTTGTATGAAATTCAATTTACATCATGTATATGTACATGAAAGAACAAACTCAATATACTACTCATCTCAGGAGAGAGAGTACATGTACATTCTAATCTATCTAGATTATTCTATTTATGTCTTCTTTGTCACAACCTCTTTATTGGGTAGCATTATACCTAAAAACATTTGAAAGAGCCTCATGAGACTCATATAGAGCCTTGGTGAGTGCATACCTTCTATTCAAGCTAAGTACATGCATCAACATCAGACTGAGTATAATGAATTTAAAAGAAACTTGCAGATAATGAAAAATCTAGCAGATAGTTCTAGCATCTAATCAAATCTAGTTTACGATAATAATCTAATCAATCAAATAAAATGATCACTTAGACTAAATTCAATCTAATCAATCAAATAAAATGATCACTTAGACTAAAATTCAATCTTTAAAAATATATTTTAGAGCATGTCTATGAAAAAATAAATAGATGTTATTTAATTCAGAATGGAAAACCTTTAGTATGAGTAACAAGTAAAGATCTAAGCATTTATAATCAATACATAACAATAAACGTCATCTTTATGACACTCCAACAGTCAGACTAGGAACACATTCTGTAGTTCGGAAGCTAAAGTACACATAAGACGTCTAGCAAACAATACTATTCAAATTATAAATAATTTTATATCATATTCAGAGTGGATATTAAATCCCATCATAAACCACACATCAACATTTAAGATCAGATTCCAAACTAGACAAGTATTAGTATGAAAATATATTATCTTTATAAAAGAATGATTACTGTCCATGGCAAGAATTATAATCATCACACCAGGGTTATTAGCAATAGTAGAAGACATGCACCAAACATTCAACCCATATTCTACATGACTTATCATCTTTTATTCATTTACCCTGAAACTACTTGACTTGTACCTCAGTAAGTAGAAGCCGCCTTGCTCGATTCTCGTGTCAACGACTCACCGTCACTATCTCAGGGTTTAGCCGACCACCCTAAGACATCAACAACATACCCTGGTCCATCAACAAGGTTGCCTAAAGAGGCTCATGTCCTCTTCTCAGGTACACAAGATATGACAAACATGTCATAATATCACATATCACCATTGCATATCACATATCATTATATTTCACGTTTCACAGTTTTCATTTCATCATAGTCTATTCCTCATGGACACAGACTTTCATAGTAAGGATTTAGGGCCAAAGACACTCCAAACTACTCACTCCTAAGTCCTGGCGGTCCAACCATTAAGGTATCGATCCACACTTTGGAAATCCTTCTCATAATTCTCTAATTACTACAAGGATATCCATTTCATTTCCCTAGAGTGGCAGTCAGGGGAAACTCACAGTGTTCATGGCACCTAAATAGATGTGTCATCATTCCATTTGTTATTGATCCTTTTTACTCATCTTAAAGAAGATTGAATATCATTTATCATATGTGTATATTCTCGCATATTTAGAATAACATGAATCAAATTGGGCTTATAAAAAAGACAATGATTAAAATAAGAAGAACATTAAATCTATAGTCTGCAACACACGTAATTCTTTCCATTTTCCACATCATTTCATAGTAGTCATCATCATTAGGCTTTCATCCTGAGACATAATCTCGTTGTCCAACATTTACCCTCATCGTGATTTTTCAAATGTAATCAGTGCATGTTAAATTTAATCTCAATATATTTCTTATCAGTCCATTCTAAATCACAGTTCTCCACAAATATTTACATAGACATTAAAACTAGAAATAGTATAGGCATGTGGACATCTTGTGTCATTCATTATACTTAGAACGGGTTCATCATGCAACATATACTTATTCCGTTTGATTTCTATATATGAATAAATTTCACAGCGTGAATGTTCACAACAAACTTAATATTGTTCACTTACTATTTACCACTCTTCAGTTAGGGCTACTATTCAATGCATAAGTGATCCCATTAGGAAGTCATAAGAGAAGGTCATTCTCAGAATACAAGTATCCTAACATACAATTATAATCCAAGAGCACATTCTTATAAACCAATTCATATCCTTGAACCTCATCTTATATTTTAATCAAACTATAATCATATGCATCCCTTGATCTCTCATATGAGATCATTATTCATTAGCATCAGATAGCTCATTATTTTAGGGTATATTCATAAACCCATCTACTATTTTTCACCGCGTTCACTTCTTTCATATTCATTAGTTTTATCTTCTTTCATTTCATGTTCACTACTACTCTAGAATTAAATAATTTTAAATTTCATTAATATACAAAGTCTCTCTCTCATTGAAATCCTTCATAATCTGGTAATATATTTCATTCAATTTATGTCATGCCACATGTAATTATGATAAATAGACTATATACTTCACCATATACATTTCATTAATTACATTCTTAACTTGTCATCACCATTTAGTTGTTTCTTGTCTATTTCCTTTCTTGTAATAGATGAGTGTACCATGTCATTGACTTCCAATGGCATTCTCATAATTTACAAACGTATGTTTCTTATAATACTACTGGCTTTATACTAAAAGAGTGGATTATGTTACATCTTCTTACATCATAATCTCTAATCATCCTTCCCAATTCATTGTTATGTATCTTGTATAAAAGGACCCACATTTAGGGTTTTCTCATTATTTATAAATCATATTAAAATAGATGCATTAGGATTACATCATATTAGTAGATTGATCATCTTTTTTTGAATTGCTATTTTTTTTTTAAAATTGGCGATTCATTCATCCCATCACCTGTGTTCGAACTCATGACCTCTCGGTCTTACATCATTACTTTCACCACTGGGGTGCCACTTCATTTGTTGAATTACTAATAACTACAGTTCAACATTTCATCACATTTACTACATTATGTACATGTTCTAGCTTTATCGCTCATACTTGTCTTAATATTGAACTTCTAGGGTTTTCAAGAAGTCATCTTTGTGTAATGCATCATAAAAATCATACTATTCATTATTCTCATCAAGGTGTATAGAGAGGTTCACTGAATCTATTCAAGACACACAAAAACCCTAGATTCCATACCACACAATCAACCAATCATTTACAAACATACAACGATTTATTGACTCATTTGAGTCCATCCCTCAGCTATAACCCTAGACATAGATTTCCTCCATATCAAACTCACATATACTAATCATCATGTACATAACATATTCAATTCAAGTAACGATTCAAAATTTCAGTTGAGCAACTCATGATTATTGGGTTCAAATATGATTACATTCATGCCCACGGAGTTTCCAACCATATCACTTATTGACTGGATTTTAAGAAAAATTGGTATTAATCGATATAGTTATATATCCATAACACATTCAATATATATTAAACCAATAGACGGGGAACTAGTAAAATACGAATTAATGAAAAAGGATCTAAATCAGTAGCTTTTATTTCCCCAAAATCATCACAATCGATTATACAATTGCATACAAGTACTAGAAATGATCTTGATTATTTTATCTAGATGTAATCAAGCTTTCAACATGATTACAAAACTTAATAGGGAGAGAAACACCCGCTTAAGGTGATAAGCACCAATGTTAAGATCACCTGGAATAAGAATCATGGGTAATTGTCTCTAAGTGCAAGTGGGAGTATGTTGGTATGCATGCCCAGAGAGCCAATCATATGATGATTTTAATTAGGCATCATCTATTTGACTTGATAATAATAAAGGTAATTCCGTCTATTATGTTTGTCTCAATAATGAGATAATGACACAGACATAATAGATGTCTAAAGAATGATGTTACTCGATGACATATGTCTTCAGGTTGAGGACCTGAACAATGAGATCATATGTATGATAAGAGTACATACATTCTTGTTATGTCCCTATGATAACACCAAATTTTGTGATGTTTTTGGCCTTATTTCGTTGTCAAATCTCCCCTTTTAAATTGTTTTCCTCTCCTTTTTGTCATGTTTTTGAATAAATAGGCCACACTCCGCTCTTAACTCAATTTTATCATCTTTTGTAGAGTTTTCCTCATTTTTCGACTCATTTATCAGCAAAAAGGCCCGTCCCGGACCATGACCGTGTTCTACCTGCATCGGCCCTCCGACCAGTCGGCCGACACACTCACTGCACGATATAGCTACCGCGCGACACGGGCGTTCCGCACAAGGAGGATCTGACGGGCGATGCGCCACTTACCCGACAGGGAGCTGTAATCGCCACGACTACTGAAGCGTGTCACGCGATACAAGCCACCCACCGGCAGGCACCCACTCGTCACGACACCCGACATGCTTACAACCAGAGACCCTCAGTGCCAAGCGACACGCATATTGGGCATCTCTGAAGCCGCAATAATAGAGCTGATGGAGGACACGTGGCGCCCGAAGAACCACAACTTCTCCCAACCACTACCTATAAATAGCAGCTACAGGACTCTGATGGGACGGGTTGGAATTTCACAAAAGCTAACTTGGGAAAGCACCTGGAGCTAGCGTGTTGTGTCCCAGAGGTGCACCGGGCGATACTAGATGAGCACTTCTCGGACCCGAGAGGGTGGGAATGGTTCACTTAGAATCTGCCCCGGTCACCGCAGTAGCCCGATATCAACCAACGAGGATACCCGATATGAGTAACCTGATACCCTAAGCAGCCTCTAGCCCAACACGATATCGAGCCCGATATGAATCACCTGTCACAGTGTGTTGCCCTAGAGGGTGGCATCCCGTCACGACCGTATCGGGCGAGAGCGCTTTGGTTGGTACGTTTGCCCGTCGTGGCCTATCGCCCGATAGGGAGCTATGCCCGACACAGGCATATCGGGCAGAGCTCCAAACCGGTATCGGGCTAGAGGAATCTTAGGGATCTGCTACTGCATGTCGCTCTTCTAAATCAAAGAGGCGATACTTATCTTTCTTTTTCAGTCATTTACTTTCTTTACTTACACAATGTAACCAAACCCTTTTTTTCATAATGATTATGCTAGTGGAATCAAAGGAGTTTTAAATATCTGTTGGCCTTATGTTTGGTTCCTTTTCGTTAGATGATTACTCTGTTTAGCATCCGAACTCTAGCTTGTATGCTTGGATCATGTTTTGACTAGCTATGAAACCGTGTTTCTCATTGCATCAACCTCGAGAGAGGTTTTGTGGCTCTAGTGTTTGGTCCGATACGGGAGTACAAGAGTACCCAGGATCGGAGTTGCTTTAGTGATCTTTCCACTCTAACCCAAGTCCAGCAACCTTGAGAGAGGTGTTGGTGCTTAGTTAGAGGTACCCTCTTTGAGAGAAGGGGTACTGGATGTTCCTGTTGCCGCTTGTTTTACCAAAGTTTTTCCCCTTCATTCCTTACTAAAGCAATAGTGTTATCCTCTCTGGTTCTTTTGCGCAAAACCCCTAAAAACCGATAAACGCTTAAAAACCTTAATTTTCCTTGTAGCTCTAGTTGGAGGTAGTTTTCTTTTATTTTTATCGATCTTCGCCTGCTGTTCCCTTTGGGAACTTTATCCTCACCTTACTTTGACCAGAGTGTAATGTGTTGAATCCGAGTTCTTAACACCACCACCCTTGTCCCTGTGGTCCGACCCCGATCACTACTTCAGACCCCATCATCGTTGTGGGGGCCTAAGATTCGAGTAATTTAAAAGTCTGACTACTTCAAATCCGCTTCTTTTGGACGCGCGATTTAGGCTGGTCAACTTTTTGGCGCCGTTGCCGGGGACAAGGCAAAATGGTACTGTTAACGAACTCGAATCCACTCACTACACTCCTGTGCCTCAAGCTTAGAAATGATCTTGAAAACACTTTCTTTTTCCTTTTTGATCTTCTAACCTGAAACGAGTATAGAGTAGTTCGTTTTATTAAATCATTTTATTAATACAAGTTTTCTAAGTTGATTATACATTCTACTAGGTACTCAAGAAAGAAGCATTTTGCTCAGTAGAGCACCGAAACCGCTAGTCATGCCACCTCACGTTGAACCACCTCTTTCAGAGGGTGAGCAAAACGCTAGAGTTGGGCCTCACTCACCTCCGCGTGGGAATAATGACTGTTATAATGGCGATCAGCAACAGGAAGAACCTGAAACAGAACAATTTGAGGATGATCACCATCATGAGAGGCGTCGTCATCACCGCAGACACCGAAGAAACCAACATAATATGGAGCAGAACCAGGGAGACTGTGACAGCAAAGATTCTAACGAAGAAGAAAAGACCCTCAGGGAGTTAGCTGCCACAAAGGCCAATAATCCAAGATGTCATGTTGTCATGTTGTCATCCCAAGGTTCAACGCAACCAACTTTGAGCTGAAACCTTCCGTAATCTCTATGATCCAGAATAAGAGCTTCATAGGGAATTCAAAGAATGATAACCCTTACCATCATCTAGATGCTTTTAAGAATATCTGTGATACCATTAAAATGCGGGGAGTTCCCCAAGAAGTCATATATTGCAAGGGTTTCATCTTTTCTTTAGAGGACAAGGCCCTATCTTGGTACCTCGGGCTGCCGCATCAAGCTCTGAACGGATGGAATGCACTGGCAGATGCTTTTGTGAACAAGTTTTACCCTACGGAGAAAACTGTAAGGAATAGACATAGAATTATGTCTTTCATGCAAAATCCGAATGAGAATCTACACGAAGCCTGGGAACGGTATCAAGAATATCAGAGGGACTACCCCCACCACAACTACAAGAAGGGTTTTCTGATAACCACCTTCTACAATGGTCTGACCTCTGAAGAAAGGGTTTCGCTGAATGCAGCTGTAGGCAACGACTTTCTGGGGAAGAAGCCCAGTAGATCCAAAAAGATCATCGAGAACATGGCCGAGTTACAAGCCGACACCGACTACGACAGATCTGATAAAGGATATGCTAAGAAGGCGGCTAGTGAAGGACCTTCGGTCGAATCCAAAACTCTTGAAGCTATCACTACTCAAATCCAGAAGATAGCCACTGATGTCAGACAATTGAAAGAATCAGGTGGAAAAGGGAAGAAACAAGTTGAGAAAGTCATGAAATGTGTCACCTGTGGAGAAGGTGGACACGGGGTTGATAACTGTGTTTACACCCGACCTGACGAGTCAACGGAAAGTGAATCTGAGGCAGAGGAAGCCGAGAACGTCTCTTTTGTCAACTTCAAGAGACTTGATCACCCTAGTTTTAACTATGGCAACAAGGATGCAGCCAAAAACTCGCATCAGCTAAATAACCCCACCAAGCAACCCTAAGGTTTTGAGAAAAGAGGGGGACAAGGTCAGTTCACAAGAACTACCACTTTCCAATCGAACAAGGCAAACTTCCAAGGACAAGGAAAGTACCAAAGTCACCAAGCGGCTAACCCTAGTCACAGCCAGGGTCAAGCTAAGGAGAAAAGTTAAGAGAAGGGCTCAAACCAACTAGATTTGGTGAGTCAATTGTTCGATTTTGTCAAAAGACAAGATACTATCAACAACCAGCTGGCGCAAAGCGCACTGTCAAATTCAGGAGTTCTGAACATGATGCAGGTTCAGATGGCGGGCATGCAGGCTCACCAACGCCAAATTGATCAACAGTTAGCCCAGATGGCCAAGTTGATAAAGAATCCCTCGGGTAAGATACCCTCCAACACTGAATCTACTAAAATGGCGGTACTGAGATTAGGGAAGATAGTAGAACGCTGTGAAGAAGCCAGACCTGAGGAACCTGAATCAAGGACTGCGACTGATAATCCCGCAGAAGAAGACAATCAACAAGCTCATGTCAGGGAACCGGAACCAAGATCCATCGAGGAACTGTTTGGTAAGAGAAGTCCTTACTCTCCCAAGTTGCCTTTCCCTTACAAACAGATAAAAGCACATCTTAAAAAGCGTTACGAGAAGTTTATGGAATCAGTAAAGAAGCTTCACCTCGAAGTACCTTTTATGGACGCTTTAGAGGAAATGCCGACCTACGCTAAGTTTTTCAAAGATTTGATCACCAAGAAGAAAAGAGGAGGAAGAATTGAGACCGTGCATCTAGCTAGTATGTCTTTTGCTTTTGTCAAGGTAGATTTACCCAACAAGAAGAAGGATCCAGAGGCTTTCACCATTCCTTTTGCCATTGGAGATAATGTTGAATGAAAAGGTCTTGCTGATTTAGGGGCTAGCATCAACCTTATGCCCCTAAGCCTCACGCAGCGTTTAGGTTTGACTGATATGGTCAAAACCAACATGAGGATTGAATTGGCGGACCATACCTTCAAAAGACATGTAGGTGTTGTTGAGAATGTACCGATCCGAGTGGGAAGTTTCTTCATTCCTTGCGACATTGTGGTCATTGATACTGTGGAGGACCCTGGCTGTCCTATCATCTTTGGACGCCCTTTCTTGGCTACAGGAAGGGCGTTGATTGATGTTGCTGAGGGAATAATCACTCTAAGGGTCGGAAACAGTCACTTAGACTTCAAAGTAAAGGATGCGATGAAAGGGCCATCCATGTTAGAGTCCGCTTACTTTGTAGAAAGCTACAACCAATTTTGTGAAGAGGTGGAAGAAGATATCCTAATGGTAGACCCTCTTGTAAGAGCGATAAGCAATCAAGACTCTGATTCTAAAAATCCAGAAGTTGTCGAGTTTCTCAACTATCTTAATCAGTTTGATGAAGATCTGAGCGAAGAGGAAGAGGTAATAGAAACAGTTAAGTTTGCTTCTCTAGAGGAGGCACCGGAAGAAAAGGCACCCAAGGCTAAACCCGAGTTGAAGCAGCTACCTGAAGGATTAAGGTATGAATTTCTAGATCAAGAAGAGAGAAATCCTATCATCGTTAATGCCTATCTTACGAAGGATCAATTGGAAAAGCTTCTTTAGGAGTTGAGACTCCACAGGCAGGATATAGGATACTCGGTAGAGGATATTAAAGGCCTTAGCCCTGCATTATGTATGCATCACATTAATTTGGAAAAATCTGCTAAACCTTTGGCTCAACCTCAGAGAAAATTGAACCAGATGCTAAAAGAAGTTGTGAAGAAAGAAGTAATCAAACTGAGGGGTGCTGGGATCATTTACCCGATCAGTGACAGTAACTGGGTGAGCCCGATCCATGTAGTACCGAAGAAAGGAGGTATAACAATAGTTAATGGAGATAAAGGCGATGAAGTGGCGGTTCGGACCGTCACCGGATGGAGGATGTGTATTGACTACAGAAAAGTGAACCAAGCCATGAAAAAATATCATTATCTGCTTCCTTTCATTAATCAAGTTCTGGAAAGATTGGCGAATCATGACTATTTCTGCTTTTTGGATGGTTTTTTAGGGTTTTATCAAGTCCCCATCTTACCAGATGACCAGGAGAAAACTACTTTTACCTGTCTCTATGGGACTTACGCCTTCCGAAGAATGCCTTTCGGCCTGTGCAATGCTCCCGCAACGTTTCAGCGTTGCATGATATCGATGTTTTTAGATTTTCTGGAAGACATCGTGGAAGTTTTCATGGACGGCTTTTCTATCTATGGGAAGGACTTTGATGCCTGCCTGAAGAACCTATCTCTGGTTTTGCAACGCTGCGAGGAAAAGAGTTTGGTCTTGAACTTGGAGAAGTGCCACTTTGTGGTACGAGAAGGCATCGTGTTAGGGCATAAAGTCTTGAGGCGTGGCATCGAGGTAGAAGTTAGCAAGGTTGAAGCCATATCCAAGCTACCTCCACTGAGGTCTGTAATGGGAGTGAGGAGTTTCCTCGGGCACGCCGGCTACTACTGAAGAATTATAAAAGACTTCTCAAAGATCTCAAAACCGTTGTCCAATCTTCTAGTAAAGGATGTTGAATTCAATTTCTCTGACGGTTGTCTAAATGCTTTTCAGGCCTTAAAAGACGCCCTTATCTCACCGCCTATCCTTAAAGCTCCGGATTGGGAGCTACCTTTCGGGCTTATGTGTGACGCAAGTGACTATGCTGTAGGAGCAGTCATGGGATAGAAAAAGGACAAAAGACACCATGTAATTTGCTACGCCAGTCATACTCTGGATGAGGCTCAGATGAATTATACGACGATAGAGAAGGAGATGCTTGCAATTGTTTTTGCTTTCGACAAGTTCAGATCTTATCTTATCAGAATGAAGGTTAAGGTCTACACAGACCATGGGGAAATAAGATATCTCATGCAGAAAAAGGATACCAAGCCCAGACTGTTGAGGTGGGCTTTGTTACTAAAAGAGTTTGACCATGAGATCATTGATAAGAAGGGTGCAGAGAATGTGGTCGCCGACCACATATCAAGGATCATGGTGGAAAGGCAGAAGGAACCACCTATTAACGACAACTATGCTGAAAAAGCCTTGTTGATGGTTGAAACCAAAGATGAGAATTTACCTTGGTTTGCAGATATTTGTAATTATCTTGCCTGCGGAGAGTTGCCTCATGATATAACCTATAATCAAAAGAAGAAGCTCTTTTCAGATGTAAAGAACTACTACTGGGACGATTCTCTCCTCTTTAGAAGATGCGCAGATAACCTGTACAGAAGATGTATCCCTGAAGAAGAGGTCCCAAACATCCTGAAAGAATGCCATGCCTCTTCGTATGGAGGACACCTAGGGAGTGAAAGGACCGCCACCAAGGTGCTGCAATCGGTATTTTACTGGCCCTCCTTGTTCAAGGACGCTGCAAATTATGTAAAGGTTTGTAAAGAACGCCAATCGACAGGAAACATTGGAAGAAGAAATGAGATGCATATGGCCAATTGGGTCGAAGTCGAGATCTTTGATGTATGGGGAATTGACTACATGGGTCTGTTTCCCCCATCAAAAGGATATCAATACATTCTAGTCGCAGTGGATTATGTGTCTAAATGGGTGGAAGTTGTTGCCACCCAAACGTGCGAATCCAAATCAGTGATCAAGTTGTTTGAGAAGACTATCTTCCCTCATTTTGGAGTACCTCGTACTGTAATAAGTGACGGTGGATTGCATTTCGGAGAAAAACAGTTTGAAGCGCTCCTGCGAAAGTATGGAGTTAAACACAAGGTTGCTACGCCCTACCACCCACAAACTTCTGGGCAGGTGGAGGTTTCGAATAGACAGATTAAGCAGATTTTAGAGAAGACTGTCAGCCGCACGAGGAAAGATTGGTCGATGAAGACTGATGACGCCCTTTGGGCCTACAGAACTACATATAAAGCACCCATTGGAACCACCCCTTACAAGTTGATTTATGGGAAATCATGTCATCTACCCTTAGAGCTTGAACACAAGGCTCTTTAGGCTATTAAGTTCTTGAATATGGATCTGGAGAAGGCAGGAGAGAAGAGATATATGTAGCTATAGGAACTCGAAGAATTGAGAATGCATGCCTACGAGAATGCAAGGATCTATAAGAAGAGGACCAAGGTGTGGCATGATGCCCACCTGAGGAAGAAGGATGTAAGTGAAGGTGACAAAGTTTTATTATTTAAATCCTCCATTCATTTTTTTCCAGGTAAGATGCAAACAAGGTGGTCCGGACCCTTCACCGTAGCAAAGATATATCCATCAAGGATGATGGAGCTATATGATAAAGAAGATCCATCCAAAGTTTTTCCAGTAAACAGGCACAGAGTAAAAAGATTCTATGAAGATGAAGCGTTCGTGAGAAGGACGGAGATAAGTTTGTAAGATGCGGAAACAGCTGAAGACGCGAAGTAAAGGATCTGAAGCTGTCGAGCTGACAACGCTAACTATAGCGCTCTTCGGGAGGCATCTCGAGTTTTACTTTTCTTAGAATAGGACGTTATTTCCTTTCCTGCAAGAAAAATACTATGAACATTATGATTGTAATAAGGCCCGAGTCAGTGCATGCGTCACATGCCCTGGCTTTTCTATTTTATGGGCCACCGCTCTATTTTATGAGCATTGATGAGTAATGCTATCTGAGGCCGGGAACTTCACCGTAGGCCCATGATGTTTTACCCATCAATTGCTTTCTCCTTCGCTTTATTCTTGGGTTTTCATCAAAAATCATATTCAAAAAGTCTTGTATCGGGCAAGGATACCTTGTTCCCTGATCGTATCGGGCAAAAGGCTCAGGTGGCGTGCAAGACACACCCTTATCAGTTAGGCGTATCTAGCATCACACCTCAGCCATGAGCCGTGTCATACGACACCGTCGAGCAGCAATCAACCGTATCAGGCGGCAGGAGTAATAACCCTTGATTTGACGGATGGGACTGCTCGTCTCGGGAATGATTTGTCTCCTCGCCCAACACGTACCCCTGTTTTACCCCTTTTACCCCCAATCTGGATTGCTATATATAGTACGGAGGATTCAATGTGTCAGGCTACTGCATTTACTTTTCACCTACTCCCGTATCGTGCTGTAACTTCTCTCGTCGCTCTCGTGTCGCACAACCTAGCTTCTGCTCTCGTATCATGCAAGATAACTTCATATAGCAAAGGTATAACCCGACAACCGTATCATTTGGCTTGCCCGACACGAACCTCATGTCGCGCACTTCGTATCAGACTAACAACTTTAGTTGATTTTCCTTGTATCGCCCGACACACATTTGTGTCGACTGCGTGACTTTTGACCGTGTCACGCGACACATCTTTAACGCGCGCTTGCCCGATACCTTATACCGGGCAATGCCCGTGTTGCCCAGTCTTGTATTGCTTCGCTTGTTTCTGTTGTTTGGCGACACATTTTCTATCGAAAAGACCCTATCGGGCACTCCGCATCACGTGGCCGCATAGCCCGACACACCTTGATCTTTAGGCGTATCGAGCAATGGCCATAACGTTTGGTTTTTCCTGTGTCACCCAATCTTGTATCGCCTCGCATATTTTCCTGACGGGCGACACCCGTGTCTTGTATCGGGCATGAAATCCGTTCGCGATGACGCCCGGTATCTCACGATGAACTTATGCAATTTTCAGCCGAACTCCGTATCGCCCAACACGAGCGTATCGGGCAAGCATCATATCGCTCAGTTTTGAAGCCCGATATGGTGGTGTCAGGTAGCTTTTGTATCAGGCCAAACTTTTCTTATCATGCAATCAGTTTTCTTTAAGACACCGGTATCAACTTTAAGTTTTTACTTAATAAACTTGTCTGATGATAACAGAAATGGCTCGTACCAAGAAAATTGTTGTTCAAGTTGACGAACATGGTCGGAGGGTCGACACTGAGGCTGAAGATGAAGCTATGACAGTCGGGCAGAAATGCCCAAACCCCGAGGCTACTGGGCCATCCACCACTAGTACATAACCGGCCTTTAGTGTCAGTTTTTTAAGGCCTTTAGTGTCGGTTTCTAAGCGACACCTATGTGGGCGCCGCTAAAAGCCCAACTGTTACACGTCGGTTCTCAAACCGATGCCATAACCCTTCACGTGCCACTGAAAACGCACCAACAGGGGGTGTAGGCGTCGGTTATTAGCTTCGAAACTGATGCCACATATCTTCGCGCCACAGAAAGGGCGCCATCTGGGGCACTATCGACGTCAGTGTATTAGTGATAACCGACGCCATCTCACTCGCTGCCACAGCCGTGCTGACCAGCACGACCGTGGTGTCTGGCCTCCAGGGAAAATAGACGTCGGTTGCTAGTAGGGAAACCGACACTGTTATCATATGTCATCAGTTTTATGCAAATATCCGACGCCTGTTTTATTCCGTGGCAGCACAGGGAAATCGACATCGTTTACTAGTATGGAAACCGACATTGTAACCATATGTCGTCGATTTTGTTCAAATAACCGACGCCTATGTTTTTTTTCTTCTGTCAGTCTGCAGACTTGTTGTGGCTGGTCGCAGGATGAGAAACCTGTAGTTCAGTTATGAACTGTAGGTTTTACGACATCCATTGATATCAGCCAACAACAGGCCACAAATATGCAAAATTAACATGATGGACAATATTATATATATGTGATTCACACTCATTTTATTTTTTTTTCATCACACACATGTAGAAACCAGTAGCAACCTACAGTTCCATTTATTTCATCTCTTTTCACATTCAGACACATGTAGAAACATTCATGTATTGATGATTTTCACACACAATTCATAAAAATTCATTCACATTCACACAAAATTATTTATGAGAGAACAAAGTTATTCTTTATTCATCATTGTCAACAAAATCATATTGAAAGAGCCATGAAACAATAAAAGAAGCCACAATGAAGGGAAGCATGATACAGATACAATACATAAAGTGCAACATGTACAAATGTTTCAGATTCATATAACAACATGACAGACTAACACATATATAGTGCATAACAACAGCAGCGCCGAATTTACATACAACACTATAGCTTAGTACATATATAGTGAGACTAAGGTGACGATCCCACCTGCTAAAATAGGTTACCGAAAACTACATGTTATGACTGGGAGGTCGTGATTCAGCAACCGTATGCATTAGCAGGAGGACAAACAAATTTCACCACGAGTTAACATTGAAGAAGGTCTACTAACCTACACTGAGCTAAACAAGTTTATCAGTAAACTTGTTTAGCTCAGTGTAGGTTAGTAGACCTTCTTCAATGTTAACTCGTGGTGAAATCTGTTTGTCCTCCTGCTAATGCATGTGGTTGCTGAATCACAACCTCCCAGTCGTAACATGTAGTTGTCGGTAACCTGTTTTATCAGGTGGGATCGTCACCTTAGTCCCACTATATATCTATATAAACCTTAGTATGGGATGCTTGCTTTCTCTCCAACTGTTGCGCTTTGGATTTACAAAGCAATGTCGATGGCCTGCATATCTATGTCATGGCCGTCCTGCATAGCCTGTAGTCTTTGGCGAACGCCTGCAAATTAAATAGAATTTCTATTAACTAGTATCCTAAAAATTTGATAAAAAACACACTTACATAATATAATTATAAATGAACATATAGATAGAAACCTCAGGGATATATTCTTAAAACTTACATTATCAGACGGTGCAAGTACGTCCTTACCCTCACGGTGATCATGGGAACATAATAAAAATATAAACATCCATGCTTCTAATATTGTGATCTTTTATCAATTAACAATCATTCATTATGATCCCCGCAAACATACAAGTCATTGTGATCCCCAGCTTCAATGTTTGGTGGTGTTGGCAACCCAACTGAGAATGGATTGGAGTCATCATACTTATCATAGTACTCTTCTTCATCTATATGATCTTCAATGAACTGTCTTTTACCATGAAGAACAACCGACCATTTATCATTTGCAGGATCATCGATATAAAATACTTGTTTTGCCTGTGATGCCAATATGAATGGTTCACCCTTCTCGCTAATCTTTTCAAAGTTCACTAACGTGAAACCCAATTCATCCACTATAACTCCTTTGTCGTTGTCAACCCAATTACATTTAAAGAGTGAAATTCTGAAATCTACATAGTCAAACTCCCATATGTCTTCAATGACACCGTAATATGACATTTTAGCTTCACGTGGACTTTTATCCTTTGCACTTGCAAAAAACAATAAAGACGCTTGAAGGGTGACCCTGCTATTTTGGACGACACTCTTATCATCTTGACGCTTTGTGTAATATGAGAAACCATTTATGTCAAACCCTTCATAAGACATAACATTCAATTTTGGTTTAAAGGCGAGGCATTTGATGGTTTCAGTAACATAATCTGGTGTTTGAGATAGTTGATGTAAGACTTTATCTTCAAACCACTTAATAAATGTCTTGTTATGCTCTCTAGCAAGCCACATTGAATTCGATTGAGGATATTGTCTCTTGATGAAATTGGCATGTTCCTTGATAGAAAACTCACTTCGTCGATGTTGTGTAAAATATACAAGTGACCTTGCTCCAACTGCTCACGGCTGATTACTTTCACCCGTGCTCCCAAAACTCCTTTGCCAAAATGCTCCTCAATATTCTTGTCATTCACGGGAGCGTCATTACCACTTAGAAAGTCATTGCAAAAATCCATAACCTCTCTCGCCACATAACCCTCAATAATACTCCCTTCAGGCCGATAATAGTTTTGAACATCACCTTTATAAATGCTCATGTATCGTTCAAAGGGATACATCCAATGCAAGAAAACTGGTCCCAACATTTTCACTTCCCTAGTCAAGTGAACAAAAAGATGTACCATGATATCAAAGAACGACGGAGGAAAATACATCTCAAGATGACATAGGGTAACAACCACTTCTCTTTGCAAATTATCAAGAGTATCAGAGTCAATAACTTTGCTGCACAGACTATTGAAAAAGAAAAAAATTCTGGTGATTGCAAACCTTACATGCTTCGGCGATATAGATCTAATTGCCACAGGCAATATTTGTTGCATTAGAATGTGACAATCATGAGATTTAAGACCTATCAACTTCAGATCTTTCACTGATACCAATGTACGAATGTTGGATGAGTAACCCTGTGGCACCTTAACATTTACCAAGCATTCACAAAATGCTTTCTTCTCCTTTCTAGACAACATGTAACAAGCGGGAGGTAAGTATGTTCTCCGATCGCTACTAACTACTTACTGTTAATTCTGTCCTTATTCCCATTTCACGTAGGTCCATTCTGGATTTTATCCCATCTTTACTCTTACCTAGTATATTCAACAGAGTACCGATGACACTATCACATACATTTTTCTCAATGTGCATGACATCGATACAATGCCTGACTGTCAAAGAACTCCAATAAGGAAGATCCCAAAATATCGACTTCTTCTTGAATAAAGACTTGTCACTAGTTGTGGCCATCGTACATTGTGATCTCTTACCAAATTCATTGGCGATGTCTTTCACTCTTTCATAAACATCCTCCCCTGATATAGGTTTAGGTGCACTACGTTCCTCATTCCGTCCATTGAATGCTTTGCCTAACCTACGATACCGATGAAATTTTGGAAGAAACATTCGATGACCAAGATATACAGTCTTGCCGCCGTGTTTTAGTCGTATTGGATCAGTGTTCTCTTCACATATAGGACACACTTTAGATCCTTTGACACTATATCTAGACAAATTCCCATATGCTGGAAAGTCATTCACAGTGCAAAACAACATAGCGTGCAAACAAAATGTCTCTCTTCATGAAGCATCATAGGTCATCACACCTTCACCCCAGAGTTTCTTTAAGTCATCAATCAGAGGTTCAAGATAAACATCGATATCATTTCCAAGTTGTTTAGGGCCCGATATCAACAACGACAACATAACATACTTATTTTTCATACACAACAAGGGAGGAAGATTGTATATAACAAGCATGACTGGCCAAGTGTTATGTTGGCTACTCAATGTCCCGTACGGATTCATCCCATCTGTACAAAGCCCAAGTCTTAGATTCTTGTCCTCTTCACCGAATTCAGGGTACAATAGATCAATCTTCTTCCACTGTGGGGAATCAGACGCATGTCGTAGGATCCCATCATTATTTTTCTTAACATCTGCATGCCACCTCAAATTCTTTGCATCTATAGGATTGGCAAACAAGCGTTGAAACTGTGGTATTATAGGTAGATACCACATCACCTTGGCGGGAGAACTAGTTTTAGATTCCCCCGAAGTAGTCAATTTATACCTTGACACACCACATTTTGGACAATCTTTCAAATTCACATAGTCCTTTTGAAATAATACACAATCATTCGGGCATGCATGTATCTTCTTGGCCTCCATTCCCATTGGGCACAACAATTTCTTTAACCGGTATGTTGAGATCGGTAGCTCGTTTTCTTTTAGGAAGAATTTCTTTCAACAAAGACAACAATGATGTGAAGCTTTTGTCGCTCCATCGATTGTTAGCTTTCAGTTTATACAATCTCAACACAGCGCTAAGCTTCGTAAACTTACAACCCGTGTATAATGGTATCTCAGCATCATGCACAATGTTTCTAAACATGGGAGGTGGATCGGTGTGCTCTACCCCACAACTATCCAACATCGCATCGACGATGTCTACTGGAACTGGTTCATTCACATCTACGTCATCGGAGGCAATTTCTTCTTCCACACAAGCACTGCTATCGACATCCACTGGTTTCAGGTTTGAAATCTCTCCATGCCAGTGCCATTCTGTATAGCCTTGCACAATCCTGTTGCACATGACATGACTTCTGATTTCGTCACCAGTACTGACTTTCAAGTTGTTACCGCAATGCCTACATGGATAGTAGAACCTATCTCTAGGTTATTTCCTATGTTCCTCGGAAAATCTAACAAACTGATCAAGACCAGAAATAAACTCTGGGGTGTAGTGATTGCGAATGGACATTCATGATCTATCCATTCTATGATCAAAGAGAAAATAAGTATATATTACAACAAGATTAGGGCCTAGGGTAAACATATTAGAGTTTATGGTTAAAACTTTAGGGTTTATACATGTGATGAAATTCTTAAATGTGTACCACCTATCCCATTCTTGAAGACCTAATCTCACTAGTAAGTGTATAATGTGTATTAGGTTTTCAAGAAAATTTCAGCAGCATTTCCCCGCTGTTCTCCAAGTACATATGTACTTAGAGAACAAACGGGGAAATGCTGCCGAAATTTTCTTGAAAACCCAATACACATTATACACTTACATACTAAGTGAGATTAGGTTTTCAAGAACAGTCCCAAACTGAGGACTATCCAAGATTTACTCCTAATGAGTAAATCTTGGACGAGTTTCTAGGCCAACAAATACAACACCAATTCCTTGTTCACAACCCCATTCAACACACAATTTCTTATAAAAACATTTGTGGACAGCCATAACAACATATCAATGCTTCCTAAATTAATCAACATTAATAGCTTATGAATGTTTAGATGCATTTATACTATCAATTCCTAGGGTTTACTGAATTAGGTCAAGCATGAGGATTAGAAGCACAAATATATGCAAGCACAAGATTTATTCATATCCTAGGTTGATTTACAATAGCAACATCTAAATAAGTAAACTCAAAACATTAGATAAATAAATATAATCAATAGATAAAAAAGTACATCTCAGTTGATAAGCAAATATAAATCAAGAGATGATTAAATAATTTTAAAAAGTAGATGAATAAATATAAAGCCCTAAATTTAAATAATGTGATGAAAAAAATCATTAGATGAACGAGTAGATAAGTAAATACAAATCAGTATTTAAGTAATACAAATAAGAGGGAAAGACAGAGGGTTTTTGGGGATGTTTACCTCTGTTTGAGCCCAGTCGGGCATCTTGCTCTTGAGCAGGGAGAGAGGTAAGACGGATAGGTGCACGTGGAACCCGAACAGGCAGGAAGAAGGCCGTCGAGCTCCTGAACCATAATGGAAGTGATCATTGAAAAAATACTAGACAATCATATGTTAAAATTAAGCATTTTATTTTTGTCATATATTATTAATAACCAAGCCAATCATCAATTCTATTAAATAAATATTACATGTTTATAGGGATTATTTGTTAACATATGTTAAGGATGAATTTAGGATGCAAACCTAGTCAATTGAAGGCTTTACCTCTAGCAGTGGCAATGACAACAGTGGCAGTGTCGTGGGTGTACTGCCAGCCCTAGATGTGGCTGGCTCTGACGGATTTCCACGGTGATGAGCAGTAGTAGGAGACCGACCGGCTCTAACGGACTGTCGTGCCGTGGCAAGCTCTGGTTCCGGCTGCTGCTGTTGGCGCTGGCTTTCTAGTGGCTAGAGGAGAGGACCGGCGAGAGGAGGACCGGCTGGAGGAGAGGACCAACTGTGGCGAATCGACTTATAAATCACGAGGTAAACTCAGCGGAAGCGATTAACTAGCAGCGGAATTATAAAAATCACTAAAAATTAAAACTTTTTGGAAAGAGATCTTTAAACCGTAAAACTCTTTTATAAGAAAGCAAGACAATTGTTTACAACATAGTTTGTCATTACATCTCTGTGAAATCACATCTCGAGTGATTACATACATCCATTGCCCTGTTATCTATACAAGGCAAGAAACAAAAATCTCGAGGCATTAAGCCAAAAATCTCAGATCTACTGACTCCTAGGACTTGAGAGTACAGAGAAGACAAATAGGACATACTATCTACAAGACTTGACAGACAATATATCCACCTGAGATTCACTATTATCCCTGATGTTGTTGTTGCTGCTGCTCACCCACTGATGGGTTTCTTCATCCTCGACGTCCACCTAAAAAGTTGAATCCCACGGGGGTGAGACAATTGAATAATTGTCCCAGCGAGAGTTATAACTCTCCGCCAGAAGCTTTGTTATTGCAATAAGGAATAACAGTAAGCAGTATAATTATTAACATTTAACAGCATGTTTAATGTCAAGTAAAGCAACATTTCAATTGTAACTTAATTGGATATCAAAGCATATCTCAATAAAGAATATGAAGGACATGTATACTAGTTATTTAATTAGAACATTATAAACAATGTAACATCAATCATTATTTCTCGAAGTTCAACCTAAGCAGTTATGCTACGCGGCTGATTATGTTTTTCAAACATTATTATGCCCTGCGGAGATGAGGTATACCGCTCATACTCCAACCGACCATTACGAAATCACATCGGTACCATACATAGGTCATCAAAAGAGTCGGATTCTTATGACCTCATCTTCCTCAATCAGTGTGAGGATCAACATGCAGGACATCTTGTGTCTCTACTATAATAGCTTTCCAGGGTATTCTGGCAACTTCGCTATAAGAGTCACAGTGGCGTTTTGTACTCTCTTCGTCATCGAGGGATCTCTTGTTTATCTCTCATTGATGCGGCATTAAAGATTCCCTCGGGAGATTAGTGATACATCATCCCGGTATAAACATATAATGAAGGATTGATGGATTAAAGGTATATCTTACATTAATTCCTACACTAGGACGTAAGGATATTCACGTCCATAATCCCCCACATACTCAAAAGTATGTGTTCCAGGAGTTCCCTTAGGAAAACCTATTTCACCATCATTTAGCTTCTGACAATGATGGATCTATGGTAAGGGCTCTACATGATATGATTATACTTGATTATTTAAGTACATTTTAGCATTCTTTTAGCCTCAGGCATGTTTTCAAACATATACCATTAAAACAACTTCTATAAAAGAAGAATACTAAATGTATCAAGTTCATTTCTCATCATTTATCATTGGGGTATCATTCCTTAACCATCTCATCATAAGTCATTTAACAACATGACCTTGATTATAATAATGTAGATATTACCCATGGCTCTTACAGCCCATCAATCTCATATGTTACCACTCACCAGGTGACATAACATATCATTAATCTTAAAGCATATAAAGTGTTTTCAATGCATATAACATCATAATCCTTACATGGATATGATCACCTCTTTATGAAAACATGCATGATTAGCATTTACTGATAACATGCACATTGTAACTATATCAGCACAATACAAGTTCTTTTCAAATTATGTATAGGATACCACGGTCGTGCTATCTTGCACGATCATGCAAGAGTAAGCCACTACGGTCGTGCTTCATTACACGGTCGTACAACAAAGGATTCACCACGACCGTGTCATATTACCACAGCTGGTTTCTAGGGTTAGGATTCTCATTCAATCCAATTAGAGTTATTCAACCTCTTAACTTGATTAGGAATAGTAATTCCTTATCTCATACTTTAATCATAGAGTTTCATGCTTAAAATCATGACCCAAAATTAGGGTTTACTGTTCATTTCATCATAGCACCCTAGATTAGGGTTTATATTCTCATTACATATTATTACCCTAGAATTAGGGTTTACTATTCACTTCACAGTGAATTGAGATCATACCATCATCATGAATGGGAATTACTATCATTAATGCCTTCTCTTTAGGTTAAGATTCATTAACCATCAAAATTAGGGTTTTCATGATCTTATTATAAAGGATCATACCCTAATTGTGTGCATTCATACATATTGGAAGGTATTTTACTTGATTCTCATTCATTTTAGGAGTTTTCTCTCTCCTCTTACTACTAGATGATGTTTACATCACTCTTGATTAGGTTAGGTCAAATCAACCTTGATTACATGAGTCAAGTCATCATCATTATGGTCATTACGGTTTGCTTGATCAAGAGGTATTAGTCACACTTGTTCCTTTAAGGGTACCTTGGTAATCTTCTCTATTGACCATAACATGTGTTACTCTACTAATTACTTAATGTAACGCATGGGCCCACTGCCCAAGGCACTAGCAGAGTTTCAGGAATGACGACTGGCCATGCATCTCAAGTGGTATAAGATCCACTCAAGTGGTATAAGATCCAACTGACTGTCATATTGCATCTCAAGTGGTATAAGATCCGGGTGCTACACACTCCTTTATCACTCAAACGGTTTTGAGACCGTTTGGTCCCAAATGGTCTTGAGACTGTTTGGCCCCAAACGGTCTTGAGACCATTTGGACTCAAACGGTCTTAAGACCGTTTGGTCCAAACACCTCAAAACCGCATGGACCAAAAAGGGTATCAACACTTCCAATTGAGTTAGGGTTTTCAATGTTGAACCCCTCAAACGTTCTTGTACTTGTTAGACACTTATCAATTAAGTCAATTAGGTTAATCCTTTACTGATTTGACACTCAATTGACCCTCAATTGGTCACCAATTAGGGTTGGGACCAATTGGATCAGGGTTAGGAATCGATCAACCTTCAACATACATCAACATGAGTCTAATTGATGTTGAACCCATTGAACCATCACTCAATTGGGTCATGATCTGACCCCAAACGGTCTTGGGATTGTTTGGACATCCTCCAAACGGTCTTGAGACTGTTTTCCCATAAATTAATCAAAAACTAAGTCAATCACTTAAGGGTTGAACCCTAAATAGGTCACCAAATCAGCACTTTAATTATTCAACAACTTGATGTGATTGGACCCTCAATTGATCAACCCCACTTGACCCTAGACCTCCAAACGGTCTTGGGTGATCACCAAACGGTCTTGAGACCGTTTGGGTGATCCCCAAACGGTTTTGAAGCCGTTTGGGTCACTCAACCCAAGCTTCAACATGATTGGCCCATTGAAATCAGCAATAAACCCGATTAGGGTTTAGGTGACTAAAGTGCCTTCAACTTGTGATTTACTTGGAATTAATTGATGATTATTTGTGAGTAATTAATCCATAATGTTTACAACAGATTTCTTAAATGGTAAACCATGGTCTAAGCCACGTTTCTCACTTCTTTACTTAAGCAAAACTACTCCTTTATCTAAGGTTTAGAGGGAAAAGAAGCCAAACATCTTACTAAGTTGCACACATAAAAGGGGTCATTTTGCTTACAACTTGGTTATTTAATTACAAGGGTTATCCTTCTTATTTGATTATCCAAATGAAGCACCCTCTTCATCATTTTTACTCTAGTTGATGCCAAGAGTCATAAAAGATACTCTAGAGGTATATTTTACATTTTTCACCCTAAGTTTTTGTGTAAATTGCACTTTACACCAAAACTAGGGTTTTAAAGCACAAGGATTGCTCCACAAGCTGCATCTTGGTGCCCAAGCTTGGAGAATCCATAACACTTCATCATATTCATTCTTATGATGTCTCAACACCAAAGGAACATCTAAACATGTACAATTTGCAAGTTAACCCCTCTAATTGGGTAATTTGCACATAGGTCCACTTTTTAACAAAACAATATTACAACATTGTTCAAAAAGGGCAGAAATGGAAATATATGTTCCTCAGAAGCTTTAATTACATATCAAAGGATAACCAAAAGTGTCTAACCACATTATTAAGCAAAACACCTAGGGTTAGTTCATAACCCAGGTAAGGGATGTTACAAATTATCCACCCCTTACAAGGATTTCGTCCCTGAAATCAACAAAACATATTAAGAGAAAAGAGTAGGGTATTTCCTTCTCATCTCTTCCTTTAGTTCCCATGTGGCTTATTCAACACCACGATGATTCCATAGGACTTTCACAAGACATATGTCTTTCTTTTTCTGCTTTTTAATTCTTTTATCAAGGATTGACACTGGTCCTTCCTCATAAGATACATCATCATTCAATTCTACTTCCATAGGTTGTAGAACTGACTCTGTATCAGGGTGACATTTCCTTAGCATAGAAATGTGGAACACAGGGTGTAACCTCTGTAACTCTGGTGGCAACTCTAGTTTATAGACTACCTTTCCAATCCGTTCAATGATTGGATAAGGCCCCATAAACCTAGGAGCTAACTTCCCTTTCCTTCCAAATCTCAGAACTCCCTTCCAAGGCGAGACTTTGAGATACACTCTGTCTCCAACCTGGAATTCTAAGGGTCTACGACACTTATCAACGTAAGACTTCTGCCTATCTTGTACAATCTTAATCTGTTGTTGTATTACTTTAATCTTCTCTATGGTTTGCTGTACAAGATCATGACCTAACAGTTGATATTAGTTAACATTCGGTGTCAGTTATTCAACAAAACAGATATTAGTTAACATTCAGTGCCGGTTTTCAACAAAATCGACACATAAAACTAACGGTGTCGGTTATCAACACAAACCGACACCTGTTCCCCATGATAATCATCAGTTTTAACTAGAAAAAACCCGACGTCTATCTACATATGCCGATTAAAAAATTGGTTCTCGATTAATGACCATAGTCGTCGATTGTTTTTATAATCCGACGATCAAAGGGTGTGAAAAATTTCACGCGAAGAGCGCGGGAAAACCCATAAGTGTCGGTCATTGTTGTAAAACCGACGATCAAAATGTGCCCAATTTCTGTTTTGCGAATAACCTTTCGTCGTCGGTTTTGTAGTTAATGACTGACGCTATATGTTAAATTTTTGGAGGTAATTTTTTCGCTGGAAATTTTGGATTTGGCGGTTAATTTTCGGCATCGGTTTGTTATTAAGTAACCGACACCGAATAAAAGTGATACCCCTGTCTGGTCGCCCTTCACAGATTGATGTCGGTTTATTTTATAAACTGACGCTGTATTGTTTAGGTGTTGGTGTATTATTACAACTGACATCGTTAAAAGTGACGTTATAAGCCATTTCTGTAGTAGTGCACGGCTGAGAAGAGAGCAAGGATGGAAGAAGTAACGACCCCAACAACAGTTTCAACTGCGACGACAGAACTTATAGATCACACACCAGGAAGGTTCGTGCCCAGAGATAATGAGCATGGGCGTTGGTACTCAGAATTGGCAACAAAACTTTATAGGCCTAGCAGATTCTGCCACCAGTCGTCCTTCCTTCAGCTAGGCATATTCGACAGACTCGAAAATGTCCTAGCTGCAGCAAGGCTGTGGAAGATCTGCTTCAGCCACTCCGCCTCCTACACTAAACTCACCAGGGAGTTCATGTCATCTCTCCGCCGGGTGCAGAATAGACCCACAGAAATCGAAGAATACGACGGAGCAGACAGACTGCAGGGGTGGCTATACAACTCCGAGCACGTCATCTCCGAGAAGTTGCTCAACGAGATCTTCTCTTCCAGTGAGGAGGAGAAGGATCTGCTTAACAACGGTGCAAGGATCACCGAAGGAGATGGGTTCAACCCTATATAGCTCTGGAGGAGGCTGATCGGCGAGTCATCGTTCAAGCCAGGAAGCAAGGTGGCGGCGGTGCACTCCTACTTCTGGAGAATAGTGCACAAGCTTGTAACGTGCCTGCTCTTCAGCAAGAATGAATCAAGCAACATCTACACTGAAGAACTCCATCTCATGTGGCATGTGATGGAGGGCAATATGATCAACCTGGGACGTTTCTTGCTGCATAAGCTACTGAAAAACACTAGAGGGGGGGTGAATAGAGTTTTTAAATATTTTAACAATTATTTAACTCAAAACAACCACAATTGAAAATGGAAGAAGGAGACAGGTGTTTAGAGTGGTTCCAACTTTAGCAAATACTAAAGTTGTCAGTCCACTACCCGGTTGCTTACCCAACCAGGATTTTGAAAGTATTAATTTTATTACCTTCACAAGGATTTACACAAAATACAATACTTTCTTTACACCCCTTGAATAGCCTTCACTTGAAGTAGATGCACCAACTTGAGGTAGCCTTCTTGAAGTAACTCCAAGCTCCCCCTTGAAGTAGCCTTCCTCTCTAGAAGTAACCTCCCGTTGCACCAGCCTTCTTGAAGTAGCTCAAGGTCCCCTTCTTCACCAAGAAGATCTCCAACCTCTCCAATCCGCAGCCTCCAACCTAGGAGTAGCCAGGAGAGTACAAAAAATAATAGAGAACAAGAAAAGAAAAAGGAAATTACAACTTATCCTTTTGTAGCACAAGGCTTGATTTGCCTAGATCAAGCGTGTAGATCTCCCAACCAAAGTGTATGGAAATGTAATTGCAGTGGATAGGAGATGCTAGCCTATAGGACACGAAATTTGAGCTAAGAGAAGAAGTAGCCAATTGTCACTATGCTCAATTTGCTCACAAACAGGTTGCTCAAAGTATGCTCAAAGATTTCTCAAGTGTAACAAGTGAGTTTAGGTGTCCTAAGGCATGTCCTATTTATAGGAATGTCCTACAAGTGCTTAAGGATGTTCTAGACACCTTCTAGGGGTTTCTAAGTGCTTAACTAGCAGTTAGGTACAAGTTTGTTGCTTTAGCAACGGCTAATTAATTAATTCTGCAGTTGCTGTCAGAGTCCATCTCGGTCGAGAAATGGTCAACCGAGACACCTACTCAGTCGAACTTTTGTCGACCGACAGACTCTCTGAATCAAGTGTTTTGCAACGTTTATCTCCAACTGCCAACTACCTTGTCAGATGTGTCTAACGGCTACTTGGGTCTTTCTCGGTCGAGAAGATTGTCGACCGAAAGTGTCTCGGTCGAGGAGTTAGTCGACCGAGATTGACCCTGTTTCAATTTTTTAATTAAAGCACTAAGTGTGTGTATGAGTGTGCATATGTGACACTTATTTGAAGGAGATGACCTATCTAAATGTGATGTTTAGCTAGGGAGAATCTAACGCTTGATTTACATGAAATCTAAGTACTTGTACATTATATATTTGTACAAGTTTTTTACAAAGCGATTACATTTCATGAAAATATAAATATGTAAGCATATGGATTTCCCTAATTGCTTTGTCATCCACCTTATTCCTGCAACACTCAAGTAGCATGCTAGATTAACAAGAATGAAATGTTTGTCATTATCAAAACAAAGGGATTTACAAATGTCCATTTAGCCAACAATCTCCCCCTTTTTGAAGATGACAAACATTTCCTAAATATAAAATAAGAAAGTATAAAACATGTGAGTTTCATACCTGAAGATTACCTTTGTAAATTTCTTGTCTTGTTTATAAAATGTGTGCTTATTATTCCCCATGAATTATGGAACATGAAATCCAATCCTTTAGGGAATATAGCAACTTTCAATGTAAAGCCAAGAGTTTATGAAACTCATTGATTGAGTTTTGCACAAATACTAAGTTTTATATTTATTTATTGTTTTGCACAAATACTAAGTTTATATTTATTTCTCCCCCTTTGTCATTTCAAAAAGATATCCATTTAAGAATAAAACTCCCCCTTAATTAGATGTCCCAAAAGAAATGTCCATTAAAAGCCAAAATGATGTAAGTAAAAGTTATTTTTAAGAAGCACAAATATCAAAGAAGACATCTTCCAAAGGAGTGATAAGCAATTGCTTCCTAATCTTGTTAAACTGGTCTAGTGGAAGCGGTTTTGTAAAAATATCAGCCAATTGATCTTCCGTATCAACATGATGAAGAGAAACATGATTTTTAGAAATATGATCCCTTAAAAAGTGATGACGGATTTCAATATGTTTAGCTCTGCTGTGTAAGATAGGATTATGTGCTAAGTTTATAGCGCTTGTGTTGTCACAAAAAATAGGTGTAGATGAAAGAGTAAAACCATAATCGTTTAATACTTGTTGCATATAAAGCACTTGAGCACAACAAGATCCGGCTGCCATATATTCAGCTTCAGTTGTAGAAAGGGCAACCGTGTTTTGTTTCTTGCTAAACCAAGATACTAAAGCTCTTCCTAACAAGAAACAACCACCACTAGTGCTCTTACGATCAAGTCGACAACCAGCATAATCATCATCAGTATAAGCTTTAAAATCCAAGGATTGTCCTTTTGGATACCATAAACCAAAACATGTAGTGTCGGCTAAGTATCGAAGAATTTGTTTAACTGCTTGAAAATGAGAGTGCATAGGTTGGGATTGAAATCGAGCACAAAGACCAACGGAAAACATGATGTCCGGTCTAGAAGCAGTTAAGTAAAGCAAACTACCAATCATGGCTCTATATAAGGAATCATCAATAGGTTCCCCATCTTCATCCTTATCAATTTTAGTAGAAGTGGCCATAGGAGTAGTAGCATGTTTGCACTGATCCATCCCAAAACATTTTAAGAGGTCTTTAGTATACTTTTCTTGGCTTATAAAAATCCCGGCAGGCGTTTGTTTAATTTGGAAACCAAGAAAGAAGGTTAGTTCACCCATGAGGCTCATTTCAAATTCTTTTTGCATAATGTCACTAAATTGTGTACACAATGATTCATTCGAAGCTCCAAAAATAATATCATCAACATATATTTGAACAACAAGAAAATCAGATTTATATGTTTTGAAAAATAAAGTAGAATCTGAATTTCCAATAGAGAAACCATGATAAAAAAGATACGTCTTGAGCCTTTCATACCAGTTCCTAGGTGCTTGTTTTAAACCATAAAGTGCTTTCTTAAGTTTATAAACATAGTCACCTTTTTACGGTATGTCAAAACCGGGTGGTTGGGCAACATAGACTTCTTCTTGAATGATTCCGTTTAGAAATGCACTTTTTACATCCATTTGGTAGAGTTTGATGTTTTTATGTGCAGCAATAGCTAGTAACATTCTAATAGCTTCAAGTCTAGCTACTGGTGCATACATTTCATCAAAGTCTATTCCTTCTTGTTGATTATATCCTTGTGCTACTAACCGAGCTTTATTTCTTATTACTTCTCCTGCCTCATTGAGCTTATTTCTAAAAACCCATTTAGTTCCAATGATGGTTTTATCTTGTGGTTTAGGAACTAAATCCCATACATCATTTTTTGTGAATTGATTTAATTCTTCTTGCATTGCTATTATCCAATAATCATCTTTAAGAGCTTCAGATATCTTCTTAGGTTCAATGATAGAAACAAAAGCCATGTTTGCGACATCCTTAAAGGAAGACCGAATTTTTACTTTATCATTTGGATTTCCAATAATTAATTCTTGAGGATGATCCTTAATAAGTCTAGGTATAGGTTGTGTTTCACTTTGGTTATTGTTTGCAGTATCTTTCTCACTATCATTTGGTATGTTTAAGTTTTCGAATTGATTAGTAAGATCAATTATTTCTAGATTTTCTGATTTGGACTCTTCATGAAAAGAGACATGAATAGATTCCTCAACTTTTCTAGAGATAGTGTTGTAGACTTTAAATGCTTTGCTAGAGGTAGAATATCCCAAAAAGAATGCTTTGTGTGATTTAGAATCAAACTTATCTCTATCATCTTTGGTATTTAAGATATAACATGTAGATCCAAAGGTATGAAAATAGTAAACTCTAGGTTTCTTAGAATGTATTATTTCATACGGAGTTTTCTTCAAATGAGAGTGAACAGTTACTCTATTTAACACATAGCATGCGGTGTTTACAGCTTCAGCCCAAAAGGTTTTGGGGGTGTTATGTTCGAGCATCATAGTTCTAGCCATTTCTTGTAGTGATCGATTTTTCCTTTCAACTATGCCATTTTGTTGTGGAGTGCGTGGAGCAGAAAAATTGTGAGTGTACCCTTGAGATGTGCAAAATTCTTCATATACATGATTTTCAAATTCTCCACCATGATCACTTCTAATGGTACATATTTTGCTTTGTAATAGATTTTCAATCATAGGGAAAATTTTTATAAAAGCATGAATAGTATCATCTTTGGTTGCAATAAAATGTACCCATGTATATCTACTATAATCATCAACAATAACAAAACAATATCTTTTGCCACCGATAGATTGTGTCCTCATAGGTCCAAATAAATCCATGTGAATTAATTCTAAAGATCTACTGGTGCTAAGTTCATGTTTAGGTTTAAAAGAGGTTTTTGTTTGATTTCCCAATGTACATGGTTCACAATTTTCAACTTGATCAAAGGATAAAGTAGGCAAACCACGAACAAGATCATATTTCACTAACTTTTTGATAACATGTGAACTAGCATGTCCTAGCTTTTTATGCCATAATTGTAAAGTATTTTCATTTGCAAGCAAGCATTTTCCTACTACATATTTCATAGAGTTAGGTCTAAGAATATAAAGATTTCCAACTCTTTTTCCTTCATAGACAACATTTGTAGTGTTTTCTATTAATAATTTGTAGCAGGTTTTGTTAAATAAAACATCATAGCCACTATCACATAATTGACTCACACTTATTAAGTTATGGTGCAAACCATCAACAAGTAGAACATTCTTTATTTCGAGGTTTGTACCAATGTTACCTATTCCAACAATTTTACCTTTACCGTTATCTCCAAAAGTGACTGTTCCACTCTTCTTTTCTTCAAAAGTTTGAAATGCATCCTTGTTTCCGGTCATGTGTCTGGAACATCCACTGTCAACCACCCAATCCTGCATTAGAATGTAGGTTTTGGTACCCATGTGATGGTCCGATATGGTTAGAAGCATTTAAGTAGAGACTGTATAAAAAATCTGATTCAGAACTTCAGTCGGTCGACAATTGTTCGACCGACATCTTTCTCGGTCGACTAATCGTCGATCGAGAAGGTTGCTGTATTGCAAATTAAAGACAGAAATTCAGTCGATTGACCAATTTTCGACCGAAATAGTTGCTGTTTGATTTTGATTTGTCACAGGCATCTGGTCGGTCGACAAAAGTTCGACCGATTATATTTTCAGTCGACAATACTTCGACCGACTAAGTTTCTGTTTCAGTACAACAATTCAGAAAATTATTACAATGCATAAAACCTTTTATTAAGTTGAGATAATACAATATGAATTGCAAAATTAAGTATTTGATCATATCTCAACTGAATTGCATTCTACTCTACTAAGTTTGGGATTTTGGGACCCAAACTAAGTAGGAATCCTTGGTTTTATACGGGCATGCAAATGAATAATGTCCAAGACGTAGACAAAAATGACAAGTAATTGAGTCAACTTCATTTCTCTTTCTAGGAATTGTGTTCTTAGGTACAAACATAGTCCGAGTTCTTTTGGGTTGATTTTTCTTTGGATCATATCCCAAACCTTTTCTTCCATTGAAACTAGAGGAGGCTTTTAGGATGTTGTCAAGGATATCTTTTCTTCTTAACTCATGTAGGTTTCTTTGTAGCTTAGCAATATCATCCATCTTCTTGTGTAAATCTTTTCTAGCTTGATCTAAATCAAATATTAGGGAGTCTCTTTCTTTTACAACATTGTCATAATCTAAATAGTTACATAGAATAGGTTGAGTCTGAAAATCTTTTAGTTTAGCTAACAATTCAGTCTTTTCTTGAGAGAGAAGATCAACATTTGTTTCTAGAGTGAGTAGCTTGTTAGTGCAATCATTTAAAGATGTTTTTAAAGACAAATTTTCCAGATCAATGTTGTTCTTTTCAGAAGAGAGATCATTTAATTTAGCATATAGCTCATCATTTGTTTTGATAACCTTCTTTAGTTTCTTCTTGACATCAACATATTTATCATGAGTTTCTTGTAAACTATTAATTAACTCTTCTTTAGGAAGATCAAGTAGTCTTACCTCTTGAGAGTCTTCATCATCTTCTCTTGCCATTAGACATTCCACCTTTTCTTCTCCGATTTCACTTTCACTTGACTCGTCCCATGCAACTTTATAGGCTTTTTCTCCCCTCTTCTTGTGTGAGCTTTTCTTTCCTTTCTTTGCTTTAGGACATTCATTTTTGAAATGTCATTTCTTTCCACACTCAAAGCACCTAGGAGGAGAAGAAGAAGAACTAGAAATTTTGTTAGATTTAAATCTTCTATATTTCTTACCATTGACAATCAATGCTTCTTCTCCTTCTTCTTCACTTGACTCCTCACTTTCTGGTGTGACTATCTTTGAAGCTTTTAGATCCACATCCTTCTTCTTTCCTTGCTGAAGTTCACGTTCTCTTCTTTCTTCCTCTTCTAGGGTTGCTTCATGAGCTTCTAGATTACCAATGAGTTGCTCCATTTTCAGCCTAGTGAGGTCATTAGCTTCTTCAATGGCTGTCACCTTTGGCTTGTATTTAGGAGGAAGTGATCGAAGGATTTTTGATACCTGATCTTCTTCAAGAACAGTTTTTCCTAGGGCATTTAAACCATTAACAATAGAAGAGAATTTTGCAAACATTTCACTAATAGATTCATTTGGATCCATACGGAAGTGTTCAAACTTTTGTTTAAGCATGCTAATCTTAGAATTCTTGACTTGAACTGTACCTTCATAAGTTATGGACAGTCTATGCCATATTTCATAGGCTGTGTCACAGTTTGATATCCTATTAAATTCTCCTACAGAAATTGAACAATATAAAATGCTTACAGCTTTGGCATTCATTTGAGCCAACTTTACCGTGTTTGCATCCCACTCTGCATATTGTGTTTGAGGAAGCTCGTATGGGGTTGACACCATCCTCCATAATTCCCAATTGATGCCGTGGGAGTAGAACTGCATCCTTCTCTTCCAATATGTGTAGTTTGTTCCATCAAATGCCAGAGGTCTAGCAATAAGTGTTCCTTCAAGGTTAGGGTTGTTAAGCACCCCGTCACCCATTCTTCAAGACCTTGTTAAGGTTCCTTGAAACTTGCTCTGATACCAATTGAAAAACACTAGAGGGAGGGTGAATAGAGTTTTTAAATATTTTAACAATTATTTAACTCAAAACAACCACAATTGAAAATGGAAGAAGGAGACAGGTGTTTAGAGTGGTTCCAACTTTAGCAAATACTAAAGTTGTCAGTCCACTACCCGGTTGCTTACCCAACCGGGATTTTGAAAGTATTAATTTTATTACCTTCACAAGGATTTACACAAAATACAATACTTTCTTTACACCCCTTGAACAGCCTTCACTTGAAGTAGATGCACCAAGTTGAGGTAGCCTTCTTGAAGTAACTCCAAGCTCCCCCTTGAAGTAGCCTTCCTCTCTAGAAGTAACCTCCCATTGCACCAGCCTTCTTGAAGTAGCTCAAGGTCCCCTTCTTCACCAAGAAGATCTCCAACCTCTCCAATCCACAGCCTCCAACCTAGGAGTAGCCAGGAGAGTACAAACAATAATAGAGAACAAGAAAGGAAAAAGGAAATTACAACTTATCCTTTTGTAGCACAAGGCTTGATTTGCCTAGATCAAGCGTGTAGATCTCCTAACCAAAGTGTATGGAAATGTAATTGCAGTGGATAGGAGATGCTAGCCTATAGGACACGAAATTTGAGCTAAGAGAAGAAGTATCCAATTGTCACTATGCTCAATTTGCTCACAAACAGGTTGCTCAAAGTATGCTCAAAGATTTCTCAAGTGTAACAAGTGAGTTTAGGTGTCCTAAGGCATGTCCTATTTATAGGAATGTCCTACAAGTGCTTAAGGACGTTCTAGACACCTTCTAGGGGTTTCTAAGTGCTTAACTAGCCGTTAGGTACAAGTTTGTTGCTTTAGCAACGGCTAATTAATTAATTCTGCAGTTGCTGTCAGAGTCCATCTCGGTCGAGAAATGGTCGACCGAGACACCTACTCGGTCGAACTTTTGTCGACCGACAGGCTCTCTGAATCAAGTGTTTTGCAACGTTTATCTCCAACTGCCAACTACCTTGTCAGATGTGTCTAACGACTACTTGGGTCTTTCTCGGTCGAGAAGATTGTCGACCGAAAGTGTCTCAGTCGAGGAGTTAGTCGACCGAGATTGACCCTGTTTCAATTTTTTAATTAAAGCACTAAGTGTGTGTATGAGTGTGCATATGTGACACTTATTTGAAGGAGATGACCTATCTAAATGTGATGTTTAGCTAGGGAGAATCTAACGCTTGATTTACATGAAATCTAAGTACTTGTACATTATATATTTGTACAAGTTTTTACAAAGCGATTACATTTCATGAAAATATAAATATGTAAGCATATGGATTTCCCTAATTGCTTTGTCATCCACCTTATTCCTGCAACACTCAAGTAGCATGTTAGATTAACAAGAATGAAATGTTTGTCATTATCAAAACAAAGGGATTTACAAATGTCCATTTAGCCAACAGCTACACCCAATAAAGGATGCCACCAAGGAGTACTGCATGGGTGGCATCGTCAATCTTATTGCGGTCGGGTTAGGATACCCACGGGAGCCACGCAGTCTCTCAAGGACAAGGGGCGATGAGAAGATCGACCTCGAGTTCCTCATGAGAGCCAACATTATCAAGAAGGAGGGGTGAAGCTAATTCTACAAATTCATGAGAACAAGCACCCTCCTTTCGCTTCCTAGCTGCGCCAACTACGACGCAGAAAAGCTAGTCTTCACCAGTACAAAGATCGAAGCGGTGGCAGTCGAAGTCGCTTACGCCGCCACCACCAGTATACAAGAGAGGGCGGCTGCAAGAGGAGAACCAATTCCTCTTGACACTCGGCAGGACAAATCTTCCACAAATCCTGTCGAGCCATCCACTGCTCCAGAGCCACCGACGACAGCTATTGATAGAGCTGTCGCCGCTCCAACCATCCCAGCCACGATCATGACAATATCTGCCATGGCTGAAGAAGTACCGGCAATCGTGCAAGTCGCCGAGGCAACCAGGGCTGAGACATCCGCCCTGACCCCGACGGAAGCTTCCATGGAAGAGACAGCCACAACTTCTAAAACTTATGTGGTGCCCTTAGTGGCAGAAGAAGAAGCACAGCCGGACGCCAGTAATGGGGCGTTCGTCGAGATCCTCGAGATGGAGCTCAGAGCTGCATACCTTACGCCGACACCACTGCTGGTGTCTCCTATGGCAGCTATAGAGGAGGTCACCGACAACGCAGAGGTGGAGCAACAACCACCAACACCGCAACCTTCTCCATCACAACAAAGGGGCGAGGCAGGGACAACTGTAAAAACACTTATGCCTCGCCCAGTAGAAATTACCTTGCGAACAATCGAGATAGATTCTACCTTGTCGGGTAGACCCTCGCGCGAGATGAGTGTCACGAGGATGAGAGGGAGATCTGCAAGAGCCCCTCCGTCGCTCGGCAAGATGCTGGGGTACGAACTCGATCACTTGCAGGAGGTAACATAAAGCCACTCGGCTACATTTACTTCACTAACCCATAAGTTTTTTATTATCCAGCAGAGGTTGAATAGCCAGGAGTGGCAACTGCTGACTCTAGTTGGTCTCTCCGGCCAACTAGAGGCACTCAACGCTACAAAAGGCCCTCTAATGCCTCGACGTGATCGAGGAGAGGATGAACAGGAGGGACGATCACCCGTGTCCAAGGCAGCCGAGGAGATCTTCGTCACCTCCCGGCTCAGGCTCTCAACCCTCCTCGTCAGCATCCTCGCCAAGATCGTCGTCTACTTCTTCCTCCAGCGGTCTATCCCCAATGCCCGAGGTAGGGACGCCGCAAAGGTCAGCCAAAGGAGCTCCAGGAGGACAGGCGAGCTCCTGCGGTTTGGAAGAAGCAGCCCCCTCAGTCCCCCTAGACGAAGCTGAGGACGATAACAAAATAATTAGCGTTGGGGAGGACTCTTCTGACGAATCTGAGGGAGAAGGGGGGACATCTGTGCCGCCAATGAAAGACACCCCCATAGGAAGAAGCTCGACGGCAGATGAATTCTCTGCACCGTCAGAGATACCTTCCTTTGAGATGGCCGACTTCCACAGAAGGGTCATCGACTACCTGTCGATCAGGGACCAGAAGCTACTGAATAAGGTCCTGAGGTCACAGGCTGATGAAAAGACGTCGTATGGAGCGACGACTACTTCTCTGTACGACGGGGATCACTCAGAAGCATATTCCGCTCACCAGCCATCGTCGGAAAGAAGTTGTTCAGGGTCCTAGAAGGTGCAATAATAGAGAATATCAGTACCGGGACAGGTCGGAGAACAATATACAACGCCACCCCGACCTTGGCAAGAAGATTGATGATGGGAGTACCAGACTCCATCGCGGTGGCCAACATGCTGCGACACATCAAAGAGCACAACACGAACATTGTGTTGGCCCCGTACAAGCACCACAACATATGGTTCCTGTGTGTGGCAGACCTCCGGAACCATGACGTCCATCTCCTCAGCTGCTGCAACAAGGAGGTGCCATGCTCATGACTTATTTTCAGTCACCCAGAGGACAAACATCTCAGGCTTCTACCATTGCATCTTCTCTGAGCCATCAAGCAAGGAGTCCAACGTCATAGCGGCGTTTTGAACTTCTTCTCTATCGGAGACTTCCCCATCCAAGCAGAAGAGGGAAGCGGAAACAACGCCTTTATCGTCTTGCATGCCATGGAGCTGCTCAACATATTCAGATACATAAGGCATCTCTAGGGACAAAACTTCTACCAGCTCAGAAGCATATATGCACTGCTGCTGATCAAAGACAGGTGCTACTTCCAAGACACAGGGGTACCAGAGAGGCTTCTAGACAGTGATCAAGCAGACGAATCTTCACAACCCAGCAGCACTCTAGAGAAAGAAGCTGAGATAGAAGCGGACATCTACGGGGCAGGTAAGTGGTTAGAAATCCTGCGGGAAGTACACGGAATCGAAAACCCCACTTCGCCTAAAACAACAGAAGAAATGATCAACAAATTCAACCGTTTCTCGTGCTCTACACTCACGCAGGAGCAGGTCAATGAAGTTCTTCTAAAGTTAGCTGACTCTACCCCAGCAGATGTCATCTATGAGGCAGGCAGTGTCATAGTCCCAGTTTATGACTTGAGGGACATGGTAAAAGAAGGAGGATGTTTGGCGATATCTGTGGCGGCCGCCTACATCCAAACACTACAAAAGAAGTTTGAACACACATACATAGCTCATCCAATGTTGTTCAACGACATCTGCCTTGCCGATGAATCAGGAGCGAAGCAATCCTTTCTGGCAGAGTTGCAGTGCAGGGTTCCATGCACAATCTTCCTACCCATCCTGCACTACAACCACTGGACGCTCCTGACGATGTACACTCGCCAACGAGCAGGAATCTTCTATAACAGCTCAGACAGCAACAAAGATCATCTAGTGCAGTGTACATCGACGACGTTGACCTCCCTCGAGCGCTTAGTACGAAAATACTATGACGAGGTGGCAACGCTGATACAACCATTCTTGGAGACGGAAGCGAGCAAATGGCACGAGCTCCAATTCTATCACCGTAGCCCGCAACAAATTCCTTTATCCAACGACTGTGACATCTTTGTGCTGGAATGGATATCAAATGAAGAGACACCTGACCAGCTCCACCACATCGACTATCACAACAAACGCGGAGAATATGTGTGGGAGCTTCTATCTGGAAAAGGCACGCTCACCAGCTAACCCTCACTGAGTTAACATTACCCTACCTTATCTACTTCACAACTCTGGGACAGAGTGTGGAGTAAGTTTGGGGTGGTATTATGTACCAGTGAGGGAGGTACTAAAAGCACTTCAAACTTCACCTCTTTTTTTCTTTTTCTATAACATGTGTACATATACATATACATGCCTCATACAAAAATACAATTTTTTTTTGCTTATTTTGTCTCCATACATATGTACAAAGACACTGTATAGTAAAAACATGATATGACTTCTTGCAAATTTGTTTTCAATGTGTCCAAAGAGGTACATGTTTTGTTATGTCTTTTTGAAAATGCAGCCTCAAACAACAAAAGACTACAACTTTCCATGCAAAAAAAAATTCAAAAAATAATCTCGTGACAGCTAAGAGACATGTATACGGAAGGAAAAAGCTGCAAACAGCAAAAATTTTCTCTCGTTTTCCCTTACCCAACAAAATCCCAAAAAGATAGAATAGCCTTATGAGAGTGAATAAAAGCATGAGAGTTGTGCCAAATGAAAAAAAGTACACACATGTGTTCCAAAAGTACCCATCTTTAGGCATGGTAGATCCGGGGCAGTGGTACGTAGGATGTGAAATCACTGCTCTAAAGCCAACTGGCTTGGACTGCAGGGACCACTCACCCACTAACGGACCCGTACCTGGATGGACTGATAGGAAACAAGAAAAACCACAAAAGCCTTAAACCTACCCAAACACACAAATTTCTGTTATCAAAAGTTGTTTGGTGTGAACGCTAACTTTGAAATCATACACCCAAGTCTCGCCGAAGCTGTGGAATTTTTTTTTGCTTAAATAAGGCAGGAAAAGTAAAGTCGGTTGTTCGTGATCGGGCAGTATTCTCTGTAAGACATATCAATACTCACTCAAACCCATGGTCTGAAAACCATACCGGTTAAGAAGAAGCATCACAAAACAAAGTTTAAAGATTGATTGAGGACAATCAAAATGCTAAGTTTGGGGGAGTTGATAACACCAAAATTTGTGATGTTTTTGGCCCTTATTTCACTGTCAAATCTCCCCTTTTAAACTGTTTTCCTCTCCTTTTTGTCATGTTTTTGAATAAACAGGCCACGCTATGCTCTTAACTCAATTTTATCATCTTTTGCATAGTTTTCCTCATTTTCGACTCATTTATTAGCAAAAAGGCCCATCTCGGCCCATGAACGTGTTCTACCTGCATCGGCCCTCCGACCAGTCGGCCGACACACTCATTGCACGATAAAGCTATCGCATGACACGGGTGTGCCGCGCAAGGAGGATCTGACGGGCGATGCGCCACTTACCCGACATGGAGCTGTACTCGCCACGACTACTGAAGCGTGTCGTGCGATATATACAAGCCACCCATCGACAGACGCCCACTCGTCATGACACCCGACACCCTCTGTGCTGGGTGACACACATATCGGGCATCCCTGAAGCCGCAATAATAGAGCTGATGGAGGACACGTGGCGCCCGGAGAACCACAACTTCTCCCAACCGCTGCCTATAAATAGAAGCTACAGGACTCCGATGGGACGGGTCAGAATTTCGTGAAAGCTAACTTGGGAAAGCACCTGGAGCTAGCGTGTCGCATCCCAGAGGTGCACCGAGCGATACTAGGTGAGCACTTCTCCGACCCGAGAGGGCGGGAATGGTTCACTTAGAATCCGCCCCGGTCACCGCAGCAACCCGATATCAACCAACGAGGACACCCGATATGAGTAACCCGATACCCTAAGCAGTCTCTAGCCCAACACGATACCGAGCCCGATACGAATCACCCGTCATAGTGTGTCGCCTGAGAGGGTGGCATCCCGTCACGACTGTATCGGGCGAGAGCGCTTTGGTCGGTACGTTTGCCTGTCGTGGCCTATCGCCCGACAGGGAGCTGTGACCGACACAGGCGTATCAGGCAGAGCTCCAAACTGGTATCAGGCTAGAGGAATCTTAGGTATCTGATGCTGCATGCCACTCTTCTAAATCAAGGAGGCGATACTTATCTTTCTTTTTTAGTCATTTACTTTCTTTACTTAGGCAATGTAACCAAACCCCTTTTTTATAATGATTATGCTGGTGGAATCAGAGGAGTTTTAAATATCTGTTGGCCTTATGTTTGGTTCCTTTTTGTTAGATGATTACTCTGTTTAGCATCCGAACTCTAGCTTGTATGCTTGGATCATGTTTTGACTAGCTATCAAACCGTGTTTCCCGTTACAGCAACCTCAAGAGAGGTGTTGTGGCTCTAGTGTTTGGTTCGATACGGGAGTACGAGAGTACCCAGGATCGGAGTTGCTTTAGTGATCTTTCCACTCTAACCCAAGTCCAACAACCTTAAGAGAGGTGTTGGTGCTTAGTTAGAGGTACCCTCTTTGAGATAAGGGGTACTGGATGTTCCTGTTGCCGCTTGTTTTACCAAAGTTTTTCCCTTTTGTTCCTTACTAAAGCAACAGTGTTATCCTCTCTGGTTCTTTTGTGCAAAACCCCTAAAAACCGATAAACGCTTAAAAACCTTAATTTTCCTTGTAGCTCCAGTTGGAGGTAGTTTTCTTTTATTTTTATCGATCTTCGCTTGTTGTTCCCTTTGGGAACTTT
Source organism: Alisma plantago-aquatica (assembly GCA_963693085.1). Classification (NCBI taxonomy): domain Eukaryota; kingdom Viridiplantae; phylum Streptophyta; class Magnoliopsida; order Alismatales; family Alismataceae; genus Alisma; species Alisma plantago-aquatica. The sequence continues at coordinate 657,194,795 of OY856410.1, forward strand.
ATCCTCACCTTGCTTTTAAAGGAGTGTAATGTGTTGATTCCGAGTTCTTAACACCACCACCCTTGTCCCTGTGGTTCGACCCTGATCACTACTTCGGACCCCGTCATCGTTGTGGGGGCCTAAGAGTCGGGTAATTTAAAAGTCCGACTACTTCAAATCCGCTCCTTTTGGATGCACGATTTAGGCTGATAACCCTAGTCAAATATTATTGTGGAAGAAAAATAGACAACAATAATACGTAAGACTAGAGTGTGTGTTTGTTGATGACAAAATCTCATTAGTCATGATATGTGATATCAAACCAAGCACATAGATACTTGTTATGGAACAATGTATTCGACACACCCACCATGGGGTGATGCATAGAACCATTGAATGGTAGTCAGAATAATATCCCATGATGATAGTGGTGATTGTGGTTCTTAGACATGAAAATACTACACTCATCACATGTCATTCATTATACTTTGACATCATTTAGCGTGACCTTGAATAAGGGTTTCCATAAAGGTGATGCTCGGGTACACTGTGATGCATAGGATTGACTATGAGTGATGTAGATGGAATTTGTCTCTCCTACTGGAGTTGATATCTGGGCCACTTGATAAGCAAGACGGAGAAATATATGGCCATGCTCACGTGAATCAATATATGATATGTGAGCTCACATGCATCTTAGATAGTCTGCTCTAGTTCAAGGAACATGGATTGAATGTTGAAAAGGATAACGATTCCATGCCTCGAGTTCAATCTAGATATCAGAGACAAAGGAACTATACGATCACAGTAACACTTATCACAAATTGTAGGTTGAAGTCATTCTCTGACTTTTCAATTACTTGGGTAGCAATGATGTGTTGCTAGATACCACTCACTGCTTTTGATGTCATAAGTTAGTTATGGACATTCACTGTCATTGTAATTTGTGACCTATTGGGTCACACACATAGAATGCACCTGGAAAAGGAGTTTACTCATGAATAAGGTTTTACTTAATTACTAAAGTGTTTAGGTATTCAATTTAAACAATATTAATTATACATTAGCTAAACAGGAAAATGAAATGACCATTTCACAAGTGAAAGGACAGTTTCATGAAATGAAACAACCATTTCAAAAGTGAAATGTCTAGTTCATCATCTGGATTGCCCAGTTCAATGATCAAAACAATTGGATCAAGGATTGATGATGACATCATTCTATGAATTAATCAAATATTAAAAACCAATGTATTTTCAAATAGGAAACATTGTGACCTGATCGGTTCAAGGGTTGAACAGACCAGTTCACCATTCACATTTTTTAGAAAATTTATAAAATTTTGTCTCTTCGACTCCCATATGAATTGGAAACCCTGACCCTAGCCATCCTATATAGGGGGGTAGCCTAGGCTTTCAGATACACAAACAATAAGCTTTTATGATTATTTTTCTCTATGGTTGTGGAAACCAGAAAGCCCGAGCAAGTCTTACCTATAAAAGGGAGGACAACAAGGGAGAAACAACACGGGAGAGTGAATCAACCCTAGCAGGTTGACGTTTCAAGGGAAAACTCCTTCCCGTTAGCTCTGATAGCACAACACAGAGTTCACGGTGGTTCATGTGGATTACGTAGAGGCATGGGGTCTATTGCCACCCACTAGGAGGACAACAACCATCGTCGTCTGTGATGTTGCACTAGGAGGCCACCACTGCCAATTGTCCGAGTGTTGCTTACAAAAGAAGTGTGCAAGAGTTGTCACTGGACTTGCTCTAGGATCAGGCATATCTCTTATCAAGCCTCCTTTCCAATCTATAGTATTACCATTAATTGGTTATGGGGAATATGGTGAGTAAAAAAAAATCTACTGCCATATCTGACGTCATATTTCCCTACATTGATATCAGAGCCATGCTAATTTACTACCTTCTGGGATTTAATCGATGTGATTAGATTTTTGTTTTATCATATATTTTATTGCATACAATGTGAATATTTAAAATGATTAATGTGCATATCTGATTAAATACCACATACAATCCCATATATATATATATATGTATATTATAAATGCAATTTACGTGTTGCTCAAAAATTGGTTTTGATAGTGGATATTAGCATGGTTATTGCTAATAACCCCTAGATATTTGTGCTGGTTGGATGATTGTTATTCCTATTTATATCTCAATTTGCATATTGCACCTCTCTCTCCTTTTCCATATGTAAAAGTATAATTTGTTTTCTTCCTATAATCCCCTTGAATGTAACTCAAGGTTTTCCTATTATAATATAACATGTTCAAAATGATTAGGATAGTTTCCTATCCTATTATGGCAAAGAAGACATTCTGCACTAGACGAACTGACCGATTTAGATGACAAACTAATTGGCTGGAGGACCGAGGAGGCCAGATGACTGAGGAGGCAGACGATAGGAGCTAAACCGATCGGCTGGTGGACCAACCGATCGGTTGGAGGGTCCAGACGTTGCTTGGATAGGACTAGATGATTGATTTGAGGGACCAACTGATTGACTACGAGGCCAAGTGATCGTTTTAAGAGTTGAATTGATCAGCCCAGACTGGTTCTAGTACAAATCTTCATCAACAACAGGTTGCTACATATGATGTGGACCTTAGGTGGTAGTAATTGTTTGTGGCTCCAAGGAACTACAATAGTATGGCCATAACCATCACTTGTATTTTATAATTGCAAGTTTTCATTTGTGAGATATAGCATGCATATGATACATACTATATGTATGTGGTGATTGAATATATATATATATATACAAATCCCTCAATCAAACATATTAAGTCTTAGATGCTTTCCATAAGCAATACACATGAAAAAACTATATCAACTAAGTGTATGTTACACCAAATCATGGTATTTTGTATATCTCGTGGAATTGTGATGGTAGTTATACAGGTCTGCCAAAGTTGGGTGCATTGTTATTGTGTTGGCCTTTGGATTAGACTTAACTAGGTGATCTTAATGAGACTAAGTACCTAGAAGAATGTAGATGACTATGACAAGGAGTTTTGCGCACCACCTATCCAATAGTTGCATTTAGATGCAATTGGCAAAAGTTTCCTACCTAAATAGTCAAGTCGAGGGCGATTAACCAAATCTAACTCATTATTTGATGAAAATGGATCTGAACTCACTAGAAGATTGTACATTGCAATCTTCTAAATTGGTAGTGAAGGCTATATATTTGAACAAAATAGTGGGAGCGATAATTAATTAAAATCCTCATTCATATCGTTAAACTTATCAAATCAAATCAAATCAAAAGTGTTTTGATAAAATTGCAAATTTCTTTTGTAGAATATAAACGTCAAACACAAACACATTGTGAAAACTTGGATTTCTCTCTCATATATGGTACCCCTTCCTCTCTCATCAAGTTCCCTTCTTACTTAGTTGGATACCAATTTCATGGTCCGAGTGTGGTGACACTCCAATTTGATCACATCAATGATCAATTTCCCGATATGTGACACTAATTTGAGAAATGAAATAACAACTACACTTAAATTTGTAGCCATCCTATAGTTAAGATTGATCCTTTTAAATATGATATTTTTGTTCCCTTTTATACTTCAAGTGGTAGAGCTCTCAATTTTTAATCTAATGGCACAAAATTACCTCAATCAGACCTGCGTAGCCCAAGTTATGAGATTTTTAAGTTCTCATTGATCTCCCTTGATTCAAATCATTTTTTCTCCTTGGTTGTTGATTCGGTCTGGCCACTTTGGGCCCATGGGAGGGCGCACGGCCCAGCTACCACCTCCCTTACCCCTAACCCTAAAGAGATGCATCTAATCTCGGCCATTGAGATCCAAAGGCCACATACTCGTCTCCTTGTCCGTACGGTGCGCCAGTGCCAATGGTGTGTACCACCCCAACTACCCCCTCAACACCACCCTAAAAACCCCAATCTCACCTCTTTCTTGTGTTTGGAACCCCTCAAACATCTCATTTCTCCTCCCTCATGTGTTTTCACATGTTTTCCCTCTCATTTGTGTCCTAGGGTGCCACCATCAACTCTCCTTCTCCTTCCCTCAGCTTCCATGACTGGCTGGCACCACCACCACCAAGATACGTGGATACGAACCCCCAGACATAGTTGAGGTGGGCATGAGTCCACCCAGCTCACAACAGCTCACCTGGTGCAAAGGTGGGTCCCCAAGGCCCTAATTGATGTAGGTTTTAGCAACTCCGGTGAGCAGAAATGAGTGAACTACCACCACTTAACCGTGCAGGCACACCCTAAGAGGGAGACAATCATGCCACCATTGGATGGGGGCCCGTTTGTGAGCGAGTGACTGAGATCAGTCCACTAAAGCCCCTCTCTACCCTCCCACACATAGTCATGGTCAACGTTCGACCAGGCACCGACCAATGGGGATACCGTGCGTCCAAGATGCTACCATAATGTGAGGGAAGGAAGGTGCAGCTCAGGCTGCAGTTTGCTAAATCCACAAACTAGATCAGCCTTGAAATAATGTGGTAACACCTTCAATGATATATCCTACAGTTCTGAATGCAAATATTGGAAAAAACATATCTCCCTCCTCTCTTGGCCAAATAGGGAAAACCAATATATCAAATTGATTAACTTGGCAAACCCTACAAAAATGAACATGTTCCCAGACCCTAAATCTCCTCTTGGCTTCTTTGTTTTGCTAAAAGTACGATATTTATCTATACTTGGACACTTTAACTTTGCCCTATATTGCTAATCTTGCTTCTAATGGACATCTAGAATCATACTAACCTTGAAGATCAGTAACCTTATGTTCCTCTATGACTCTAATATTAGCCCATACTCCCCTTTTTCTATATGTGTGTCTATATGGCTTGAGATGCTTGAATGTGACTCTTTTAAGATGGTATTTGTTGAACCTTGAACAAATGAGGTCCTTAACCCACTTGATGCATACAACACTAGTGGGTCTTTGAAATCAATAGCACCATGATGTGTTATGATGTAAATGGCTAAGGCCAACCCCATTCATGATATAATGATGTATGTGCCCCTTTGACACCTATTATGACCTATATGACTTGATTGTACAACTTGTGCCCTAATCTCAGTATAGGTCTAAATCTCATGTTCTAACCTCATATATCAGTTTTGTTTCTCTTATTCTTGACCCCTTTGATGGGGATGTCCCACTTAGATCATATGTTGGGCCCTACTGATAAATGTCATATATGTGGGGTATTGAATGTATGTGGGTATGTTGATACAAATGTTGAGTTTCTGATGCCTAGTCCCTAGGGGACATTCACCCAACTTTGAATGTAATTCTTGTGCCTTATCTTGCTGATCTAAACTCATATCATGCCCCAAATCATGTTTTTATGGATTATGATCATGACCTCGTGTGCCCTATTATGAGTCTTTGAACCTTATAATGTACATGAGTGGCATGAATCTTGAAATGATCATGTATAATGCATGGAACCTCGAAATGACTTGAAACTTGAACCACACCTTTATGATGGAGCCTAGACCAGTAAAAGATCATCAAAAATGTAATTTACTAACTTGGAATCTAACTTGACCAAAACCCTAAAATGAAGATAATTAGGGTTAATGATGAGAATGTAATACGTGTATGTAATCGTGTTCTAAATCAGGTTTGGCTTGTGATCTAGATGGTCAAGGATAGGCTATGAATCTTTGAATCATGTATGGGCTTTAAATAATTATATCACTATGGCTTTATTGATTGAAATGTGATACATATGTATGCTTACTTTCTTTCTCAAATATTGTCATGTAGTATTCTAATATGTACTCAATGTCTGTCTCGTATTGTTGTTTTATACTTGCAAAAATAATTTGGAAACTCCATTATACAATGTTAAAATAGGGTTTTGCTCAATGACTTTAGTCTTTGAGGTCCCTCATGCTTAAACAGGGTTAGCTCTTGGGGATGGCCTCAAGGCCCCTCATGTATAAAAGGGTTAGCTAATCTTGAACACTCTTATAGACCCTTCCAATGGGAAGTTAGTTAAAGGCCTTATGATACATGATATTGTTGGTATAATTGGAGTAAAATAACATAAAACATGGGCTCTTGTTTTGCTAAATAGTTAAATTGTTTATTCTTGTTTGTTTACTCCTGCAAATCTTTTCAAATTATGCAAAGTTTATGCATATGTATCTTTTAGCCCTATACTCAGCACTTCGTGTGCTTGACCCGCCTTGTCTCCTGTATAGGTTAGGAGATGGATAGAAGTTGATGGGCTTGGTGAGCTATGTCAAGTGTACTTGTTGTAAGATCCCTAGTCTACATGAGCAGACTTATAAAATTGTACTCTTGAATATGTATATTACAACCCCAATTTTTGGGTTCATTTGGTGAGAAATGTGATTTCTCATATTAAAGATATTTGAACAAATAAAGATATAATTTGTTTTGAATAAATGGATTTCGTTTACAATAGACTTGATGATTGTTTTGTGGGCTTTATTAGCTATTGGGCCCAATAACAAGGAAAAGACATAAGGAACTCCATTATTAATAAGAAATGAAGAAAAGAAAAATGTAGAAACCTCTAGATGGCAAAAGTATGTAATCCAAAGGTGGATTTCATACCTCTTGGGTTCCTTGGGGTCCGAGGAGTCCAAAGTTGCAAAGATAATGCAAAAAGAAAAAAAAATATCAATTAAATATTTCTTTATTAAGAAAGAATTGAAAATAATGGTAAAATGTGGAAAATAAGTGGAAAGAAGTATAATTGAGTTATCCTTGGAGGAATTTCGTATCCCAAGGATTCCTAACATTAAAAGGAATACCAATGAGGAAAATAAAAGAGAAATAAAGAGAAATCCTAAAAAAGAGATATTTTAATAAGAAATAAACAAGATAATGAGAAAATAATGGATATAGATGCATCTAGAAGGATAATGAGTATCCATTAAAAATGATTTCGAAATATTTGAGTTTCTTGGGATCCAAGGAGTCCCAATGAAGAAAAATAAAGAGAAAATACCAATTATTGAAAATTAGAAGATAATGTGAATACATTATTAATGGATTATGTGGTATTGCTAAAAGAAAGTATTTTCTACTAAAGGAAAATAGGAATTCGTGCCAATGGATTAAAAAGCAAGAACAAAGAGAATAATGAAAAACCACTAGAGGGGGGTGAATAGGGTTTTATAGATATTTTAAAATAATTCAACTCAAACAAACACAATTGAGATAATAAGAAGGAGACAAGGTGTTTAGAGTGGTTCCAACCTTAGCAAATACTAAGGCAGTCAATCCACTACCCGGTTGCTTACCCAATCGGGATTTTGAAAGTATTTAATTTTATTACCTCGCAAGGATATTACATAAAATTACAACACTTTCAACATCCTTTGGACATCCTTCACCTTCAAGTAGTCTCACCAACCTTGAAGCAGCCTTCCTTGAAGTAACTTCAAGCTCCCCCTTGAAGTAGCCTTCCTCTTGAAGTAGCTTCTCGTTGAGACAACCTTCTAGAAGTAGTCCAAAGATCTCCTTCTCCACCAAGAAGATTAAAACTCTCTCCAATTCGCAGCCTCCAACCCTAGGAGTAGCAAGAAGAGTACAAGTAATAAGAAAGAACAAGAAGGGAAACAGAAATTACAATTACCACTTGAAGCACAAGGCTTGATTTCCTATATCAAGCATATTGATCTCCTAACCAATGAGTATGGAAGTGTAGGTTTAGTGGGTAGGAGATGCTGGCCTACAAGACACGAATTTGGAGCAAAGGAAATGAGTAGCAAGTACTAGAGTTGCTCAATTGCTCAAAATAGATTGCCAATTGCAAGTATGTAAGCTCAAGTATTGCACAAGTGTACTTTGGGTGTCCTATGGCTTGTCCTATTTATAGGAATGGCCTATGGATGCTTAAGGACGTTCTAGACACTTTATAAGGGGTTCTTAGTGCTCAACTAGCTGTTAGGTAACCATTAGTTGCTTTAACAACAGCTAGTTAATTAATTCTAAAAAGTGCAGACAGAGACATTCTCGGTCGAGGAATTGTCGACCGAGATCCCAGTCGGTCAAGGCCTTTATCGACTGAGGGACTGTCTGGAGTAAGTGTATGTAACGTTCTGATCCAACTCCCAACTACCTTGTCTGCTGTGTCTAATGGCTACCTGGGACATTCTCAGTCGAAGAGTTTGTCGACCGAGAGTGTCTCGGTCGAGAAGTTTGTCAACCGAGAATGACTCTGTTTCAATGTTTTAAACTAAATACTAAGTGTGTGTACGAGTGTGCAGTTGTGACACTATTGTAGGGGATGATCTATCTAAGTGTTTTGATTGACTAGGGAAGATCTAAACACTTGATTTACATGATATCTAAGTACTTGTACAAGTTTTTACATTTGATTACAATCATGAATTAAAGCAATTAGAGCATATAGATCTTCCAAGAGTTTGTCATCCACCTAATTTCTGCAACACTCAAGTAGCATGTTAGATCCACAAGAATGAAATGTTTGTCATTATCAAAACAAAGGGATTTAAATGATGTCCATTTAGCCAACAAATAAGAGGGATGATTTTCGAAATCCTAATATTAAAAGAAGAAGGAATATTAAAGAAATATGAGAGAGAGAAACTAGCTTCTTAATGAAGGAATCACTTTACTATTAGGAAAGGGCATTGCTAATTCATGGATGAACACCATAGGGCATGGATACTCTCCCCTATAAAAGGGGTAAGACCTTGGTTCAAGTTCAGGATGGAATCCCACGCAACTCTCTTCTTTCTCCTTCTTCTTTGCATGCAACCCTAACCAAGGGAAAGAATGCTACTCCAAGAGTAACCAGGCACCGTGAAGAGGTTACGATGGAGACCTGATGCTTCCACGACACCACGGAGAAGCACAATCATCTTCCTCGTGCTCTGGAACTTGTGCACAACCGTGGTATGGCTGTAGGTTGGCCATGAGTTGCGGAACCAAGCAGGCCCGAACAACCACCCTACCTGTGACCCAGAGGGTACTCCCTGTGCGCAAAGGAATGGCAGAGCTAGGGTGCCAAGTTTCGGGGAGTTTCCGGCCTTGGAGAGAGGGGAAACAACCTCACAATCAACTGCTATGGACGACTGCCTAGGGTTCCCGAGCTGGAAGATGACAGGGAGGTTTTGGACGGATCTACCCCTCCGGGGTATGAAGCGTTGACCAACTTAAAGGAGGGCAGAACGAACTTTTTGAAATGTTTCCAAACTAGCTGCAAAGCAAACGTTGCATGATAAAGGCTACGTGGTGCCTCCCTATTAGCCCAAGTAAGGTTTTATTACAAAAATCATATCTCCTTAATAGTAGCTCGGATGAATATGCATAGAATATGAAAGTTGCTCAGAAAAATGAGGGGAATCCACTAAAAATATAATTGAATCCTGATTCTAATTGCAATTCAAAAAGTAATGGAAGTTATCAACTTTAATACTTTAATGATTAAGAAACTCTATTTTGAGATGATTAATGTGATTAGTAGGGTTTAATGGATGATTAAAGTTGATATTAACTTGTTAATGGTAAAAAGGTACATTAAGCACAAAAAGGATGAACTTTGCACATAATTAGTTTAATTTAGAGTTTCTTGTGCATAAATATGCTTTAATAGGCCTTGAAACCCTAATATTGGTAAATGCGACTCTTAATGGCTTTAATTATTCAAAATTGTGAATAAAGCTAAGATTTGATTATTCTAAGATATTTTGAGTGTAAAGGTTTCTAATTGTGGATAAATACCTTTAATGTAGAAATTAGGGCTTTCTAATGAATAAAGGTAGAATTAATGACAATTAAAATTCATATGTGAATTAGACCATAATGAACTATGAATTGATGATAAATGAGCATAATGATCTTGTCATGGAATAAAAGGGATAAAGTGGTAGCTTTAATGTAAAAGAGGCTTAATGGACTTAATTGATGATAAATTGTGTTGTTTCGGAAATTAAGGTTATATGTTGTTAAAAGGTAACCTTAATAACTTTCATGAAGGATAGATGAGAAATTAGGGTTTAAAAGAGTAAAATGAAGCAAAAACCCTATTGCAAAGTAAACCCTAAAAGAGGTAAAAATCCTAAAAAGGAATAGAAACCTTAAGTAGCAAGATGATTTGAATAGATTTTGATAAAAAGGAATTGGATGTAATTTCAGGACTCTTGTACTTGCTTGATTGGATGTCTTGATTGATTGGACTATACTATCTCAATTCAGCCTAACATGTATGTGGTTAATTATGATTAATCACATTAGTTTTCCCGAAGGTTTCCTAGATGGTTAATCACATTGATTGAAACTAAACAGTTTGGATGTTCATACTGCAATTATAAAGTCACTATGGTTATCACAATTATAAATACATGTGTATTCTTGCACCTATATGCCACCCTGATGGAAGATGCCATAAAGGCCAGGCCCAAGAGGGTAGACCAATGGGCACCATGAGAGGTGACCCCAGACACCAAGCTCGGGAATGAGAAGGTGGTCTATGTTGCATGAATATGGGGCACCATGAGAGGTGACCCCCAGGCACCAAGCTCGGGATTGAGAAGGTGGCCTTAAGTCAATGGCAAAAGAGAAACCATGGAGGGGTATTCCAGGGTTAGGGTAAAAGCAGTGGAGAATGACACATTGAAAATGTAAATTGGTTTACTAATTACCCTCATTGTGATAATTAGTTTGTTAGCCATATTTGTGAACTTTTAGTTGTCCCCACATACCAACATATTCCGGTGTGCTGACCGACATTTTGTTTGTCAGTGTTTTAGGTACAATATTGAAAAGGACAAACAGTAAAGTGGCACATGTGGAATTAAATAAGAATAAAATTACAAAGGAGGATTAGTTAGAATGGACTCCTGATGCGGATAGAAGTAGATATCCATGTTTTTGGAAAAGGTATGCAAAGTTTTATTTTATACCCATTTTCAGTTTAGTTGGTAAAATTTGATAATTGTTATTGATTATTTGTCGAACCTTTGATCCTGTTAATTAGGATAATGGCTCTGACCTCTTGGTCTCCCTTAATTGGGGGTTACCGGGAGGCGGGGTCGTTACAATGTAATTGAAAGGTTGTAATAAAAGGATGTTTCTTAATAATATTGTTGAATGTTGAGATATTGTTGGTGCCTTTATCTTGTTATTTGTTCATGTGTGCTAAGCTTTACACTTCCACATTGACGCTTTGGTAATACCATGCTAGGGACGGATGCCTGGGTCATGTCGCCATTGACTTTATAGTCATGTGGAGTTAGGATTTGGGTAAGAAATGGTTCCATGACAAATGGTAATTGAGAATGAATAATAACTACACTAAAAATTACTCACATGAAACATAAACTAAACACAACTTTACATCTCAAACCTAGAAACTTAATATGTTGTCCCTTGTGGACTAGGCTGTCTTAGCCTCTAGGTTAAAACCTAGATGTTCTAGAACTAGGTGTAGGCTTGTGTGATCTCTAAAATCTTTCTTTCTCCCCCTTTTATCCTGTAGTATGGGCTGTAGGTGTAGGAGAGTGAGAAAAAGGAGACCTTATTACAACCCTAGACATATGTTCATGACATGCTTAGGGTAGCTACACAATTATGCACCATGATCTTGCTAGTTTTCTAGGTGTTATGGTACTAGGCTGCCTAATGAGTGTGGTAACTCATTTTGGGTTTGGTTTTATTCGAATGGAGTATGGTGGTTTTCATTGCCTGTTTCAACGTTGGAGAAAACTTATTTCATGTATTAGTATATCTACATATGAAAATGTTACCACATGCAGAAAGGTAGCGAGTGTCCATGTAATATAAGAGAAAGAGATGTAACATCAAGTCTAGATGAGAGTGTTTAGTTAATAGTTGTAGTATCTAGAGTTGTCTAGAGCCATGATAAAGGTTAGGCTAGTGAGTAGCCTAGATGACTTATATTGATGATGATGATGATAATAATGATGATTATGATGACAATGACAACGACGATGATGATGACAACGATGACGAGGATGAAGGCGGTGATGTTGATAACAATGTCATTGTAGATGATATGAGCTTGCTTCAATATGACCCGAGTTTGTTTTTGAGAGGGTCAAGTATGTTTGATGATATGATATGAGTTTGATCATGCAAACCTATCTAAACCTAGCACCTTGTACGATAGATGTGACTTGGTTGATGTGCTAAACATAGCTAGTGGGTTGGCATGTTTACTTGTGCCTAGTCTTGTACATATTGAGACACAATATGTAACATATGGTTTGAGACCAACATGGGCCTCAATCTCTTTATAAAGGAGGACCTCTAACATGTGATATACAAAAAGGGTGACCTCTATATGAGTCAACCCGCCACGGGAGAAGGTCAGAGTACCTAAACTCTAAAATATGTGAAATGTTGAAAAATATGAATGATGAAATGCATGATGATGAGTTCCTAACTAGAGTGCTTCTAAGTATATGAGCTGAGTTGCCTAGTGTGTGGTTTCCTTGATAGTGATGAGCCCTAGATTTCCTAGGAAAAGATCTAACCCTAGAGGAAGAGGCATTCAATATATTACATTTTGCTATATATGTAAGGGAGATGTTAACACCCTAAGATGATGTACATGACTTGTGATCTCCATGATGAGCCTCATAATCTATTTACTAGTTGTATGTAAAGGAATCTAGGGGTGTCCCTTGTTTTGATAGTTGGGTAGAAATTTGTTATGGGTAGAAGGTTGTGGTTAGCATGTCTTGTTGGACATAGTTAGGTCTTGGTTTGAGTGGCTTGAGCTTATGGATATCCTTTGATATACAAGTGAGATAATTTTGAAACCTCAACTTGGTGATAATGTTGTTCCTTAAGATAATGCATTATGTATGGAAATAATCTCACTTATGTCAAAAACTCGATACATGTACGATAATCACTCTCATAAGCTAGACCTAGTATGAAAGCACACCATACATGAAATATGTAGATTTGAAATGTTATGACCCACTCCATGATTAACCAGTAAGCACAATGCTTAGTACATCATTAAGTTGATCAAGTTGAGTTAAGTACTCATAGATGCAATTAGTACTTTTATCTAGTGTTACATTCACGCTTGAAATTTTGCAAAAGAAATCGTTCGGTTTGGACCTACGAGGCAAAAGTTATGAAGGTTTGAAGGTTTTGGGTTTAATCTGCAATTTTCCCAATTTTTGGCTATTAATTTCTTTCCTTCCTTATCTTCTTCCTCGATCGATCTGTTTGACCGGCGCACTGTAGTGCGTCCGACCGAGAGCAGCTGAGGGGAGATCGTGTGGGTGATTTAGGGCGATTTAGCGCTCCGCAGCAGCCAACCTCCGTCCATCCACCCTTCTCCTTCCTTTCCCTCCTCATCTTCACCCTAACTGCGCTCTAGGGCGGCGCTCCCAAGCAGAGCCGCGGCCAAGCTGCAGCTGCAACGGCACTGGCTAGGAGCCCTCTTGGGTGCATGAAACTTCAAGAAAAAGCTAGCCTTGAGTTCGGCCAAGAGAGTGGAGTAGGAATCCGCAGCTACCAGCTGCGTTTTGGCACCCAATCGTGGCGCCCAAGCAGTTAGAGCGGCGCCCCCAGCTTGTCTAAGCAGCAGCAGCTGCAACTACAGCCTTGTGCCAGCTTGAGCGTGAGGAAGCACCGTGGAACGACGCTATTAAGTTCGTCTTGGAGGTCTTGCTCGAATCCACAGCTATAGCAACGAATGACGCCCCAAATCAAGAAACTGTGTGTGTGCTAAAGTTGAAGAAGACCTGCTGACGCTAGGAAACTAGCCTCCGGACGCATTTCAAGTTGATCTCGGTCATTTGGACCACTGAGTAGAATTTCCCTCACTAAGCATGTTTAACTCAAATAATTAGTTGAATCGATGTTATTTGCAGGTAACATCGTTTACCCAAGCCGGAAAGTGCGGACGCCGCTCGATTTCTAAATTGCACATTTTATTTACTAATGTTGCACGCCGCTAATTAGTTAATTAATATGTGTGATTTGGATTATTGGAATTGTATGATTTATTAAAGCCTAATTTGCTCAATTTAAAAGTTGGAATCAGTAGCTCATGATCGGTAACGATACAGTTTGGATATAAACCCATGCTGTACGTTTTTAGTAAGTTAATAGATGCTCAATTTCAAAGAAATGACAATGAGATGAAAGGGTTCAATAGAAACCTAGTTGCACACTACTGATCATATTTAATGTGAATTTATTAATAATTATACAAATCGACACGTTTCTCAAGGATATCATAAGAAATTCTTAGTTATTATCAATAATTCGTGTCATGATAAGTAATTAACTCTTAAGTGATGCACAACTCAGGATTAGGGTTGATGTACACGTTTTTCTAGGAATCTCAAGTGCTACTGATGATTTCTCATATGTTGAATAATCAAACCTTATCAGTATATTAAGATGTTTAATTGCATGATTTCAATATGTATGTGCCAAGTTGACAAGTATTCTATTTATTTTAATCTGCCTACAAGTACAATTTGTGGATTATTTAGTATTTTTCATTGGTTTAAATAAACTGCTTTGTCAAATTTAGAATGATATTCATGTCGTGTTATAAAGTTCAAATAAATAGACACGGTACCATAGAGATACCAAAGTCGAGTATAAGTAAGAGAAATGTACAATCTAGTAAGAGTCTTCCAAGATTAGTGAAATAATAGATTTAAGGGCCCTGACACCATAGAATCCCTATGAGAGGTTTGCGCCTTAGGGATGAAACGACCTACCCTGGCGGTGCGTCCAGTATACGGGGGTCGGAACACACCCACAGAGCGTGCGGGGAGACGAAGCCCTTGAGGAAGTCTCTTAAGAAAAGATAGGTTACCCAACATGAACCGAAAGTCCCAGTGGTAACCCAGAGGTACCCACAGAGCGTACCAAGATGAGGCCCACAGAATGTATCAAACTCTCCGCCTATGTGCTCAGGTTAGAGGAGGAGTCTAGTTTACGACACCATAGGAGTGCTGAGGCCAGAGAGTGCAGACCATGAGAGTAGTCAGACTTAGCTATCCCGGGGTGTCAGCTAAGTCTTGTACGGTGGGATCGTAGTTTGCTACGAGACTTCATATGCAGAGTACACTACATATGATCAAGGCATAAGATAAAATATGTTCATATAGGTTCACAGAGTTTCTATAAGTTAAAGAGTTAAGAAAGATTCGAGTTAGTTTCACAACAGTTGTCCTTTAAATGAAATTTTAGTATTCTCTATTATTTAATCGTATCTACAACCTTATAGCAGTAGTTATCTTAATGAAATGTTGATATCTCCTGTTGTTTAAATTATATTGCTTAGATCTGCTCAGTATAGTATTATCTTGTATTTTATTCCAATTAATAAACATAAAATGAGTTATCTGCGATGGTTGGGTGAAATTCTATTCACTGAGTCAGTAGCTTACCAACCTACTGAAACATTTTTCAGGTCAGCGTCAGCACGAGGAAGCTGAAGGATCGTATCACCCAAGTTCTTAGAAGGTAGTTCGTAATTAGTTAGATGTCTCTTAGTCCTTTCCCCTCGGTCCTTGGGCATGTGGTATGGTAGACAGAGATAATGAAATGTTATATGTAGTTTAGTTATCAATTAACTATTGTACTTTATATTCCGCATGCAAAATGTAATATGACATGTAAATATGCTTTATCTATCTAGTAATGTAAATAGTAATTGCTTCCGTAGTTAGTAAGGTTTCCGTTTATTCTAAGTTAAAAGATTTTACTTTAAGCTAATTTTAAGTGATTAAGAAAAGAAAAAGTTAAGGGTGTATTGGTATTAAGTTGAATCCTCTTGTCATGTCCTAATCTCATGATTAGTGGTAATGTGGGATCAGGGCGTCACATGAAATCATGAACTTGATATGATGATGACTTGAGCTCTCAGCCTAAATAATCTTGCATAATCGCTTAATATTACTCAAAATGAAAAGAATGAACCTAATTGGGAATAATTGGTTATAATTGGGGGAAATTTTGAATCTAGTATGTACTTGTAATACAAAGAAATACAAGGGTAATGACAACCATGTTCTCAAGGCACGATAAGGAACCTGCACCTTCAAGAAATTGATGATAGAGACTATGATAATGAACCTTGATCTTGTTTGAATACATGAACAAAAACCCCAATGCCAAGATGATGTCGAAGTATGATGGAGCACTAAGTTATACATATACAATCTGGATGGGTACAACCTTGATGCTTTCAAAACTTATGATAACCACCCAACGTCGATTGCCTAGGGATGGTCTCTAAGACATGATAATATGACATTTGACTTTTGACTATGATCTTGGATACATTTTAGGGATGAAATTTCTTTTAAGGAGGAGAGGATGTGACAACCTGGATTGCTCTCTCATAAATGGCACCCCTTCCTCTCTCATAAAGTTCCCTTCTTACTTAGTTGGATACCAATTCCATGGTCCAAGTGTGGTGACACTCCAATTTGATCACATCAATGATCAATTTCCAAATATGTGACTTTAATTTGAGAAATGAAATAACAACCACACTTAAACTTATATCCATCTTTTTAGTTAAGATTGAACATTTTCAATATGATCTTCTTGGTTCCCTTTTATACTTCAAGTGGTAGATCTCTCAGTTTTGAATCCAACAACAAAAAAATCGCCTCAATCAAACATGTGTAGCCCAAGTTATGAGATTTTGAAGTTCTCCTTGATCTCCCTTGATATAAATCATTTTTGCTCCTTGGTTGTTGATTTGGGCCGACTACTTTGGGCCTAGGGAGGGTGCATGACCCAGCCACCGCCTCCCTTGCCGCTAACCCTAAATAGATTCATCTAATCTCATTTGTTGATTGATGATCCAGGGATCCAAAGGCAATGAACTCGTCTCCTTGTTTGTATGGTGCACTAGCGTGAATGGTGTTTTACCACCCCAACTCCCCCCTCGACACCACCCTAAAACCCCCAATCTTGCCTCTTTTCTTGTGTTTGAAATCCCCAAACATATAGTTTCTCCTACCTCATTTGTTTTCACCCATTTCCCCTCATTTGTGCCCTAGGGAACCACCAACAGCTCTCCTTCTCCTTCCCTTGACTGCAATGACTGGTTGGCACTGCCGCCACCAAGCTATCTAGAGATGAACCCTCGGGCACAACTAAGGCTGGGAATGAGTCCCCACAGCTCACAGTAGCTTGCCCGACGCACTGACAGGTCCCCAAGGCCATGATCGAGGTGGGTTATGGCAACTCCGATAAGAAGCAACGAGTGAGCCACCACCATGACTGGGCTTAACTGTGCGTGCACACCCTGGAAGGGAGACAATTGCGCCACTGTTGGATGGGAAGCCGCTCACGAGTGAATGGTTGGGATCGATCCACTAAAGCCCCTCTCTACCCTCCCACATGTAGCCCCAATCAATGTTTGACCAGTCATAGGCCAACAAGGAACCCATGCATGAAGGAAGGTGTGGCTTCGGTCGTGGGATGATAAATCCACAGCTTGGATCGGCCTTGAAATAATGTGGTAACGCCTTCGGTGATATCTCCTATAGTTCTGAATGCAAATATTAGAAAAATCATATTCCCCTCCTCCCTTGGCCAAATAGGACAAACCAATATATCAAATTGATCAGCTCGATGAGCCCTACATAATGACATGTTCCTAGACCTTGAATCTCCTCTTGGTTTTCTTGTTTTGCTAAAAGTATGACCTTTATCTATACTTAAACATTTTTAATGTATATTTATGATTTAGCTTGCACCTTTGTTGACCATATATCCCCCTAACCATAGAATTAGTACCTTTTACGTATCATTGAACTAAATGAAGGTCCTAATCACCCTTCTTCTTCAATGATGCACTCCAATGCACTTATATGACATGTTTTGAGTGTAAATGATGAACTTTGTCCTAGATTGCTAATCTTGCCTCTAATGGACATCTAAAATCATCCTAACCTTGAAGATCAGTAACCTTATGCTCCTCTATGACTCTAATATTAGACCATACTCCCATTTTTGCTATGTGTGTGTCTATATGGCTTGATATGCTTGAATGTGACTCTTTTATGATGATGTTTGTTGAACCTTGAACAAATGAGGCCTTTGACCCATTTGATGCATCCAACCCTAGTGGATCTTTGAAATAAGTAGAACCATGATGTTTTATGACCTAAATGGCTAAGTCCGACCCCATTCATGATATAATGATGTATGTGCCCCCTTTGAGACCTATTATGACCTATAATGACCTATATGACATGATTGTACAACTTGTGCCCTAATCTCAATATAGGTCTTCATCTCATGTCCTAACCTCGTATATCAGATTTGTTTCTCTTATTCTTGACCCCTTTAATGGGGATGTCCCACTTAGGTCATATGTTGGACCCTAATGATAAACATCATATATGTGGGGTATTGAATGTATGTGGGTATGTTGATACAAATGTTGGTTGTCTGATGCCTAGTCCCTAGGGGATATCCATCCGACTTTCAATGTAATTCTTATGCCCTATCTTATTGATCTAAACTCATGTCATGCCCCAAATCATGTCTGGATGGATTATGGTCATGACCTTGTGTGCCCTATTATGAGTCTTTGAACCTTATATTATACATGAGTGACACGAATCTTGAAATGATCATATATAACGCATGGAATCTCAAAATGACTTGAAACTCAAACCACACTTTTATGATGGATCCTAGACCAGTAAAAGATCATCGAACGTGTAATTATCTAATTTGGAACCTAAATTAACCAAAACCCTAAAATGGAGCTAATTAGGGTTAATGATGAGAATCTAATACATGTATGTAATCTTATTCTTAATTATGTTTGTCTTGTGATCTAGATGGTAAATGATAGGTTATGAATCTCTGAATCAGGTACAAGCTTTAAATAATTATATGACTATGGCTTTCTTGCTTGAAATGTGATACATATGTATGCTTGTTTACTTGCTCAAATGTTGCCATGCAATATTCTAGTATGTACTCGATGTTTGTCTCATATCGTTGTTTTATAACTTGCAAATATAACATGGAAACTCCATTATACAATGTTAAAATAGGGTTTTGCTCAATGCCTTTAGTCTTTGAGGTCCCTCATGAATAAATAGGGTTAGATCTTAGTGATGGCCTCGCGGTCTCTCACATATAAAAGGGTTAGCTAATCTTGAGAACCCTTTACGGACCCTTCTAATGGGAAGTTGGTTAAAGGCCTTATGATCACTGTTTAGAAAATCGGCCGCTTAGGCCGAATAATCGGCCGAATATTCCTTTTTGGGGGTCTACCGCTCCGATTATGAATAATCGGCCTATAATCGGTCCAGGACCGATTAATCGGCCGATCGGGGGAATAATCAGCCGATTAATCGGCGATTTTCAAAATCAAATGCTAGTAATACTTTTTTTTACATTAGTTTTTTCTAATACTACTATTGGTCATTACAATTACATTCTCTTCTTCCAATTTACATATTTGGTCTTCTCCTCATGTTTTCTCTATAAGTTTATAGTTAGTGTTTATTGAACTGATCCTTACTGTTGATGTTTTCTTCTTTAATTTCATCAATGTTTCTAATTTCTTCTTAATGCAATATTAGTCTATGACTTATCAATGTTTCTAATTACTTATCAATGTTTTTCCCCCTAATTTCATCAATGTTTCAAGTTACTTATTAATGCAATATTAGTCTTATCACTTATCAATGTTTCTAATTACTTATTAATGCAATATTAGTCTATTACTTATCAACGTTTCTAATTACTTATTAATGTGATATTAGTCTATGACTTATCAATGTTTGTAATTACTTATCAAAGTTTTCTTCTCTAATTTCATCAATGTTTCTAACTACTTATGAATGCAATATTAGTCTATTACTTATAAATGTTTCTAATTACTTATCATTGTCATTATTATATGGTCAATATATAATTTACATATCTTTATGGTTAATATTAAAAAAAATCAAAACCGATTAAAATCGAATATTCTCCCGCTTATACTCCCGCATACAGTATATACTCTATTTGGTACCCTCTCCCCCGTACACCGATTACCGCTTTTCAGAATAATGCTTATGATACATGATATTATTGCTATAATTGGAGTAAAATGGAATAGAACACGGGCTCTCATTTTGATTAATAGTTAATTTGTTTATTCTTGTTCATTTGCTCCTGCAAATATTTTCAAATTATACAAAGCTTAAGTATATGTATCTTTTAGCCCTGTACTCAACACCTTGTGTGCTTGGACTGCCTTTTTTCACATATTTTATAGGTTCAGAGACGGATAGAAGTTGATGGGCTTGGTGAGCTATGCCAGGTGTACTTGTTGTAAGATCCCTAGTGTACATGAGCAGACTTATAAAATTGTACTCTTGGATATGTAATTGAAAGCTTGTAATAGAATGATGTTGGTCAATAGTATTGTTGAATGTTGATATATTGTTGGTGACTTTATCTTGTTATTTGCTTCATGTATACTAATATTTATGATTCCACAATCACGCTTTCATAAAACCATGCTAGGGACGGACGCATAGGTCCTATCGCCACTGAATTTATATATTTGGAGTTAGGATTTGGGTAACAAACGGTTCCGTGACACACATTTTCTTTGTGATCAGTTCTTAAGAAGGAGAAGTTGAACTGGAAAAACTTCCACGATGGGTTTTGGACATTGAGAATTGTTCTCACTCAAGAGTGATACCAGAACTAGATGAACTCGCTCCCACCAAACCTAAGGCTTATAGGGATGCTTACAATAAGCACTCTAAAGATGGTGCTCAATGAACTATGAGTTGGAGAGACAACATGAGAACATGGATGTTATTGAGATGGTTACAGATCTTAAGAACATGTAACAAGACCATGCAAGATAAGAGAGGTATGATGTCTCTAAGGTGTTGTTCAAGTGCAATATGGAATAAGGAGATTTAGTAGGTCCCCATGTACTCAAGTTGTTTGGGTATGTGGAGAATGTTTCTAGACTGGGATTGACCTTGGGTCAAGAGTTGGCCATAAATGTGACTCTACAGTCACTGCCAAAATCATATAGCCAATTTGTTATGAACTACAACAAGAATTATTTTTACAAGACGTTGTTAGAATTACTTGGCATGTTGAGGACAACTAAAGCACATATGAATAAGGACAGACCTAAATATGTGATGGTGATCAACAAAGAGAAGTCCAAGGGCAAAGGAAAAGCTAATATGAGTTCCAATTAGGATGCCAAAAGAGAAGGATCACCATATATAACACAAAAGTTCTCCTACAATTAGTCCAAGGGCAAAGAAAAAGCTAATATGAGTTCTAAAGATAGCCAGAAACCAAAGTCTTCTACACTGAAAGCTAAGGGAGGAGTGAATAAGGAAGGAAGGTGCCACCACTATCACTAGCTTGGACACTAGAAAAGGAACTGTCCTCTTTACATATAGGAACTCCAAAAAAAGAAGGAGATAGAGATCTCCACTTTAGGACTCAAGAAGAAGTAAGTTAGAATTGTGTACAACAAGAGTTGCTACCACGATCGTTGGAATTTGTCATTCATATAATGGGCATGTAATATAATTAGTGAATTGCTATTATGTACTTACCATTAATGAAAATTAAAACTATCTATCTTTTATGGATAAGAATATTATGAATATATTTGATATTTTGCTTTCAAAGATAAGATATTTTGTGGCAATGGCTCCACTGTCTTATAGTTTATGTTTGATAGTTCTAGAGACAATACTATAGATACAAAATTCACTCAATGACTCTAATAATGAATATCGATGACATCGTCATCTAGAGCACACCAATGAGGAATGTATTTCTAGAATCCATAATGTTGGCCATCTAGACTGTTTTGGTTACTGAACCAATAGAGACATGAAAGTCCTATTTATTGGGCAATATGATAAAAACACCTTTCATTAGATGTAGTGGGAGTGGGGGTATTCTATTAGGCCTCATACATACTGATGTATATAGACCTTTTAGAATAAATGCTAGAGGTGTTTAATAGTACCTAATTATATTTACTAATGATATAAATAGATATGGTAGATTGTATATAAGTATGAATCTCTTGAAGTGTTCAAGGAGATCAGTAAGTAACTGGCTTGGTAAAAGTATTAAGAAACTTCATTATGATCAATGTTGAAATATTTTAAACCAAGAATTTGAGGACCTTTTGGAGAGACCATGATTGTGTATCACAATGAACTCCACTTGAAACATAATGATGCATCAGAAAGAAGGAATCACACCATGTTAAGTCATGGTGGAATTATCAATAAATCTAGCTAATCTTTCAATTTCCTTTCAGGCACTCATGCTTTACACTAAAACAATGTACCATCTAAATTGGTTCAAAGGCACCATATGAGATATGTTTATGGGAGGTTTCCCGATATTTCTTTATGAAGATTAGGATTAAAAGATTCTATAAGAAAATAATTTCTTGAAAAGCTTTGTCCACAAATCACAAAATGTTGTTTTGTTGAAAACTACTTTTATATCATCTAACAACAAAAGTATTTGCTTCCAGGATGGTTGTACTCCTACGAGGAATTTAATTCCAAAGAAATCCATGAGAGAAAATTAGAACTCAAAAAGTTCAAGACCAACAAGAAAACATTTAACCTAAAGATGTACAATAGGAACAAAGAGAATAATAAATTATTGTGAAATCTCAAGTTCCTTATGTAACACAAAACTCATAGATCTGGTAGAACACACCTTGAACTTGAAAGATTATGATATCTTATAACTCAAAAAGACAGTGAGTTGGTCATAAGATGATGAGCCAACAACCTACGTAGATGTTATTCAGGACTAGAGTCTGAGAAATGGCTTGAAGCCATAAGATCCAAGTTGGAGGCCATGTACACAAAATAGGTATAACCTTGATGGGTCCACCTGAAGGGATAAAACCCATAGGGTACGACTGGGTCTTCAAGAAGAAGAGCAACATTTATGGTAATGTACTAACTTGTAAGAGCATATTGGTTGAAAATGGTTTCAAACAAGTTGAAGTTGTTGAACATGACAAAATCCTTTCACCAGTTACACGGTTGAATCCATTAAGATCATGCTTGCCATTAAGAATATGAGATTGGAAAAATGGATGTTAAAACCATATTCCTTATGTAACGCTCGGGCCCACTGTCCAAGGCTCTAGTAGAGTTTCAAGAATGACGACTGTCCCCACAGACCACCACTAGCCTTAGTTGCGTGCTTTGTCCTCACTCACGCGCATACCAGGATCAACTTCCCAATAGGTCACCCATCATAGTACTACTCCAAGCTGAGCACGCTTAACTATGGAGTTCTTTAGTGATGGGTTCCCAGAATAGGAGGTGCACCTTGGTGATATGGGTAGTCCAATCATTCCTTTTAAGATCATGTTATCCGAGGCCTCAATTCTTGGGATGTTACAATCTCCTCCACTTAGGCTCTTGACGTCCTTGTCAAGGTTCAACTATAAGACCTCATAATCTCTTACCCATTTCAGTGCAGACCCACAATGGCCCATGGACACCCAGCTCCTAATCACAGAATACCAGTGCAAGGGTGGCTACGTCAACCATGGACATCCCTTTCCTACATGCATGGACTACACGGCTCAAGACTGGCAAGCCATGCCCATGTGTGTCACACCCCGATCTCGCATTACCCACTAATCACGAGATTAGGGCGCGACAGAGGGATTATCACATAAACAAATCACTGAGAACTTTTTCTTTTTAAAACCTCGTAATGATATCCGGTTTATTGCTGTAAACTAAAACATAATAAACTATTGCGGAAGAATTTCAATTAAACTGGCTAGAGAACATAAACAGAGTTTACAACATGTGACATTGTTTAACATAAAGTAAACATAACAGTTAATTTACATCATTATACACATTCTACATACACACTCTCTCTCACCCACACCATGTCCCAAGGACCGAGGGGAAAGGACTAAGAGACCTCTAACTATACTAGCTACATATATACCTTCTACAGACTAAGCGTTAGGATGAAAAGATCCTTCAGATTCCTGATGCTGTTGTTGACCTGAAAATGTTTGAGTAGAGGAGTGAGCCTACTCACTCAGTGAATAGCATTTCATTTAACTATCACTAAACAACTCATCAGATATATAAAATTGAAATAAAACATAAGTGCAGTACTAAGCAGGGCAGTTCTAATGACATAGCAAAATTTATAGATATTAATCACATTTTTATACAACAACATATATCTTAAACAAATAAACAGTTATTGAGAATTAACACAGAAGGTCTAAACTCTTAACATATTAAATTTACTGTGATCTTATATGATTACATATTTATATTATTATGCCCTAATCATATGCAGTGTACTCTGCATACAAAGATCTGTAGCGAACTACGATCTCACCATACAAGACTTAGCGAAACACCTGGGAAATGCTTAGTCTAACTTCTCGTCCTGGTCTGCTACAGGATCCACAGGCTCTCTGGCCTCCTCTGCACTCACCATGAGTGCTCTGGACTCCTCCTCTAACCTAAGCACACAGGCGTAGGGAGTCAACACTGGGTTACCACCAGAATTACTCAACCGGTTGGTGTTGGATAACCCTTTACTTTATTTATTATTTTACCCCAGTGCCACTGAAATTACTCAATCGGTTGGTGTTGGACACTGTCTATCAACCCTCGTGCCACCATAATTACTCAACCGATTGATGTTGGACACGAGTTTCACCCCTAAGGTGCAGACCTCTAAAGGGGTTCTACGGTGTTAGGGCACCTAAGTCTATTAACTGATTAACATATAAACACTCAAACAGGAATATCACATTTCATACTTATTTCATATTCTGAGCATCACTTGAAAACACATATACATCATTTGTCATCTTAAAACATGACTCAGTATCACTTATCCAGTTTCTATGCTAAACATCCATTTATATTCAACGTATACATTGCAGTTGTAATATAGGAAATTCTATCATTTTCATCAATCATATTACGTATTTCAAATTCCAATGAACCATATAAATTCACTGATTCAATCCACACTGATCAGATGCTAAACTAAATCATATAACGGTATAAGGAAGTAGTTTATGAAATAAAATTCGAGTAACGCTAAATACTGTCCAAAAGCCAAGTATCAACGAAAAATGCACAGTTACCGAAAAATTCCAACGAAGGAGTTAAATGATGATAACTAAATGAACTCCTACTCACATCGATTTAGGATGTCCGGATTCGATTGAAATTGCATCCAGGGGTTGTCTTTAACATCCGAACAGCCCCAATTTGAATCTATAGTAATCCAACAGTACCATGCTCACACGTATAGGTTGAAATCAAGCACCCTGGGTTGCTGATTGGGGACAGGAAGCAGCGGAATTCGGTTTGGATCTCAAGGACGAACTCAAAGCAGTTGATTTGGTACTGTTCTTTGCTCAGAATGGTCCTGGTTTGGACCTGCTGCTGCAAGCAGCCGTTTTTCCCACGTACAGGTGAATAAGAAGCTTGGTTAGGTGATGGATCGAGGCTAGGACTGCAGATTGTTGCTAGGGCCTCAAGGATGAGCTTGACGCCGTCGATTGAAGAAGCTAGCCGCACCAAACTGAGCTCTAGCCGGCGCCTTGCTGCTTGACCGCGGCTCTGCCGGTGCCGCTGCTGGTGCAGTGGCAAAGGGGCGCCGCCCTAGGCTCGGGCAAGGGGAAGAAGAGAGAGGAAGAAGAAGGTAGAAGAAGGATGGAGGGTTGGCGCTGCTGGTCGGGGCCTAAGGTGCCCAAATCGCCACATCCATCGCCCTTGGTTGCAGCCTGTTGTTGTTCTATCGGGCGCCGCTTTAAGCGGTTCTGGAAGCGATTGGGTGAAGAAGGGATAAGTGAAGAAAGGGGAAATAGGGGTATTAAAACCAATAATTTGGGAAAATTGCATCTCAAGTCCAAGACTCTTAAAAATGCCATAACTATGGCCTCGGGGGTCCGATTAAAATGATTTTTTTTGCAAAAGCCAAGCACGGAATCCACTACAACCTAGAAGTGAGAAACCATGATAATTAGCTTGTCTCAGCTAATCAAAATGCTAATCGCTTCTTGGGCATTATATAACTTACGATTAACATTGCAATTATCATTAATTACCTCAGATGATTCAATCTCAACTATTGATTCACATATTAGCTTATCTTGATTATCCTTGATGTTTAACAAGATACTCAACACTAATCAAGGTGTTTCATGCTAATCGAGGTATTTATTGACTAACCCTGATATGGGTTGTAACAATCTCCCTCCCTTATAAGAATTTCATCCCGAATTTCCTAAAAGAGAAAAGAAAACTTGTTACACATCTCAGATTCAAACTCCCACGTAGCTTCCTCTAGGCTATGATTCCTCCACAAAACTTTCACTAATGGTATCTCACGATTCTTGATTTTCTTGATCCTCTGATCAACTATCTGTATTGGTCCCTCAACATAGGACACATCTGATTTGATTCCAGATCAAACCACAATACATTGTCTTTCTATAACTGTAATAACAATAACTCAGATTATGGTAATTACTGAGAAATTATCATACTATACATGCAGACAACTAAATTCTTAAATAAACAGAATGCATGTCAATTTGGCACTTTATACTAAAAATCATGCAATTGAACTGTTTAAACATCACCACATCTCATACTGAGAATTTTGATATCAAAATACTTGATTCATTGTACACCCTATCCTTAGGGTTTCAGTTACCTCATTCACTTATCATATAGCAACACCCTATCCTTAGGGGTTACCTCATTCACTAGTCACATGGAAACACCCTATCCTTAGGGTTTCAGTTATCTCATCTATTTGATTGCAGTTCAAATCACAATACGGTATCATTCTAGAACTAGTAGAGCAGTATATTCAAAATCATTGTAATTACTGAGTAATCCTTATATCATGCATGCAGGCAGATTTAAAATTCATAAATATCCCAAACTCATATCAATTTTGGCACATACATACTGAATTCATGCAATTGAACATCTTATTACACCAATAAGAGTAATTTACTTCACATATAAGAAATCATCTGTAATATTTATCAATTATCTAAAATTTCTCGAAGAACGTGCACACTAACCCAAATCCTGGTTTGTGCATCATATAACTCAATTAAGAGTTGCTTACGTATCATAACACAAATAATTAATAATACTTGAGAATTTCTAGTAATATCTCAGAGAAATGTGCCAATTCATGTAAATGTTAAGTCACACACATTAACATAACAGGAAGCATGCAACTAGGTTTATTTGCATATTTTAATGCTATCGTACTTTCTTGAAATCATGCACCTGATGATTTACAAAATCTGTATTGTCTGGGTTTATACCCAAACCGTACCATTATCATTCGTGTATTTCTAAACTCAACATTCACACTAAGCAATTTGGGTTTCGATGAACTATGTAAATTCACTGGTCCAATCTACACTTTCTACCATACAGAGCTTCATACGGGGCCAAACCAAGACTGGAATGGTGACTATTGTTGTATGCAAACTCTATAAGGCTTAAATGTTCTTCCCAACTTCCATTGAAAAGCAAAACACATGCTCTCAGCATGTCCTCAAGAGTCTGAATGGTTCTCTCAGACTGACCATCCGTGTGCGGGTGAAAAGGTTGTACTGAATCTTAACTTTGCGCCCGAAGCACGATGCAACTGTTTCCACAACCTGGATGTGAACTTAGGATCTCAATATGATATGATTGAAACTGGATTACCAGGCAACCTAACTATTTCATCCATGTATATCTTAGTCAAGTTTCGAGACATCAAAGGTTGACTTAATATGAAGAAAGCGAGCAGACTAAATTAGTCTATCCACAATCATTCATATCGAGTCATAACCTCTAGGTGTCCTGGGTAACCCTACCACAAAAATCCATTGTGATATGTTCCCATTTCCATTCAGGCATAGAAAAAGATTACAAGGTAGCTGTAGGTTTCTGGTGTTCAGCCTTAACCTACTGGCACACACTACTTCTAACCAAGTACTCAGCTACATCCTTTTTCATACCTGACCACCAGTATAACTCCTTGAGATTCCTGTACATCTTAGTGTTACCTGGATGCATAGCATACATCGATGCATGTGCCTCCTCAAGAATTTGTTCTTTCAAATCACTGTCTCGAGGTACACAACATATCATGCTAATACAACACACCATCATCTAAAAACCTGAACTCTGGTCTTTTCCCCTATCATGTCATGCACGATCTGCTGCAACCCACTGTCACTCTGCTAAAGTTCCTTGATCAAATCTTAAAAAGTAGGTTTGACTTGCATCTGTGCAATCAAACCGCTCTGTTTTGTCACCCCTAAGTCTAAGTTCAACTTTCACATTTATACTAACATGTCTCTATTGAAACATGCCATGAAAAATACATTAGTTGTTGAACTTGACTTTCTGCTCAGAGCATCAACCACCACATTTACCTTTCCAATGTGATAATCTATCGTCACATCATAAAGATAGTGACGCTGTGTCATAAAAGCATGGACTACAACAACTAACTCCAAATCATGTGACGAGTAATTCTCCTCATTCTATGCTACTTACCTCTTGTTACTTATCCTTCTCATTTTGATCCTATAGAATAAACATCCCAAAAATTGAAATACACAAGGTAATAATAGATTATTCCTCATTCTTATTATTACTGCAAGAATTTATTTCATATCGCACTTCACTTATATTGTATTTCTCCTTTTGTTTCAAACACATTTGTTACATTTCAAATTTGTATCTTACTCTTTTCTCTGAATCATTTTCATATTGTTTATCTACCTTTCAGATTAACTACCTTTAAACCCTGGGTTACTATCAATACTAGTTTACTTTTCATAGTGCAAATATCATGATTTTGTTTTATAGAGATGCTAGTATTCAAAGTCAAATCACTAGTGACATCCCTTGAACTACTTCAACTCTAAACATTCTAGGGTTTGGTCCTTATCAGTAACATAGCATTATTGTGTTGTGACTTTGCTTCCTTAGTTTGAAAATCAAACTTTAGATCTCATAAGTTTTACTCAAGTCTTCCTTATCTTATCACTGGAATTTCCTTCCTCTTACTTGAACATCCAGATAAGTTACATTCTCAATTTACCCTGCTAGGGTTTCATCATCGTATTGTGTGCCATTACTTCATTCACTTATACGTCTCTACCAAGGTAGCTATACATCATAGGTGATTCATTCATTTTCTAAATTACACATTTGTTCTTTATTTTAGGAACTAATTAGTTAGTTTATAGAGACTCAGAATCCAAAGGTAGTATGTATGAATGTATTAAACTTTAAAATAAAGATATGCATTCCATACTCTCAATTATGTCATGTAATTTTCGTTCCTTAATCAAAGTCATCATTTTTAACATTTCTTTTGATCCAACTAAGTTCCTTGTCTTGGTCTTATGATTTACATAAGACTCTTTATTTCTATGTACTTATTATATACTTAACTCTTTTCTTCTATTTTCCCTTTGCTTTGAAGTACATAAAATTATTTTACTCTATTACCTGATCAATTCCATGGTTGATTCTTACTATCTTAGCCCTTACATACTATTCTCATATCTTTTCCATATTCTCATATTTAGAAATCATATAATACTAATCATTAAACTTAATCTGAACCTTACTTCGTGTTCCTTTATTTCCAATTAAGGATTGCCCATATAAGGTTTCAACTGATTCTTAGTTGTTCTAATCTTTCCCTTATATCTCAACATCTTAGTGTATATACATTCTTACTATGATGCGAGTCTAAATTATCCAGAGTCTATTCTTATTATACTGTTAATAGAAGTCATTAGATCTCAGTAACGCATCCTGCCAGCCGGACCAGGCCGAACCTGTAGTCCTGAAGCCAAGAGCTACTCAGGATTAACCAACTCCTATTAATCTCAAACATGTGGAAAGAATATCCACTTAGGGCAAACGCATTTAAACATAACTTCTGGTATACTTAATACAAAGAATATAAACAATAAATAAATCACTTCATGACACACAACAATATTAAAGAATCATATTTATTCTATAAATTGAAAATCTAAATCCATACATATAAGAGCATTTCTAATGATTTCCAATCAAATAAGCAATATAAAGCAAGAGTTGCATCACATCCTATGTTTAATCTCTTACTCCTTTATTAATTTCCGATTTCTTAACCCTAAGATTTGTAGGGTTTGTCTCTAGCCTATCCTTCCTCTGCATACCTGGCCAGGGCATCCAGAGAAGAATAGACAGAGTAGCTTGATACTGGTCAATCTAAGTATTCAGACACCTGGCCAGGGTATCTAAACACTCAGACATTCCAGAGCTAAAAACACATCACTTCTTATTTGCCTCACTTATAACTTTATCTTTTAATCCTAATGATTCTTAACGACTCAACCTAAGCTCTTTACTTGGTTCTCGTGACCACGTCCTCTTCCTGCCATATGCAATAGTATAACAGAACACTTCCTATTAGAAAATTACAGTTAGAAGGAAGACACTCAAGTCCTAATCCTATTGGTCTCTTGTCGTCCCCTAACCTTGACTTAGAGTAACCATGTACTCAAACCTATGCTCTGATACCAAAGCTGTCACACCCCAATCTCACATTACCCACTAATCACGAGATTAGGGCGCGACGGAGGGATTATCACATAAACAAATCACTGAGAACTTTTTCTTTTTAAAACCTCGTAATGATATCCGGTTTATTGCTGTAAACTAAAACATAATAAACTATTGCGGAAGCATTTCAATTAAACTGGCTAGAGAACATAAACATAGTTTACAACATGTAACATTATTTAACAGAAAGTAAACATAACAGTTAATTTACATCTTTATACACATTCTACATACACACTCTCTCTCACCCACACCATGTCCCAAGGACCGAGGGGAAAGGACTAAGAGACCTCTAACTATACTAGCTACATATATACCTTCTACAGACTAAGCGTTAGGATGAAAAGATCCTTCAGATTCCTGATGCTGTTGTTGACATGAAAATGTTTGAGTAGAGGAGTGAGCCTACTCGCTCAGTGTATAGCATTTCATTTAACTATCACTAAACAACTCATCAGATATATAAAATTGAAATAAAACATAAGTGCAGTACTAAGTAGGGCAGTTCTAATGACATAGCAGAATTTACAGATATCAATCACATTTTTATACAACAACATATATCTTAAACAAATAAATAGTTATTGAGAATTAACAAAGAAGGTCTAAACTCTTAACATATTAAATTTACTGTGATCTTATATGATTACATATTTATATTATTATGCCCTAATCATATGCAGTGTACTCTGCATACAAAGATCTGTAGCAAACTATGATCTCACCGTACAAGACTTAGCGACACACCCGAGAAATGCTAAGTCTAACTTCTAGTCCTGGTCTGCTACAGGACCCACAGGCTCTCTGGCCTCCTCTTTACTCACCATGAGTGCTCTGGACTCCTCCTCTAACCTGAGCACACAGGCGCAGGGAGTCAACACTGGGTTACCACCAGAATTACTCAACCGGTTGGTGTTGGATAACCCTTTACTTTATTTATTATTTTACCCCAGTGCCACCGAAATTACTCAATCGGTTGGTGTTGGACACTGTCTATCAACCCTCGTGCCACCATAATTACTCAACCGGTTGATGTTGGACACGAGTTTCACCCCTAAGGTGCAGACCTCTCAAAGGGGTTCTACGGTGTTAGGGCACCTAAGTCTATTAACTGATTAACATATAAACACTTAAACAGGAATATCACATTTCATACTTATTTCATATTCTGAGCATCACTTGAAAACACATATACATCATTTGTCATCTTAAAACATGACTCAGTATCACTTATCCAATTTCGATGCTAAACATCCATTTATATTCAGCGTATACATTGCAGTTTTAATACAGGAAATTCTATCATTTTCATCAATCATATTACGTATTTCAAATTCCAATGAACCATATAAATTCACTGATTCAATCCACACTGATCAGATGCTAAACTAAATCATATAACGGCATAAGGAAGCAGTTTATGCAATAAAATTCGAGTAACGCTAAATACTGTCCAAAAGCCAAGTATCAACGAAAAATGCACAGTTTACCGAAAAATTCCAATGAAGGAGTTAAATGATGATAACTAAATGAACTCCTACTCACATCGATTTAGGATGTCCGGATTCGATTGAAATTGCATCCAAGGGTTGTCTTTAACCTCCGAACATCCCCAATTTGAATCTACAGTAATCCAACAGTACCATGCTCACACGTACAGGTTGAAATCAAGCACCCTGGGTTGCTGATTGGGGACAGGAAGCAGCGAAATCCGGTTTGGATCTCAAGGACGAACTCAAAGCGGTTGATTTGGTACTGTTCTTTGCTCAGAATGGTCCTGGTTCGGACCTTCTGCTGCAAGCAGCCGTTTTTCCCACGTACAGGTGAATAAGAAGCTTGGTTAGGTGATGGATCGAGGCTAGGACTGCGGATTGTTGCTAGGGCCTCAAGGATGAGCTTGACGCCGTCGATTGAAGAAGCTAGCCGCACCAAACTGAGCTCTAGCCGGTGCCTTGCTGCTTGGCCGCGGCTCTGCCGGTGCTGCTGCTGGCGCAGTGGCAAAGGGGCGCCGCCCTAGGCTCAGGCAAGGGGAAGAAGAGAGAGGAAGAAGAAGGTAGAAGAAGGATGGAGGGTTGGCGCTGCTGGTCGGGGCCTAAGGTGCCCAAATCGCCACATCCATCGCCCTTGGTTGCAACCTGTTGTTGTTCTATCGAGCGCTGCTTTAAGCGGTTCTGGAAGCGATCGGGTGAAGAAGGGATAAGTGAAGAAAGGGGAAATAGGGGTATTAAAACCAATAATTTGGGAAAATTGCATCTCAAGTCCAAGACTCTTAAAAATGCCATAACTATGGCCTCGGGGGTCCGATTAAAATGATTCTTTTTGCAAAAGCCAAGCACGGAATCCACTACAACCTAGAAGTGAGAAACCATGCTAATTAGCTTGTCTCAGCTAATCAAAATGCTAATCGCTTCTTGGGCATTATATAACTTACGATTAACATTGCAATTATCATTAATTACCTCAGATGATTCAATCTCAACTATTGATTCACATATTAGCTTATCTTGATTATCCTTGATGTTTAACAAGATACTCAACACTAATCATGGTGTTTCATGCTAATCGAGGTATTTATTGACTAACCCTGATATGGGTTGTAACAATGTGGGCCCCACCTACTGGAGGGGAATTGGCTCTGATACCATTTGTAATGACCCTGCCTCCCAGTAACCCCCAATTAAAGGAGACCAAGAGGTCAGAGCCGTTATCCCAATTTCTGGATCAAAGGTTTAACAAATAATCAGTAATAATTATCAAATTCTACTAAACTAAATTGAAATGCTGTAATAACAAGTTAAATTTGCAGACTTTTTTCAAAAACTTGGATATCTACTTTTATTCACATCTGGAGTCTATTCTAACTAATCTTCCTTTGTACTTTAATTCTCATTTAATTCCACATATGCCACTTTACTATTTGTTCTTTTCACTTGAACCTAAAATACCGAAAAACAAAATGTTGGTCAGCATAAATGAATTATGATGGTATGTGGGGGAGACAATAATCATGCAATTAACTGTAACAACATATTGCAGTCAACTATGATTTAACAAAACAACTTTACGTTTTAAATATAACTGCACGATCCACACATATCCTATCCTCTGCGTTGTCCCTGCAGTGGACCTGGATGCTACCTTCCTTATGGTAGATCCCCATTAAACCCCTCATGATCCTACCTAACAGGTGAATCAATTTCTAGGGTTGAGTCACATGGCACTACCCGTAGGTATCCCACTCCTTAACTCATGGCGTGCCAGAGAGTCTCATGGCACTACACGTGGGTAGCCCAATTTCTAACTCATGATAGCCTAGACCTTACTCTAGGTTTCCCTTTTTAGCATTTGCAAAGCCACAGAGGAGGATCCGGATCTAAGCCAGTTATGTATATATATTTATAGTGATAATCGTAGTCACTTTATAGTTGCATGAAATAAAAGTCATCCAAACAATTTATTTCAAACAACCGATAAAATCTCCGGAAATCGTCGTGAAACTAAGGCGGTTAATCATAAACGTAACCACATACCTGCTCAATAGATTTCACAAGCTAGTAGCAATTCAATCCAAGAAAGTAATCCAAGCAAGTAGTTTAACCACACAATCAAGGATCCTAAAAAGCACATGTACTCTATTTATTACACACTTTATCAAGATCCTATCTATTTGACTTGAACTTGATTTCTTACTCCTTTTTAGGGTTTCATTTAGGTTTATCTTTAACTCTCCATCTTTATAACTACAACCCTAAAAAAATAGTGAAATTGGATGCAAACTCTAATTACCTCATTATAATCTTCCTAATAGGCTTAGGACCAACTTATCATCACTTTCCTATAATGAATTTCAAATTAGTCCACATAAGAAAACATTAACCTTACATTAGGGTTTCTAAGTTCATTATTGCCCTAAATTAGCCAATTAGGCATAAAGATAATCTTTTAGACCTTAATTCTATCTTTTATTAACAACAAGTTAATATTCACATAAAACATCCATAATGACCTTTCCCAATTTCATTAATTATCAAATTAGGATTTCTTATCCATGGAAGCATTAAAGATAGAAACTTTAAGCACATTTTGAATTTCAAGAATAATTAAACTTCAATTATATTTTTACTGTATTCCTTGCATTTTTTTGATCAATTTTCATATATTACTTGTCAAATTCCGAGCATCCTAGCAATTGCTATAATATTCTAAAGTTAAACCTTTTATTAGCCAATTAGGCATTGCCACATCAGTAAGGTATTCTTTTCTTATTAATTGGCTCAGGATCCATGAAAGGACTTACTTATCCCTGGCTCTTGAACAACAGGAGAGGGGCATAGGTGTCCTTTGACTTTAAATCCTCTTCTTCCTCACGCTGGGCGCGACCCTCTCCACTCGCCGCTCCGATAGGCGCCCGATCAGAGGTTAATTGATCGGCAACGTCGCCGCCCTTGCAATGTAAACAGCCGCTGCCGCTGTGGAAGACCGAGCCATCACCCGCACACTAAATAGATGACCTCTCTTCTTCACGTAGAGTGGCACTTCCACCCACGCTGCACGGATGCAGCCATCCTCACACCACTGCCGGCACCTACGGTCCCGTTCCAACCACTCGATGGTGAGGCACAATGCCTCTTCCTAGGTGATGCCGGTGTGACCCCCTGCTAGTCTCCTTCTCGCTCATTCCTTCAGTTTCATCTATCTGATCATTGTAGACAGAAGGGTAGTTTTTGCTACTTGTACTGTCCGCAGCACTGGACGCTGTGCGTGGTACCATCAGAGGCACCTTGGTGGCGCTCTCCCTTCCCTTGCCTTACATTTCTGGGTCCGCCGCCTCCTCCAACAACCTCTATGGTGACCTAGACATCCAACTCGCCACCCCTGCCTTCCTCTTTCAATAGGCTTTGGTGAAGTTGGTTGTAGGTTGTGCCTAATGGCTGACCCTCCTCAAAGGTTAAAGATGGCGTAGAGGACGACGGAGAAGGTCCACCCACATCTGTCCCTGGTTGCCTCTGAGCTACCTCATATGTTGCTGGTTTATTCGATGTGACTCCACGTCGAAGGAACTAGGGAAAAGGGTCTTCAAGGCGCATGGATCCTTCGTCAGGTTTCATCTTGGATCACTATGGATAGGGCAATGTATTCTGGTGGCAAGAGGCTGACCTAAGGTTCCCATATATATACATACCTAAGGAAACCCTATGGGTCATCCTTGAAGAGACGAAGAGAGGCATCAAAGCCTAGACCTATTCAATCTTGGTTGTGAGACACACATACATATTTGTATTTCGTGATTCACTAAAAAGGAATATGCCTAGGGGTATTAATCATCATGCCTTGTTCTCTAAAAGCATGTCCATGTATATAGATTCTGGAAAACCCATTAGATATTCCCTATTCTTTTTTATTTTGGAATTGGCAACCCAAAAATTATAAAGGGAAGCCCATCTCTCTATGGCACACATTGGATAATATATTTCTCAAATTGATTATAGCAACACATTAATCTTTTCCCATATTCCAATTGTGGGGTTCCAGTGGAATATCTTTTCATATACTGAAACTTGCTCCTTTTAATTAATTATTTAAAATAATGTTATTATATTATAGAATCTCCTTGTTTGGTGTCCCAACCATTAAGTTTCCAATATTGGCTATATAATTACTCTTTTAATTATTTCATCACACCATGCATCGTATTTTTCATATGTTATCATTGTTTTCAATTTCTTTCTTGATAAAGAAATACTTAATTGATCTTTTCTTTTCTTGTTGCACTATTTTTGCAACTTTGGACTCTTTGGGACCCAAGGAACCCAAGAGGCATGAAATCCACCTTTGGATTAAATTCTTTTGCCTTCTAGAGGTTTCTACAATTTTCTTTTCTCCATTTCTTATTAATAATGGAATTCCTTTTGTCTTTTCCTTGTTATTGGGCCCAATAGCCAATAAAGCCCACAAAACAACCAACGAGGCTATTGTAAACGAAATCCATTTATTCAAAACAAATTATATCTTTATTTGTTCAAATATCTTTAATAGGAGAAATTACATTTCTCACCAAAAGAACCCAAAAGAATTGGGGTTGTAACATGGTGGGTATTGATGTGGTGGTTGTTGGTGCTGAGGGGGTGTTTGTGAGGTGCATTGGAGGTTGAATGGTGGTTGTGGTGGTGGTGGGGCATAAGGGTTGGGGGGACCTAGGGGGACCTTGGTATTGTTGCAAGGTTGTCACTTTCCCTTGTGGTAGAATGTAGATGCCTTGAAGAGAACCCATGTAACCAATATCATTGTTTGGGCTGCTTGTGGTTTGGTAAGGAAGTCTTCCCTTCTCATGATGGGTAAGTGGAAGAGAAATTTGGTCCAACCTGACTAGTGGTTTTTCCATGAGACGACACATACTTTTGCATTTCATATAAGCTCCTCAATCTCCCAAGGACCTCTTCTTCAAATATTGAACTATTCCTTGGTCCTTGTTCCTCTTGTTTCTTCCATGAGAAGTTTGGGTGATTTCTCCATTCCATAGAATATGAGTTGGAAATTGGGCTTTGGTTGTTCTGATTTCCATAGGATTGTTGAGCTTGTACTTCCTCACAAGTAGCCTCCACGGAGTTGGTGGAGTGGCTATAGGAACCCCCCACATGCATCTTCATGAGATTCATCATGTACGTCAAGATTTGTGTCATTTGAGGGTTGTATCATTCTTAACTTGAGGAGGGGCAATCGACATGGTTTTATCACAATAAGTAAATGCAATAGAAGCTCGATGTTGGGAGTGTTCAACCAAGTGATAAAAAGGGGCCAAGAATCCTCGGGGGGTTTGGCCATGAATGCTCCACCAAAAGATGAGTCCACCAAAGTTTGACTCATTTTAGAAAGCCCCATGTAGAAAGACTGGACTAGTTACCAAATAGGAGCCTCAGGATGAGGACAATCTTGCAACAACTTTTGGAACCTCTCCCGGGTTTCATAGAGCTTCTCATTCTCTTTTTGGCTGAAGGAGGTAATGCATTCCTCATCTCGGTCAACTTGGAAATAGGATAAAACTTCTTCAAGAACTCAAACTTCATTGCCTCCCATGTGACAATCTCAGTATCTGACGAGTACCATCATTTGCCTTGTCCTTAAGACAGAAGGGGAACAAGGTGAGCTGAATAGAGTCATCAGTGGCTGCAGGAGTCCAGTAAGTAGAACAAGTATCCAAAAAAACATCTATGCTCTTATAAAAATTCTCATTCTCAAACCCATACAACATAGGGAAAAGTCCAAGAAGAGCCAATGGGATTGGGAACTATTGACCAAACATTTTATCCACTCTAGTTACAGCGGTGAAGTGTGATTCCTAGGCATAAAGTAATCATGAAGTGGCATGTTGAGTTGTCAAGGTTGAATAATAGGTGTCTCTCATGTTTATGGGAATCCCTATTTTCCATCTCAACTTTTTGATATTGGTTGTACTGGTTTCTACACCTTCTCCTCCATATCTCGAGTTCTGCTAGGAATGACTCGATAGAAAGGGAACAACATCCAAACATGCACCTATATCACCGACAAAAGGCACAACCAAGAAAAATAAGCCAAGTAGTAAACACATTTTCACAAGAGTAACAAAAAAATTCAAAATAGTAATGGTGAGGACAATAGGAAAAATCAAAGCTAACTTAACTATCTAGTCTGAGCACCTTTGTCCCAGACAATGGTGCCATAAATATTGGAGCAGTGCATGACACACACACTTGGTATTATAAATTTATAAGAGCCTAAATAGACATGCTCAAATACACAAAGAAATACTACCCTTACAAGTGCACATGATCGTATTGTAGTATAAGATCAGGCAAATTATGGTTTGAACCCAAGGGAGAGATGGGGAACTAGATCTTAGTCAGTTTACCTAGGTTGCTACTGCAGTGTCTGGGGTTGAAAGATTTGAGGTTTGATTTTGTTTGATTACACTAAAGGTTAAAGCAGGAAATCAAAAGAGAAAGAAGCAAATCTAAGTTAACCCTAGATAGTTTAATTCTAATTATCAAGGAAAGGCAAGCTAAGAAAGAAAATAGAAATTGGAAAAGAAAACAAGATCTAATTCTAACACTAAACTAGTAACGAAATCCTATTTAACCACCTATGAAGAGAAAAGAACTAAATTATCAACTAACTAGCTAAAGCAAGAAAAAGGAACACTAACTACAGTAGCAAGACATAACTACCAAGAACAAGACAATTATCTAAAAAGGCAATTAAAGAAATTGACTAAGCAAGCAATACCTAGCAAGTAAGCAATTTGGGTTTTATGCCAGTTATGAGAAGTGTGGTCCATTTGGGGGAATGTGACTAGAACCTAAGTTGGGAGTTACAACATGCAAACCTACTCATCATTTATATTTCTAAACCAAGAAACAAGATATATGCTAGAGAATTACCATAAACGACTAATTGGCCAGTTATAAAATAAGATGTGTGAAGAGGAACTACACCATAGCACACCTTTTCCAACCTTACGAGGCTCATTTGTATTACGACTTAGGTGGAATTATACTAGGATCTAATCAAGACTAGGTTTCTAGGATAGAGGCTCTTAGGGCACTTGGGGAAAATGATAGTAATGGAGTGTGGAAATGAGGGTATTTCACCTCACATCACCTACCATCCAACCTTTAGATAGCTCCAAGCCAATTACACTAAGTTCCTCTAAAATAGCTACTTAGATCTCCCACCTAGGAGTAGAATAAGGTATATATGTGTCTGAAGATGGGGTTCTAGTGAGATATCTACTAGTTGGACCTAGGAGAAAATCCCAAAATAGCCTCACACATGCCATTTTCTCATGGACCTAGGTGGTTCTAAGAACAAATCATAAAATAATCCATGGGAAATGAGATGAAAGTAGAAGACAATCAATATAAAACATAATAATAGAGTGTACATGTTATTTTCCAAAACATGGTATCAAAGTCACATTTTAACCCCAAACAACACACCAAGAGGGGCTTAGCTACTTTGGAACAAAAAAGAGCAAAAGAATAAGAAAGAGAGATAGGGATAGCCATCGAATCTTGTAGAAGCTCTCTTCTTCTTCACCTCCATTAGCAATATCATGTCCTTCTCCCTACAAGGTGGTTGGATGGCATGGAAAGGTGAGTGGAAGTATCCGTGTAAGGAGTGGGACCTAAGAGGGGATCCACTCCCTACTAAAATTTGAGGAATGATTCCATCTATTCCAAACATACTAACAAGCATGCTCGAATAGATGTATTTTTTTCTCAAATGATTGTATACTAGAATAACCGGTGTAGCATTGGAATAATATTTCATGACTATATTCAATTTAAACATGATTACAAAATATTCTCCCATTAAGGGTTTACATGAAAGTTACTACATAAGGACCTAAGTAGAGGGATGTCCAACTATCTCAACACTATCTGCCCTAGAGCTTCACCTAGAGAATCCATGTCACCATATCCGGTCTTCCAAGTCCTACAACCGGGGTTGGAATTATACCCCAACAAAAAGAGAAAAGTAGATGTGTCAACAAAACTCTACTATGTGCATATTATATATGATTTGAGCAAGATAAGGAATAAAGGATGTCAAATAAAGAAGGCTTGCCAGAGAGAAGGAAAGGACTACCCAAGTGGGTATAAAAAGAATATGGATATCAAAAGATGATAAACAAGGAGGATACTTTCCATTAAGAAAACATAAAAGTTGTTCCACACAAGAACATATAAACCTTGGGCACAAAACCCATCTCAATGATATCAACTTGCATGCTTGTGAGATAAGCATAGCACTAGAACAGTACAAATAACAACAACGGCCACAACCTTGAAACCTGATATCATATGGAACACAACAATCTCCCCAATATATATATATATATATATATATATATATATATATATATATATATATACATACATACAAATAACAATGGC
Source organism: Alisma plantago-aquatica (assembly GCA_963693085.1). Lineage (NCBI taxonomy): Eukaryota > Viridiplantae > Streptophyta > Magnoliopsida > Alismatales > Alismataceae > Alisma > Alisma plantago-aquatica. The sequence continues at coordinate 657,235,408 of OY856410.1, forward strand.
GGCCAAGGCCACAACCTTGAAACCTGATATCATACGCAACACAACAATCTCCCCAATATATATATATATATATATATATATATATATATATATAATGGGAACAAAACCTGGGTAAGGAGCACACAACCTCCATCCCAAAAATATAACATGGGTACACAACCCAAAAACCAAAGTAATTACACTACTATAGGGCAACTAAATCACATAACAAGCAAAATGTAGAGGCAAGTGTAAAGTTCAATATTTTATAGATTAAATAAAGTTTCCATCACCAAAAATGGACAAAATAAAATTCAACCACATAACTGGGAAAAATTAGGGTTTCATCAAGAATAAAAGTAAAAGTTAGAGTCAAGAGAAAGTCTAAACAAGTAGGATGATCATAATATCAGAATCAAGTAGAACATTTCATATGGAACAAACTCTTATAAGAGAGAGATTGTGTAGGCTATCAAGAGAGGTATAATTTTGATTAACTGCTCAATATAGAAAAATAGGGAATGTAGTGATACCTCACATGAAGTTTACATATGTCCAAGGTCAAAACCCTAATTCCATCTCAATCTATAAGAAACCTATTAAAGACATGCATAAGATTACTGTTAGGTTTACATTAATTGTTTAAACCCTAAAAAATACCTTTTTATCATTAGTGAATTAGGTTATTAGAACTATGCAAATCTTATAGGTTATACTTTTTTGAGTTCATAGCATATTTTAATTTAAATTTTCTGACTTATAGATTATTAGTTATAAATTTTAGAAGTTTCTAACCAATTAGGAAAATCCTTAAAAATCATGTATTTATTATATGAGAATTAGGGGATTAAAACCATATCATCAGTTAGAAAGAAATTTAGTGATTCTAAAACATATTTTAGTTTATTTTTCTGAGTTACCAATATTTCATTATGAATTTTAGAAACATGGACCAATAAGAATCCTTGTAAAAACCACATGTAAATTATCCTCTCAGAGAGAAGGACCCAACTGAGTTGGTCCTATAATGTTTTTCCACACAACCTGAGTCATCCCAAAACAACATTGGACCTAGAATCGGGCTAAAGTACAAAAATATCCCTGGATAAAAAGCAAAGAACAAAAGAAGAAGAGAGGGGTAAAACCAAGAAAATATAGACAATCATCTTCTTTTCAACAGTTCGTGAGGAACAATCGATGTAGTAACTTGTGACTATAGAGTTGGGGATCGAATTGGGACTAGAGTGGCAGGGAAAACTAGTAGGCATTGTCACTAAGTTCAGTGGCCCCTTGCGATTTCATCAAACTAGAGGGCAGAGCCAGAGGCGCATCGCCCATCCATCCTACCACCATGAGAGGAGGAGACCAAGGGCAACACAAAACTCAAGAAACAAACACAACGACTAGAAAGACCAAAGTTGGATGCTTTGAAATAATAGAACTAAGCCCAAGAAGGAGAAAAGCATAGGAAAACACCCCTCGATCATAGAATTGCCAAACAGATGGTCACACAAAAAAGAAAAAAATAGAAAATGGGGAAACTTGAGGTTACCTTGAGATTGACAAAGCAAATATGGACTCTCCAATGGGTGCACTTCAACGAAGCACTCCCATTGCCTCCTAAGGTCCTCGACATCGTACGGAGCAGTGGCATCGTTCATGAGGCTGACCCGAAAGATGTGAGGTGGGGGAGTTAGATGTAGGGCGATTGATGACCTATGAAGGTGCAGAAGTGGTCCAGGGGAGTTGTCCGGTGATTAGAGTAAGTTTTGGCAAGGTGTGACACTCCTGGGTGGCAAGGAAAGGAAGAAAAATGGAGGAATTGAGTGTAACAGGGAAGGAACAAAGGAAGGTGAAGACCAGATGTGAACCAAGAGGTGATGTCTAGAAACCCTAGTTCACTAGGTTCAATTTGATTTGACAAAAGTTTTAGAGGGGAAATCAGAGGAAAAGGAGGGAGGGAGGGAAGGAGGGAGGGAGGGAGAGAGAGAGAGAAAGAGAGAGAGAGAAGACTAGAAAGGGGAGTTATAATGCCGATTTCTATCCTATTTGGTTCAAGAAGGAAGATGATACATGGACCACCTGATCTTGGAATCCAACGTCTTGCCCTTCAGCCTATGTGAGAAAGGAATTCGAGTTTCTAACTATAGCATGACACAACGATTAAATCAAGAGGTCATTTTGATTAATTGTTACTATTTTTATAATTTAAACCTCTTTTTCTTCTCAAAGTGCCTTATGCCACAAAAAACTCTAATTATAATGCAAATTGACATCTAGACTAACTAGGACATTAAGATTCCCATTTTACTATTAATTTTTCTTTTAGGATTGCTAACTATTTTATTTAACATTTTGGACTTTAAGTCATATTCTCTCTCCTAAACTACACTAGGATAGATAAATTTGTCCAATTAATGTGGAAATTCACATATAAACTAATTTTAGTATGTAGATTTTATGTTTGGGGTTTATTTCCACTTATGAAGATATTCAGTAATTTACTTAATACTTTTGGCTCTTATTCTTATTTTATTTCTCAGATAGAATTAAGATAGCGACTGTTATGCAAATAATGTGAAACTTGGCACCCAAGGCAATTGGGACCCAAGGAACATGATTTTCATATTTGATTTGGATTTTGAGGTTTATCTTTATGAGTTAAGGTAGCATTAGGAATTTTGGCTTATTAGTATTATATTTATTAAAATAATATATATATCTGTCATCAACACTCACTTAATGGAGTCTTATTAAATCATAGAGTTACATATCATGAAAAATCCACACTTCTACTCATTTAACATATTAATCCATTAATTGAATTATGGGACATTATTTTCACTCCAGTTTTCAAACTAATGCATGTATTAAGCATATTATTCCTTTTATTTAACAATCATGTGTATAACATATTTCGTGAATTTATTTACATTTTGGCACATAATTAGGATATTATGTAAATGTGTTGTTAATTTTCATTATTTTCAGGTTAAATCTAAGAAACCAATCTCACCAACCTTCTGATCATGGAATAGGGGTAGGATTCTAGGTTTTGGTTTGTTACTAGATAAAATCCTAGAAAACTAGGATTTTGAGGTAGGGGATGGTGGAAATGGAGTGGAAGTAGGTAGGAGCTCAATGGAAATTCTAGGGAGGATAAATAGTGGCTAGGAGGTAGCAAACCTTGTGTTCTAGCTGCCACCCATGTATATAAAGGTGGCAGGGAAGAACTAGGTTAAGTGGGCGCATTATGAGAAAATTAGTGTAGAAAACACTAGGGTTTTGTTGGTAGCACATCCGTGCTAGGTAGCGCGACCGTGGTGTGTACAAGGTGGCATGATCGTGTTAGCATGGAATGGGCATGCTGGTGGAGTGGCGAATGTCAGGTTTATGGTGGATATTTAAAGGCTATTAGCATGGCTGTGCTGGGCAGAACGACCGTGGTGGGGATTGGGTAGAACAACATGTTTGTATGTATGACCATAAGTATAACCAAATGATGATTTTAATGTGACATCATGTAATTGATTTGATAATAACGAATGTAATTTTGTCTGATATGTTTGTCTCAGTCATGAGATGATGGCACAAGCATGATTGATATCTATATAATGATGTTACTCAATGACATATGTCTTTAGCTTGAGGACCTAAATAATGGGATCATATATATGTTAAGAGTACATACATTCTTGTTATGTCCCCAGTTAGATATTATTGTGGAAGAAAAATAGATGACAATAATACATCGGACTAGAATGTTGTTGACTGATGACATAGTCTCATTAGTCATGAAAATGGAAATCAATCAAGCACATATGTTCTTATTATAGAACAGTGTACCAGACACACCCATCTTGAGAGTGATACATGGAAACCATTTAATGGTAGTCGGAATCATATCTCAATGTGATAGTGGCAATTGTGGTTCTTAGATCTGAATTCACTACAATCATCACATGTCGTTTGATGAACTTTGACTCCATCCAACGCAACCTTGCATAAGGGTTGCCATAAAGGTGGTGCTTGAGTACGCTGTGACACATGGGGATGGAATGCGAGTGATGTAGATGGGAATTGTCCCTCCTACATGAGTTGATATCCTGGCCACTTGATAAGTAAAACTAGAAACATATGGCCATACTCATGTGACTCAATATATTATGTGAGCTCACATGCATCTTGTACAGTCTGCTCTAGTTTAAGGAATATGAATTGAATGTTAAGAGGATGATGATTCCATGCCTTGTGTTCAATCTGGATATCAGATATAAAGGAACTATACGATCATGGAAACACTAATCACGAGGTATAGATTGAAGTTGTTCTTCAACTTTCCAATTACTTGGGTTACAATAAAGTGTTTCTAGATACCACTCATTGCTTGTGATGTCATTACCTGGTTATGAAAATTCACTACCAATGTAATATGGGACTTATAGGGTCACACACGTAGGATGTACTTGGAATAGGAGTTTACTCATGGATAAGGTAAACTTTGTCACTAAATGTTTAGGTTACCAACTTAAGCAAAATTAGCTACGAATTGACTGACTAGGATGTCCAATCAATTGACTCGTGTGTGAATCGATCGATTAGAATGTCCAGTCGATCAACTAAAAACCATTTGACAGTAGACGATGGAACCAACCAATCGACCAGTTGGAGTGTCCAACTGAGCGACTGAGCATTGTTCCTAAGGGATGGTCAAAATACTCAATCGACCAATCAGAGTGTCTGAATCGATTGACTGGATGCAAAATGATCAATTTGACTAGGTCAAAAGATCAATGAAATGCGTAACGATGTGCATTGATCATCACATTAAAGACAAACTTATAACACTACTGAACACATGCCAATCAACTGACTGGAGAATCCAGTCGATCGATCGAATGTGCTAGTTGACCGATTAGATTGTCCAATTGATTGACTGTAGCACACAACATCCCTCAAATCATGAGATCTATCTTTTTGTATTCCCTAGGTTTTTAGAAACCCTAGCCCGTCGACTACTATATATGGAGGGGGGTGGCCAAGGCTCTGGATACACCTTTTTTCTCAAGGTTGTGGTAACGTAAGAGCCCGAGCAGTCCTATCTAAGAAATGGAGAGATAACAAGGGAAAAGGAAGTTGAGGCTAGCACATTGACAATGAAAAGACAACTCCTCCCCATCAGCTTGGGAAGCGAGGTGTGGAGTTCCCGGTGACCCGTGTGGACTATGTAGAGGCGTGGAGACTTTTGTTTCCATCTAGAAGAAAGCGGTCAGCCATTGTCCATGATCGTTACACTAGGAGGATGCCGTCTATTATCATTCATGTGTTGCTTGCAAAGGAAGCAGACCTCTGTAAAGATTGTCACTGAACTTTCTCCAGGATCAGGTATATGCCTTGCTTCATCCTTTCTGTTTCACAGTTATTGACATGATCCACTGGTTATGGATAATATGTCAAGGAAATTTTTTTTCTACTGCCATTTTTGTCATCATATTTTCCTACACAGCCATAGAAGACGACATGACTAGGGTGGGCTAGTGGTAGCACGAATGTTATGGGCACCATGTCCATGTTGGTTGGGTGGTCAAAGAGTCATGGTAAGCACCACAACCATGTTGGATGGATTGTAGCATGACCATGACGGATAGGTGGTGGAACAACTGTAGTGGACATCAAGATCATGGTGGATGGTTTTCTATATCTTCTTCAAGTTTGTGATTCCTCTATGAATTTAGCATTGGAAGCATGATTGTTCCTTGCCACCAAAACCATGTGGAGGCTTTTGTTTGCATCTTGATCTTCAACTTCACAATCTGTGGTCGCCTTTTATTTGGCTTGACTCTTGGCCAGTAGGACCCTCCTTAGACTCCTCCATTGGTGAAGGAACCTTAGGATCGTCTTCCTTCTTCCACCATCCAAAGTGTGGTCCAAGTCCCTGAAAAATATGCAAAGAGCTTTCATAAGTTCATTTGAATATAATGCATATTAGGAGAAATAACATACATCCGAACATGTTAGATTTGATTGACACCACGTCAAGTCACACATATCATCACATTGTTTGTTCTCAATGGACTGTTGCATTGGTTGCAAGATATTTTGTGGGTGGCTAAGACCCTTTCTCAGCTCCAACTTCTTACGGGAGGGAGAATTTGTAAAGGCCTAAAGACAAGTACACCACAACCCTAGAATTAGTGTCTTTGTTATTTCCTAATCCCTTCTCATCTCAGTTAATCAGTAACCTTAATTTCATGATAATATCGTGTAGAAACACTTAAAACTAATCTATAATTGGGTAAATACTATTGAATTTTAGTAATTTAGATCAACAAAACCTGGATTGTAGATTGTAGCGAATATTAGAGTAATGCTTGTTTGAAGTGAGATAGTTTGTGATTAAGTTGACTTGATTGTGAATCACACATGTATGGTTGGTATTAGTTGTATATGACATGTTGATATTGTCATCTTAAAAGAAAAAGATATGTGAAATACATCTTGATAGTGTTTGTGATGAAAGATATGCTAGCTTCATGTTCTTGGATGAGATTGGATGTGCAGAGAATCAAATAAGGTCAACTATACCTGGAACTAAGTTTAGAAAACTTAGAAATTGTGTTTGAATGTTTGGGGCTGAAGTTGGCCAATTTCAACGTTGATCAGATTGCCTTTTGGGGCCCAATGCAATGCCATAAAGAGATGCATTTTTTGGCATGACTACGTTGATATAGTTTCTAATATCATGTGATTACAATTTTTGGTGTGGTCCTTTAAACCATTTTAAATTTAGAAGATGATTGTGTTGAAATTAGAGGATTCTTAATTTATTAAACGACGTCACCTACACACTAGCATACACTAAGGTTTCACGCGGTGTAGGAAAATATTTTTCACCTTTTAGCGAGTGGAAGGCATGAGTGGAACCCCCTAACTCAATGTATCCCTCTTAATGGAGTTGCGCGGAAATGTTTAGATTTCATATGAACCATAGTCCAATAAGTTAATCCGATTAAGCTCATACGTTCTAGAACCAACATTCCCTTTGAAGACTATTATGAATAAATATCATCTTATTCCTTCCCTAAATTTCATATCCGTGTAGGTTGGTCATAATTAATTATGTTGGCTAAGCTACGCTTATCCAATTTGTTGGAGATTAATGAGACCATATAGGTTTTCTTATCACACATCTACGATCGTATGCATTTTTGATCCCAACTTATAAGAGTTGACAAAATCTCAATAATATTTATTTCACTTGAAATTTGATGTCTTTTAAAAGACAAGCGTTTGTGAATTTAGAGATTATTTTACATTCAACAGTTTCATACATGTCATCAGAAAGTAGTGCATATGAACAATTAACAAAAGGTATAGTAGGAAAAAAATATGTTAAATAAGAATAGTGGGGATTCAACCACGAGGAATGACTAGAATCAACGTGTATGTTAAAGAAGTTAACATGAGTGGTAGGAATAAGCCTACATTTACGAAGAATGGTGTAGAAGGTTAACTGAGACCCGAAGCAAAGATGACCTATGACGGAAAGATAAATTATGTCCTTGGAGATTGATATATAAATGTAGGAGAAATGCTGAAATGCTAGCCCTCAGAACAAAGATCGGCTATGTCTTCTCCTATGACCTGATCAAAAAGTGGAAGAAATGGACGAATGTGGGGATGACAATAGAGAAGAGGAGACACCGAGTCACCCCGCTAGCATGGAGTGAAGACTCTTGACTGTCCCATGAAAATGGGCGAACCAAGTAGGTTGCGCTTCTATTACTACTATCGAGACTTTTGACTTCTCTTGTCCCCATTCATGTTAGTCTTATTTAGTTATTTTCTGTTAGATTGATCTTTCTTGGCCACACACTTACAGATGTCTTTGTTTTTAATTAAAATTAGGACACAAATTGCAGGCGACGGTATCTCGACTGTAATGTTCTTTTTAAATTGTCCTATATTTTTCGAGCCATGTTCTCGACGGCAGTGATGCAATTCCGCGTTTGTTATTGTGAACGGAATGGTTACCTGACATTTAAAGTATATCTGTTGCCCGTTTGATTCAAACAGGTCAGGGCAGCCACGGCCTTGTTCCATGTGCCGTGAGAGATTTCTAAGGTTTCCAAGGTTCAAGTAGCTTTCCATGTCAGCGTATGAAGAGTAAACGCGACGAAAAATAAACGTTCCACGTTCCTCGTCCCAGTCGTCCATATGACCTTTCTTCCAACTGCAGGGTGTAACAAGGTCAGTGACAAGCCTGTTCACCTCTAGCGTGTGGATCTTTCCAACGATCCCGTTTGGTCTAAAAACGATGGTACCCCGCAGACCATTGGGAGCTCTGTTGGCGTTCTTTTCATCAGCTTGACCTCCTTCATCGAAACATCCAGCCCTTAAAGAACTAGAGCTAGAGACAAGTCAGAAACCTCGAGATGAACTCCGATGAGCTGGTCGTCAGGCCAGTGGATTAGCTTTGAGTCTTTGACCTCCCAACTGAATGAAATCCATAAACATGCTGTGCTCGAACGATTACTAGCTTATCCACGCGTCGACGCCCGTGGTGGATTGACTGTTGACTCATCCCAATTTCCATTATTAAATACTATAATAGAAATTGTTTAATATTAAAAAAAGTACGCTGCACACAAGAATTTGTTGATATTTCCAATTACTATTCTCATTAACAGCACTCAACCACCCGGGTAACAAGATGTTTCGACCAAATTATCAAAGCTGAATGATAACAACTTTTGTAGGTGTGGAGAATATTCTCTTAATTATAGGACTTTCCTTGGAAGACGATAACAACTTTTGTAGACGAAGCTTGTTCCATAAGATGATTGGATCAGATTTACCAACAAACAGCGGAAGTCTACATTGTTGCCAAATCTGCTCTCATCCAAGATTGTTGCCAAGATATAAACGACGAAATAAGAACTACGCAACTTTTTTGTTGTAAGTGCTGGACGGCATTGATTCACCAAACATGTTCCATAAATGTACAGTATCCTTCACTTATATCATACACGGAATGGGGATCTAAACAATTTTATATCGTAATGAGAATATTTGCGAAGTGCTACAGATATATGTAAACTCTTGGTAAAGAACTGAATGAATGGATAGGTGAAGCCTGCTCCACTAGGATATTGGATCAGAACTACCGAAAAACAGAAAAAGTCAACGTTACAAGACACGGATGGCGGATGAACATCACTCTTATTCTAGATTGTTGCCAAACTGTGTATAGCAATTCAGTGTTTACCGACATTGATTTACCAAACATGCATACTCCACAGTGATCATCTATTATCCACAACTTAAACCTTCATACCCGAATTGGAATCTAATGATTATTCATATCATAAGAGAAGTCCACAGAGAAAATTCCCCTCTCTTCTTCACAGACCACTAAACCAAGGCGTACCATAGCCGGCGAGGTGAACAAGGGCGGTCACAATATGCTAGCGAACTAGCTATCCAAATTATAGAGCCCTCAATTGCAATCCCATGTACAAATATTCAACACATTTGTCATTGATAGATATTGCCCTACTATAAGGGGCTGATTATGAGATCTCTTCAGTGTGCACCGATTCAAACACCATTCTACATGTCCTTATAGGCAAGTGGTATAGGAGTAACACAACATGGTAACTCCTTGATGTCTCAGAATTATTGCAAATGATAAAGAGATGATAATATAAGAGTCTCAACATAGTGAGAGCATGAGATCCTTACAAATAACACAAAAACTAGAGTGTGTTTACTAAGTCCAACATATATATACCCATGTTTGTATTTTGGTGCATCATCAACACCATCTCTATTCCATTCACATTAACCCATTAGAACACTTGAATGTTCTCTCACTTAGTCTTCAAGTTCCTAATAGCCTAATGTAAGCATATCATAATTTTTATTTTTTATTTTTACAATACTTGCTTATATTATAAAAAATTCTTGTACATGGAAGACTCTCTTGCCTATGTAACACTCATTTTCTCACATCACATCCATCCATTACCCTCATTATTTTCTTTGTCTATGCATGCATATGAAACTTTGCCCATTAAACCTAAAAATCACCTCATTTGGGACGTTCTAGATGTTTGTACGTGCTTGTCCATAAATCCAAACATTAATTGGAGGCACTATACAAATGACAACAACAATTAAGATACATCTAATAATTATGCACAATTTGAAGTGAAAACCTACATATAGACAACAGAGATAACTGATGACATAAAAAAAGAAAACAAAACTGATGACATAAAAAAAGAAAACAAACATCCCTTAAGGACTTGTCTTATAGAAAATAATACCCTAACAATATGTGCAAGTCTCATCTAGTGGGAAGACACATATCAAAGTCTAGGAAAACATAGAACAAACTTAGTCACTCAAAGACATAAACAATAGACCATGAAGGAAACAATAAAAAATGAAAATTGCAATGAGAACAATGATATGACAAGATGGTAGTATTTCATACCATGGATGCAAGAAATATCGATCCTTATAACATGATCTCCACCTTAATAAGTGTTTTCTTACCATTTTACTCAAACAATTGTACTTTTATGAGAAATAGAAGGAAAATGTAGTTTTTTCTCACTTACCTTATGTTACTTAGCCAATTACTTTCACTTATATGCACATATAAGCTCCAATAATTGAAATAGTTTGAATGCAAATAAAGATAAATGATTGGATATCTTTCTTGGGACATGTGACCCAAGGCATTACTTGATTTAGACAAATAAAGTTAGTCACACATGTGGGTGTATAGTCTCCTCTTTTCCTTATAAAGTAAGTGTTTCTTTGTCTTCCCATGTAAAATTGGTGAAAAACTAGTTTAAGGTGGGAGATGTAGCAATAAAAGTCATTCTATCCATGCAAGAATGCAACATTATACATTCTCCTCCTTTTGGCTATTCTTGTTGGACTTGATATATGATCCAAATCCAAAAATCCCCATAATCAACATAAGAGTTACAACTTTCACATTACGATTTTCCATAATGGAACCTTGAATTTTCATCCAAAAATTAATTGATTATGCATACTCTTACCAAATTTACGTGCACTCCTTCATGAACATAAGACTTGTCCATAAAGGTTTCTATGCGAACTGCAAAGAACATATTACTATCCTTTGTTTTGAGCATAAATGGGTGAGAGAACCACCACTTCTTTCTTTATATAATACATGTCACTTTTAGACTATCTAACTTTAAAGGAAGGTGCCACATAAGTGAATACAAAACTGAAATAAAATACAATTGCATCAAAGACTAAGTGAAAAGGAATTCCATCATTGTGTTGTTTCTTTAAATTTGTAGGAAGTTGAATATTGCTAAGATGTATTTATTAGACTATTATGTATTATAGAAATACTAAATAAAAGATTATAGAGTAACATATTTGAATTATATCAACCGGTAGATTATGTCTCAATTTTATATGTAATAATTCACAAGAAAACATGTTGACTACATCAAAACAAAAGAAGATGATGAAAAGTATAAGATAATCTAGAAGCAATTATAAACTCTAGAAAAAATATACAAGTTAAATGATAAGGAGTGTGATTTAAGGAACCATTCTTATATATGTAAGATTTGGTAGACATCCCCATGTATCCATTATAATGGTTTCTAAACCTAGGGAAATTCAAGTATAAAACACATAAACATAAAAATAATCATGGATCTATATTTTTAAAACATGTATAAATAAAGAAAAATTAATATAATAAAAGAGACAAGTAGTAGTGAAATGATGATTATGTTTCATTCTAACTTATATTCATTTTGCAAACAAGGCAAACATATTAATCTTCATAGCTATATTGCACAATATTGGTTATATTAAATTTAGGGACAAAAGACAACATTCTTTCTACCTTGACTTGTTGTCATTAATTTAGGGTACCTATTGTGTATTTCCTAATACACAAACCTTTAGATTTATGTGAACTACAGTCATCCACTCTCTTCCATTTCACAATAGCACATTATAACAATTCAACTTTTAGGATTAAATATTTAAAAAGATATGCTTATCAATCTATTTTTCCTCACTCCACCAACCACCCATAATAAATTGTATGTTCCATTTGCTTTTTCATTCCTCCTTTGCATATTTAGCCAAAAAGAAGATTGGGTCCCACATTATAGTAGTCAATGCCTACTGCAATAAGATATGAGAGTGATTAATATATATATATATATATATATATATATATATATATATCAAAAAAAGAATTAATCATTTATAATATTTATGCAAAAATCTTGGTGGAAACATAAAAACAAAGAGCATAGAGAAGAAACAAAATTAAGAGTAGTAAACTTTTTTAGAAACTCACTTGCAAGTACCTAGGTTTTAGAAAATAGTAACAACATCGGTATGTGCAAGCCAATACATGTTTTCTCTAGAATTAGGACACTCACATATCGATGACTATAATGTCAGGGCCCACTGCCCAAAGGATCTATTAGAGTTTCATGGATGATGACTGACCCTATTGACCACCACTAGTTCAGATGAACACTTTTCTTCCCGCATGGATAGCCAACTTCTCGACTTAGTGGATATCTCTTTCCACATGCATGGAACACATAACTAGGAGTGTAGTGTCACATTTCCATGTGGGCCTCACCTAATGGAGGGGAATTATCTATGATACTATTTGTAATTCTAGTGCCCACTTCCTAGTGCTCTAGTAGAGTTTTAAGAATGTGGACTAGCCTTTTGCACTTTGTCCTCACTCAAATGTAGTTAGTATTAACTTCCCAATAGGTAATCCATCCTAGTACTACTCTATACTGAGCACGTGTAACCATAGAGTTATCAACGGCGAGCTCCCTGAAAAGGAGGTGCACCTTGTTTATATGTTATTCCAATCAATCCCTTTGGGATCATTTTATTCGAGGCCTCAAATCCTTACAATGATGTAGTAATAGTAGGATGAATACTATTTAGACTTCCTTTTGAGTAAAGGGAACCATGCCCATCATTAGAAGAGTCTTCATATGATGAGTATATTAGGATGTTGAAGGAAATATTCTTCCTTTTCCTAATTTATCTTCCTATTATCCTCATCAATGTTGAAATTCACCTTATAAGTTTACATATTTTCGATGAGTGATTCAACTTCATTACTTTAGAGATTGGAATATCCTTTAATGGTTGTAAAATGCTTCTTAAAGTGGTATGTGAGACATTTTAGGATATCTGCCACTTGCACTTTTTTCCACATGCATATCAAGTTCACCTATCCCATTTATGTTGGAGAAGCCATCGTAGATTTCACCTACAGGGCAATATTTGTCAACATGAAGAGTTCAACCTAGTGCTACATAAGATAGATCTTTGAATTTTTAACTTGAAACATTTTTTCATGCATGATAGAAAATTTGATTCATTATGAGTTAGGATGCATTGTAAAAATAAATTTAATTGAATTATGAATGATATACCTTGAGAAGAGGATCTTGATTTATTTACCATTCAATGAACCTTTCTTGAAGGTAGTTCAATCCCATGAAGATAGTTTTCATTTGGTTCTACCATCTTTCTCATGTCAAAACTAGAATCTTTTGTGAGAAACACAACATCCTTTGAAATTTTTCGATAGTTTTGGTTGACTAGTATTGGAGCGTGAGTGTTTTCACAACCTCCATGTTGAGATGAACAGATACATTGGAACCCATTTTCTCATTTTCATGAGACAAGTATTTCAATGAATGATAGCTATGATACAACTTTTATGGATATTGGGCTCAAGATGGTTTAGAATATAATAATTCTCACTATACAAAATATGTCATCAAAATATGTAGAAAATAATGTGAAATATGAAAAGTAATATAAGTGACACAACTGTAAATATTCATTTTAAGGCCATGTTGTTGCTCCAATACCTAGTAGGATTCATATACCAATATGTATGAGTTGAGAATTGTATCAATCTTACTATCAACTACACTATGTCCCTTTTCAGGTTAAGATAATTAGTTCCTTTTACATGCCAAGGATGATAACCTACATTTCACAAGCTCACTTTCCCTTTAATAAGTTATAGATAAAGGAAAAACACATACCATTTTGTGAGATTGAGGGAGAGAATATGTGATATTTACAAAATTATAATGGATCTTTTAGAAATGATAAGTCATTGGATGATACACAAGTAAATAGATCTGATGATATATTTGTCTCTCCTAATAGAAATATATCCTTTAGTTAATGGCACATGAGTCTAGAACATGTCCATATACCCTTATGAATAGTAAATCATGCTAGAGACAGTTCTAAATCTTGGAATGAATATTATTCATCTATATCATATAGGTGGATGTATTGGGAAAACCCCACTGCTAACAACTCAAACAAAAATTAAGTGAGCATTAACTTAAAGACTCATCTAGAATATCGACAACTATATTTTTATCAAAAGAAAATTCATCAAAGGTATATGTTATAACACTAATAAAATAAAGTCATCTAAAATTCTTGGGAAAATCCAACTAACAATGTATATTTTACAAGACAATAATCTATGTCGTCTTGATTTTCCTAAGATATTTTTTGTATGTAGAGTTTTGGTCTTGGGATAATCCATAGAAGGATGGATTTCTTTAGCAAAAAACTAACTGATGCTCAGTGTTATTCAAGATAGATGAATACATGGGATACTAAGAAGGCATCAACTGGAATCTCTTGGAAGAAGTTTAGACAAACCATATATCTTTTTTGGACTCCGATTTTAGTTGGTTAGATTTACTGGAGATTTTTTTTGGATGACTATTACTCACATGATATGGATTGACTATATTTTGAGGAAAAATCCTGAATAAAATTAACTCAATTTATAATGACATGAGTAATTTAACAAAATGATTTTGGCTAAAAATTTAGTTTTACCATTTAGAACATATACAACATCTACCAAATTTTAGTTACCACGTAGAGCTGATTATGGCTAGATTTACCTATTGCATTTGGATTTTGGACTAAGTTTAATGTATTAAAGATTTCCCAAATTCCATAAGTCTGTTTGGAGCATGTCTATTTGACCTAAAATATATCAAGAATATCCATCAAACTTAGAAAAAGTGGGCTGGTGCTCAACTTCATAAGGTAGGGGTAGAAATTTAGCCTTTGATGAACAATTTCTTCATCTAGTGTGATTAATGTATCTATACATTTGAGAGCCATCATAATGTGCATTTAAAATAATCATGGAGTGTAATGATTACAAAATAATTGAGGTCACAATAAGGGTCATGTTCATATACACAAGACATCCAAGCTTGGCACAGTTTAAAATTAGATGCACACTAATGATTAGCGCATACTATATCACCATGGTTGAGAAAAAGGAAACCATGATCTCATAAGGTTTGGAAAAACTAGGTTGTTTTATAAATACTACTAATATTATTGAATGATTAAAATAAACCAACATCATTATTGATTCTAAATGGCGAAGTAAGAGACTAGATAGAAACCAAATCTCAGTAGATGGCCTTAAGGAGCTAATGTTCACTATGAACATAAAGTTTGTTGACCATGTTCCACTGATATATGTACAACATTAGTATAATATTATTCAATAGGTTCCTATGAATGTAAGGATTATGTGAATAAGAAATCCAAGAACAAATAAATGTTTTTGTTTAGTACAATCTATGTATGAAGAGTTCAAGAAGTTTTTTAAGTTCTCATCTTACATATTTGTAGGAAGATTACAATATACCGGTCATCAAGTAGTATGATGTTGAACTGTATGAAAATTTTAGTTCATAAAATAACTTCCATGATGTTGTAAAATAATTCACGACCTTAGTATCTCTCCTCAAAGTTGTATCAAATAAAATTATAGTTTCTTATAGAGATCTAGTGCATTTTAGGAAATCATTAGATAAAAATTATTGGTTTGCTAAGAAAAACGAATTTATTAGTTGCACATGCTCTATCATCGATTATACTTTGTGTTTTCTTGCATTAACTTTAGTTTGACTCTACATAGAAGTGGCATATGATATTATATCTAGTCTTCCCATTGAAAGGAAATCTGATACAAAAATACTAGCAGTGGAGCAATATAACTTGTATGATGTCCTCTTTTTTTTATAAAATAGTTTACATGTTAGTGGATAGAAAGACAACCATGATGATCTTTCAAAGAAATCTTTAATATCAATTATTATATGCACATCCAATTATTTTCCTTTAATAAATGTATAAGATCAATATAAATATAAAATGTTCTAGTCAACATGATTTCTCATATAAGAATATAAGTGAAATAGAAAGACCCCACATCTGGATGGACAATTGGTATGAAACATTGGGATCATCATTCCTAAATATATTTGGATTCTACAATGTAGGGTAGGCTCATATTAAATACAGTTTGAAAGGTAATTATACATAGATTTTGGTCTACCTACAATATGAACTTCTTAGGAAATTAACAATCTTATAATGTTATATCAACCAACAATGTTGCAAGACTTGGATACAACCTTCTTATAAGTTGGCACTTGTTTTTCTAAACAAATTTCATTGAATATATTGTTGACTACCGTGATAGCCCACCAATAATGACCCTCCAAAGAATACAATTTCACATGAGTATAGTTATTTATTTGTATGGAACATAATATAATGCAATTGGTTTCCTTCAACCTCATTCTCCAATGATCCATATATAACAAACCCCTTCGACCCACTTTAGCTTTTATCCTATCCAATTGGAAAACCAATCATATGTTATACTATGAATCATATGACATATCGAACCCACATCTTGGACACTCATCTTATATTACATAATTAGGTTCTA
Source organism: Alisma plantago-aquatica (assembly GCA_963693085.1). Taxonomy (NCBI): domain Eukaryota; kingdom Viridiplantae; phylum Streptophyta; class Magnoliopsida; order Alismatales; family Alismataceae; genus Alisma; species Alisma plantago-aquatica. Next base: position 657,252,254 of record OY856410.1, read on the forward strand.
ACTTAGTGTTGATCCATCAACTGTTCACTTGAAACATGCCTCTAAGCTTGATTTCATTTTTCTCTCCAACCCAGTGAATTTTTGCACATGGTCAAGGGAGTGGCAATAACAAAGGTAAATATCGACATTTTAAATTTTCATATACTTAATAGTAGTAGTCTTTTGGAAGGAAAATCTTATCTCATCAGGCTCAACACACTTCACTAATCAGATTTCATTCGTTAGTGTTTACACTAGTTTTGACAAAAGTTGGGGTAGTGATGATGGCATGAAGTTAAGGAAGAAATGCATGAAAATAGTGAAACATAATGGTGAGGGAAAAATTGGATAAGGTGAATAATTGGTAATTATTGAAATTGAATTATGTACAAATTTACCTATGACTATTAGTCAAAAGTTATATTTTTAGAAAAAATTATGGACATTCCATTACCCCCCCTTAAGCTTAATTTCATCATGCTTCTTATAAAGCGTGAATTCATCACTCAAGTGCCCTTTGCAATCATTACTAATTTTAGTGATGAACTTCACTAGGGATGGGCATGGTTCATACCATAATTGTAGACTAAAGTACTCATAGTGGTTTGGGGATATTTCAAACCATAATGGGTGATTAACAAGAATTGTCTTTTTACATTTTCTATCTCCCTTTTTTAAAATATAACATTGCTTGTATTCCTCATAGAAGCGTGTGGGAAAAGTATTTTTATTACACACACATTTCAAAATTACACTAATAATGAGATTATGGCATTAATAGAGGATTTAAGATAATACAAAGATCAGTTGTAACTATTTTTTCTTATTTAAAACTCTTTGTTATCTCACATGCAATCACATAAGTAACTTTACAAGGTAATTTAAAGTTTGATTCCTATAATCTAATTTCAAGAATAAAGATACATATCTAGACATTTATTTTGTTTCTCTCACTTACATGTACATATGGATTATAACCAGATACATTCTCAACTAATACGGTAACAATTTTACACATAATCAATTACAAATCTCTTATTTCCTTAAAAGGGCCTAGAGTGGAGTGACTGATTGTACTTGACTAATATGATACTTTATCTCTTGTGCCATATCTAATCTAGCATTGGCATTCTTCTAACCGCATGATTTACTTAAATTTTTGTGTTTATAGGG